>NW_020769373.1:780546-801488 GCF_900518735.1 Pseudonaja textilis | reverse complement strand
AAGGAAGGAAGGAAGAAAGAAAGAAAGAAAGAAAGAAAGAAAGAAAGAAAGAAAGAAAGAAAGAAAGAAAGAAGGAAGGAAGGAAGGAAGGAAGGAAGGAAGAAAGAAAGAAAGAAAGAAAGAAAGAAAAAAAGAAAGAAAGAAAGAAAGAAAGAAAGAGAAAAGTAAGTAAGTCAGGGCTATCTGCAAACAAGGTTTCCAAAAAAATCAAGATAATATCTAAAATCATGCAATCATAGGACTTTGGGGTGCTGCATCATCAGATATAAGTACCCGTGGACTCTCAAAAACAGACCTTCCCATTTTCTTTTCTTTTTTCATAATCTTGTTTAGTTGAATGAATTCTGCCCTGGGGTTTGATTGTTTTCTCCCTGACTGATGCCATATTTCAGTATTAAAACCACCTGTTCACCTTCACTCTGCCCTACATCATTCAGTACATGGGATTAATCTTTTGAGTACCAAAACCAGGTGAACTACAATGATGCTACAGGAATCTGACCACCAGAGCAAAAGTTCACACATGCAACCTCTGAAACAGAGTGTGCATGAAATACATAAGTGATGTTCCTGTGAACACACTTCAGAACGCTTCCTTGCATTCTTAATTATAAGAATTCGGAAGAGGAATGGAGTTGAAATGTAGAGCGAGGGGTGTTAGGAGTTCCATGATACCCTCACCCAGGTAGACAGCTGTGCACCTGGAGGAAAGAATACCTTGGAGCAAATCTTGAGAGAGATTGTGCGATGCTCGGATTGCGAAGAATTCATTTTGAGGCGGAAATAGAAGCTCGCTAGCAAAACAGCTGTTCTGGAGCAAAAGGTCCAAGGTTCAATCCTCATCTCCCACCAAAAGAGATCCTGCTGTGTCAACAGATGGACCCTCTTTTTTTGGAGCATATTTCAAATAGGTGAAAGAAATATCAGCACAGCATCATTTAGAAGAGGGGTGGCTTTCTCCATAACTCCATAACTGCAAGCAAGAGGAAAACCTTCTATGCACAAAATCTACCCACGCCTTCTATAACTTGGTAAACACCAAACTTAAAGACTCAAAAACCATCCCACCCCTAAAAGGACCAAATGGGAAAGACTATAGTGATGAAGCCATTAAGGCAAACTTCTTCAACACGTTCTTCTCTTTTCTTCCTTCCTTCCTTCTTTTTTCTTTTCTTTCCTTTTTCTTTTTTCCTTCAACCAAGTCAGAACAGCTCCAAGTCTCCCTGAAATTCATCATCAGTTCTGGCAGATTTGTGCTAGTGCTTTTGTTGAAGGCAAAGTGCCTGTTTATTTTCCCCCAGATCTTTTGCTGAGCAAAATGTCACTTGGAGAATTTCAGCTTTAATCCTATTTTTGCTCTGATAGTTCAGGGCCATATCTATATGCCCCAGATGTTTCAGGAAGCAACTTGAGTAGATCAATAGGTCATCAAAGCAAACCTGCAAAATAGAAAAACCAAATTACTCTTCCTGTATTGTGAAAGTCAGTGGGACTTGTCGAACAATTTTTTTTTTTCCTGAGATCAAAAGATGTGTTCAAATGATAAATCCATAGGTATCACAGATGTAAGTTCTATTTTTCTCCCTTGGAGCTGCTGTAATAGGCTTTTTATGACCGCCTTTCTACGTAGATAACTCAGAAGTAAAAAGTAACATTTTTGTGGAAAGTGTTTTTTTTAAAAAAGATCTTCCCTGTGCCTGCAAAGCAAATTTGAATTGATCAATATTTAGGTTCAGTTCCTTGCTTTTGCCAGACTCAGGGGTTCTCAGAATCAATTAATTTGATCTAGTCTTTTCCACAATTTCTTAAATCTTAACATTAAAATAAAAATTTGCTGTAATATTGCTTTAAAACTGTCCCATCTATCTGTCTGTCTGTCTGTCTGCCTGTCTGTGCATCAACTATCATCTATCGTGGTCCTTAACTTGGTTTTCTTAACTGTGCTCTGACATATTCATATGTGAGATGTGATAACGGGATAAGTGGATGGTGAATTATACATATTGTATGGATCATGTCTTTCTGGAGTAATCTGGGATCCACTGTTATCCTTCCAGATTTGCATAATTGTTGCCGGCGGCCACAACAACAGAGTTAATGCTTCCTGACTGGCTAGAATACAAGAGGTAGACTGCTTACCTACATCGTCATTGGACCACAGTGAGTCTTGGCAACAGAAAAGAATGAACTTACAAAACTCCCTCTGCTTCCCCGTTTTTACTGCTAGCCAAAATATGCCCATATGTTGTTGAAATTTAATTCAGATTTCCCTCTGTGATAAGGATACAAGACTTCATTCTTGGGATAAAAGTAACCTCAGATCTATGCAGCAATTAAAAGGGGGGAAAAAACCACCCCGAGCATGGAATAACCTTCTCTTTCCAAGTTGCATGCATTCCTCCTTGGCATCCCAAGGATCATTTTTACATTTCCTTTTCAACGATGACTTTACTTAAGAGCCCTGTTGCGCTTGAAATCAAGAGGATGCTCAGCCCATCTATAAATAAATAATCATCCACCCATCTATAAATACATACCAATCCTGTACGTATGACAAGAAAAAGAGCTTTTTTAAAAAAATAGGAAGTGAAGATTAACGATGGTTCCCAGTGAAATGCAGAAGGCTTTGGCATAAGTTGTAATTGCCTTTTAGTAGGAATTATTTAACACCCCTGAGATTTTTTTTTTTCCTCACCAACTTCCAGTGTGTGAATTGCATTTTGATCAATTTGGAGAGTTATGAGATTCTCACAACCTTGAGGCAAAGGTCCTTCAGGTGGCTTTAAGGGACTGCCAGGGCAACGCAACCCTCTCTTTGCAAATAGCACTAGCACTTAGACTTACATACCGCTCCATAGTGCTTTTTAGCCCCCTCTAAGTGGTTTATAGAGTCAGCCTATTGCCCACAACAATCTGGGTGCTCAGCTTACCGACCACGAAGGGATGGAAGACTGAGTCAGTCTTGAATTGGTCAGGGTTGAACTGCTGGTAGTTGGCAGAGTCAATTCTGTAATACTGCATTCTAACCACTATGCCACCATGGCACACAGAGAAACAAATATGACTTGACCATCTCCATAATGGTCCAAGAGGGTTTGGCTAACAATAAATCTACATCATCTACACCTACGTCTTTCTGTCTGTCTATCTATCTATCTATCTATCTATCTATCTATCTATCTATCTATCTATCTAAAAAAACAGAATGGGGAGAAATGTATGATTAAAACCTCAATTGGATTTTAGAAAAAGAGAAATCAATGGATTTATTTACCCCTATTATTCATATGTGTCTAGGACACTGGGCAAAGGAAGATCCAAGTGATGAAACATGGAACATACAACTTAGAATAATAGGATTGGAAGGGACCTTGGAGGTTTCTAATCCAACCCTCAGCCCATTACCTTGTGTCATTGTGTAGGAACAGATGCCTGTGCTACCATAAATCATGACTAAGGTAAGGTGGCACCTTTATGAATTTTATTTTTGAGTAGAAGATACATGGAATTGCAACGTGAAGCACCAGCTAGATGTAATTGAGAAGAGAATGGGTCAATGTCCTTTGCTTCTTTCCATGGAGAGAGCTGAGCTGAGCTATAAAAACACACGCCGTCGACTTGAAATATTACAATACAGTAACTCAGCATCCAATTTCTTCTTTGACTTCTTCTTTGATGGTTTACTGGGCACTCCTAGAAATGATACAGAATAATCTCCACTAGAACAGAAAGTAATTTGGGGAAGTCAGTGAAATGCTCGCTTTGGTCAATGTCCATCAAGCATCCATCATTCTTTCTCACTACATCAGACCAGATAAATACTTGTCAGAAAGTACAGGGTTGCTGAATTGACTTACTGGAGCTTTTGAAAAAGTTCAGAGAAATGTTGTTTGTAATCTTCTTTTCTTCTTCCCCTTTTCTTCAGCATGTTTATCTTAGTGGAGGGCTGTCAAGCCTTCTATCACAAAGCTGAGACTAGTTCTAAAAGAATTATTCAGTAAGTTTGGACCTTCTCCTTCTCCTCCTCCTCCTCTTTGCATTTGGTTAAATTCAATAACAAAGAAATTTAAATGGCTTGGTCCAGTTGGCATAGAAATCAAGTGGACCCATTTCAGGTAGTACCACTTTGTAATGCCTTGGTAAGACCACACTTGGAATATTGCAACCGTTATATATGTACACAAAGATGTGGGACTCTAGAAAGAGTGTAGAGAAGAGCAACAAAGATGAATAGAGGACTGGAGGCTAAACCATAGGAAGAACAGTTCCATGAATTGGATATATCTAGGTTAATGAAAAGAAGGACTAGGGGTGACATGATAGCAGTGTTCCAATATCTAAGGGGCTGCCCCAAAGAAGAAGGAGTCAAGCTATTCTCCAAAGCACCTGAAGGCAGGACAAGAAGCAATGGATGGAAACTAATCAAGGAGAGAAGCAACCTGGAACTAAGGAGGAATTTCCTGCCAGTTAGAACAATTAATCGGTGGAATGAATTGACTCCAGAAGTTGCAAATGCTTCAACACTGGAGGTTTTTAAGAAGAGATTGGACAACCCTTTGTCTGAAGTGGTGTAGGGTTTCCTGCCTAGGCAGGGGGTTAGAGTAGAAGACCTCCAAGGTCGCTTCCAACTCTGTTACTCTGTTGTTCAGTTAGCCTGTGATTTGCTTTTGCCCAGTTTCTAATTCTTGGGATTAATATTTCAACAACACCAACAGCAAAATATTCAGTGTTATGAGCCCAGAACAAAGGAGTAACCTAAATACAGATCTTATGAAACCAATCATGTCAACATTAAGGGCAACTAATATCTGCATTTTTGAATAAAAGAGCTACATCACAAAAGCTAGATTCTGCAGGGATAATTAATATTTCATTGTTTGTGATCTGATCCAAAAAGATGAAAGCAGGCAAAAGTAGATATATTGTATTTCATCTCAATTCTCTCTTCCAAAGGGGGATGCCAATGAACTTTTGGTTTTGGGAGGTGGGGGGGTGGGGGGGGATCTTTATTTTCAAGTGAATTGATTTATGGGCATGGAAGGTGATCACAATGCAATTATGTTTTAGATTCCTTACTTCTTTGAATTTGAAGATGTGGCTCTGACTTTACTATGATAAAAAAAAAATAGGATCACCAGCTTGTACACCTCAAAGCATCTTACCTCAAAGATAGACTGATAATTATAATAAAAAGATTCAGGAGAGAATGTTAATTTTAAAATATAATGAAGCATAGACATGAAAGAACAGAAAAAAAATGAGTTGCTGTGTGCATAATAGATTACTCAACTTGGCCTGTAATTGCAATAAAAGAAAGCAATTTATTAGAAAAAAAATTGCTTATCAAAAAAGGTCTTTCTTGGATACTACTAGCACTTAGACTTATATACCGCTTCACAGTGCTTTACAGCCATCCCTAAATGGTTTACAGAGTCAGCCTCTTGCCCCCCAACAATCTGGGTCATCATTTTACTGACCTTGGAAAGGTGGAAGGCTGAGTCAACCATGAGCTGGTCAGGATCGAACTCCTGGCAGTGGGCAGAGTTAGCCTGCAAAACTGCATTCTAACCACTGCACCACCACAGCTCTTTACTCCTAGGAAGGTAAAACATTTATGAGAAGAAGAAACATTTCCCCTTATAAAGCACTTCACAGATTTGGTGAATCGGAGAAGGATGAATTTCATCCCTTTAAAATGATCCACATCTTGATTTTGTCCAGTATTATCTTCAATCTTTCCTCCTAGGAGTGGAACAGCAACATAGAAGCTAAATCAACCAACCAACCAACTAGTCAACACAAGCTTGCAGATAACATCCATGGCACTGGATTACTGAGGTCACCAAGATGCCACCAAAGTTCTACTTTCCAATATTAAATCAAAAGAGATACAGTACTGATCTCTGGAAAGATCCTTTGGGCATATTTATAGGAAAAGCTCCCCATGAAAAGCATAGATCAGGGCATCCTTCTCTGATTTATCATGACATTTTGTTTCTGTTTTTTTAAAAAAAGTTTCTCAATGTTTTTCAAAATTAAGGTGAACTTCCACATGCAAGAAATATCCCAAGATATAAACCTGAAATAAGAGAAAGGAGCAAGAATTAGAAGTGATCTAATAAATTGTTTCCATATTGTTTATGATATTAATATTCTTTGTTCCATCATGGTGTCTTTTCACCAAACACATTTTTAGATGAGGTTTATTGAGATTCTGCAGTACATTTAATGGTCAAATAGAAATTTGTGTCCCTATTTTTCCTGCTACTAACTTCTACTTCACTTCATGCTTTGATGGCACCTCCAAAAATTATTTGCATCTGTTCTTTTTCAAAGTGCCCAGACTATTAACGATCTTCCTTCTAAGTATATTATTTGTTCTCCCTAGTTGTAACACTGAGAAAGGTTTTGAAAGTATAATATAGTTGCTATCTTAACTGTCAAAGGGGAAAAAATAGCACGAGTTCCAGTAGAAGGTTAATTAAGACCTTTCTTCTAAATCATTATAGCTCAGAGTTTCTCCTTGCATTTCCCATTTAAGTTCTTGTTGCTGCGGTCCAGTTGCTAAGTCATGCCCGACTCTTCACGACCCATGGACCACAGCCCCAATCTCCATTAGGCCCCTATCTCCATTAGTCTGTCCAAGCTCATGCCAATGGTCAATGATGCTATCTAACAATAGCACTTAGATTTATATACGGCTTCACAATGGTTTTACAGCCCTCTCTTAGCAGTTTAGAGACACCCTTTTGCCACCAGAGGGTCCTCATTTTACTGACCTCAGAAGAATGGAAGGCTGAATCAACCCTGAACCCATCAGGATCGAATTCTTGGCAGTGGACAGAGTTAACACTGCATTCTAACCACCAAGGAAGGGAAGGAGGGAGGGAGGGAGGGAGGGAGGGAGGGAGGAAGGAAGGAAGGAAGGAAGGAAGGAAGGAAGGAAGGAAGGAAGGAATAACAATAGCACTTGGACTTACATATTGCTTCACAGTGCTTTACAACCCTCTCAAATTTACAGAATCAGCCTTTTGCCCCCAACATTCTGGCTCTTCCTTTTACCCACCTTGGAAGGATGGAAGGCTGAGTCAACCTTGAACCTGGTGAGATTTGAACTGCCAAATTGCAGGCAGCTGGCAGTCAGAAGAAGTAGCCTGAAGTACTGCACTCTAACTATTACGTCACTGCGGCTCTAACCATCTCCTTTCCCTTCTCCTTTTGCCTTCGTTTTTTTCCAATATCAGGCCCTTTTCCAATGAGTCCTTTTTTCTTATTTGGTAGCCAAAATTATTTGAATGCAATGTTTTAAGTGAATTGAGCAACAAACTATGGATTCATGATTTTGCTTTTTCAGTCTAATGGAGTTGATTTTCCCAAAGTATTGTAAATGGCTAGAGTTGAGGGGAAAAAATTACACCATGCCAGAAGAATCTGAAGTAAAAATTGATCTTTGGACTTGACTTCCAAGCAGGGGAAGGTATCATCACATAAAACTTTCTCTTTTAATTAATAGGTAGAGTTAAACAAATATATTTAATGATAAATTTTCTCACACCCATGACCTCTCCTTCCCCATTTCCAAAATTAAATCATGGCATTTGAGCTCAGTTGTGTAATAATTCATAATTATTCTACAGCCCCTTCCAAATGCTGATAGATTTTTAAAAGGCTTCCATTAGGATTATTTCCTAAACAATTATTCTAAATAATGATGAAAGGAATTGTGTCTGATTTACGATACATTCATACAGCACTCTAAATATGAATCTGAATATGGATTAATGGTGAATTTGGGGTTAAGTAGCCTTTAATCATCTGGGAAAATGAAGTTGGGTGCAAGGGTGACCACAAAGAGGAGACAGCCAACTCTAATGCTCCAGAGTCTTTCGCAGCTTTATAATGAGTTCCTTTCAGGAAAAAGTTTAGGGAGAAAATGGCTTTTGTCCAATTCATTCTTGTTTCTCTGACCCGAGCAGAGTCACCAACCACTCTTATTTTAAAAGAAAGTGCCTACAGATCAACCACTGCAAAATACTGGCTAGAGAAAAGATGTCATGCCATCAATAAATTGCTTAAGGTAAAAGTAAAGGTTCCTCTCGCACATACGTGCTAGTTGTTTCTGGCGCTAGGGGGCAGTGCTCATCTCTGTTACAAAGCCAAAGAGCCAGAGCTGTCCGAAGACGTCTCCGTGGTCATGTGGCCAGCATGACTAAACAACGAAGGCACACAGAACGCTGTTCCCTTCCCACCAAAGGGGTCCCTATTTTTCTACTTGCATTTTTACATGCTTTCGAACTGCTAGGTTGGCAGAAGCTGGGACAAGGAACGGGAGTTCCCTCCGTGACGCAGCATTAGAGATTCGAACCACCAACCTACCGACCTTTCTGATCGACAAGCTCAACATCTTAGCCACTGAGCCACCATGTCCCTAGAAATTGCTTACTTAGGGATAAATGCACAGCATTGTAAGATATGTGTAAGATATTAGAGAACGAATAGAATTTTTTTTTTTTAAAGTTACCACAATTCGCCAAATTATTAGAATTCCCTAGCAAGTAGAGAGGGTTATTAGATGAAAAAAATGATATTACTGGTTTTACTAGACAGGAGGTAGGAAAGCAATTAAGGAGAATATGAAAAAATTGAGCAAAGCAGCCAAGGCAAGTGGTTGGAACAAGCAAGTACAAGACCAGCAATCTTGAAACCAATTCATTGAACGCCCAGTTCTGCAGACGTAAGAGGGATTATGTGAAGGGAAGTGACTCTGAGGCAGAGCTGCAAGAGGGTGTATGAAATGTATAATTCATAGGGCAATTAATTTTTCATTAGTATTGACCTACTGCAGAGTCACAGCTCATGGGTTAGCATTTTGAACTTTTGCAAAATCGAGCCCTGTTGCCTGAGAAATCCTGGAAAGATAATGAAAAGGTATCTGTGAAAAGAATCCCACCAGCAGACCGAAAATGGCATTTAACTAAAGTACAGAGAACAGATAGAATAGAATAGAGCTGGAAGGGACCTGAGAGGTCTTCTAGTCCAGCCCCCTGCTCAAGCAGGAGAACTTATACCACCTCAGACAAGTGGCTGTCCAGTCTCTTCTTAAAAACCTCCAGTGATGAAGGAACCACAACATCTGAAGGCAAACTGTTCCACTGGGTTAATTGTTCTCACTTTTAGGAAGCCTCTCCTTAATTCCAGGTTGCTTCTCTCCTTGATTAGTTTCCATCTCTTGTTTCTTGTCTTGCCTTCTGGTGCTTTGGAGAATAATTTGACCTTCTCTTCTTTGTGGCAGCCCCTCAAATACTGGAATACTGCTATCATGTCCCCCCTAATTCTTCTTTTCTTTAGACTAGCCAGACCCGAAAACCTCCAGCCATTCTGATAGAATAAGATAAAGGTAAAGATTTCCCCTGTCCAATCATAACTGGGTTGGTGGTGTTCACCTCTTTTTCTTAGCCGGGAGAACCAGCATTGTCCAAAAACTCTTCTATGGTTATGTGACCGGCATGACTATACATCGAGGTGCATGGAATGCTGTTACCTTCCTGCCAAAGTGGTACCTATTTATCTACTTGCATTTGCATGCTTTCGAACTGCTAGGTGGACAGGAGCTGGAGCAAGGAACGGGAGTTCGCCCCGTAATGCAGTGCTTGGGTCTTGAACCTGGCCTGTCAACTTTCCAGTTGACAAGCTCAGCAACTGAGCCATCGCGCTCCCACAAATAGAATACAATTAGTCCTTGACTTACAACCACAACCGGGCCCAAACTTTCTGTTGTTAAGCAAATTTTGCCCCATTTTATGACCTTTCTTGCCACAGTTATGCAAATCACTGCAGATAGTAACATGGTTGTTAAGTGAATCTGGCTTTTTCATTGACTTTATTTGTCAGAAAGTCGCAAAAGGGGACCACGTGACCTTGGTGTCAACTCATAAAACATTTCTATGGTCTATTTAGAGTTGCCAACAGAAAGGGAAGGGTGGGGGGGAAAGGGGTTTGAAAGAGCAGTGCGGCATCTTGGAAACCAAAAGTGCATTCCATAAATGGTTTTTCAGAGAAAATAACTAGGTGACTGAAGTTTCTGCCAGGTAAAATTCTAACTGGAGAACATGATTGATGACTCTTGGTTATGGATGTGTCTCATTGGAGAATATGAATTATGATACACTCAGGGGGTAGGGGAAAACCAGGGTCAAGGTGACAGTGAATTATGTGTCTCCGAGTCGGCAACACCCAGGCAGAGCCAGACATGTTAACTCCCAATAAATCCTTTTGAATTTTGGGAAGTTTGGCTCAAGACTCATGATTTAACTGGGGTACAGTGTCTGGATTTTGATCATGTGACCATGGAGATGCTGCAATGGCTGTAAATGTGAAAAATAGTCATAAGTCACTTTCTTTGGTTTTGTTGTAACTTTGAATCACTAAATGAACTGTTGTAAGTTGAGGGCCAACTGCAAAAAATGCTGTAATGTCAGGAACCACCTTAGTTTGGGAGTGAGTAATCTGACTTCCTGACCAATAATGAACCTCTATGGCTTTATTAAATTCTTCAATTTAATAGTTCTGTGTGTATGTTTGTCCATTTGTGAGTCCATATGTTAATTGGGTGTCAGAAGTCCAAATGCAGAGCTATCTTCTCCCCCATTCCTCTTGATAGACCACAATAGTGATATCAAGGTTGACTAGATTTTTGAATCACACTGAATTCATCAATGGGTGAGAAAGATGAATGACATACAGATCAATTCACTTAATAACAATTAAGCCAGAGGAAGGTACCTTATCCTTGCATTGGTCCGACCCAACTTCCACAACTGTGTCCAGAAATGGACATCATATTTTAGGAAGGAGGCAAAGTATAACCGGTTCAGAGAAGAGCAGTTGGTATCTCATCAGAACATGTGAAGTTAAGTCCTGTGGGGGGTGGGGAAAAAAAAGAATAATTGAATGCATTCAACTTAGGGCCAAACATCACTCTGCAAAAGATGCTTTAAATTAGATTCCTGAACTGAGCAGATTGCTCAACTCATTGGCCTTAAATGGTTGCCTCCAATTTCATTTCCACAAGCAATTTCAAAACGGGAATTGGTTAGTAAAACCCCCATACTTGTACTTATAACTGTCTGTCTTGATCTTTACTCATTCAACTGTAAGCCATTCTTACTCCTATCCAATCCTTCTTAATGTATTTGCTGTAACCCAGATACATAAATTTCCAACTAAACCCACCCAAAATATCTTGTAGTGGACAATTGTAATAAATCTAATAAAATACATGAAGTACAGTAATAAAAAGGGGATAAACAGCCTCACTACTTCATAACTATAAATAACCCTGACTCAGACATTCATTCCCAATTCATTATGGGGCAGGGTTCCTATTTCCAGTTCGGGAAAACTGAACATTTTGCTAAGTCAGTAGCAACGACTAGTCAACTTTGACTGAGCTGGAAAAGCTAAGCAAGACCAGATGTGCTTGAAGGGAGGCTACCAGGATTGTAGGCTAGACTGGAAGGCCCACCAAATAGCCTAGAATTAGGCAGTGACAAATCAAGTTCTTATTATGGCCCAGAAAATGGCACAACTACGTCCATACATTCACTTGGAACTTGGTTTGAAAGAATAACAGAATAAACTAAGGGACTTTGGAGGACTTCTAATCTAACTCCCTTCTCAGGCAAGAAACCCTATATCGTTTCAGACAAATTTCTCCTTAAAATTTCCAGTGATGGAGTACCCACAACTTCTGATTGTGTTGAGGCGAGAGGGTGTGTGTGCACGAAGGGAGGCTCAGCAATCTCATTGTACACATGTTGTACTCTGACAATAAAGGTAATAATAATTAATTGTTATCACTTTCAGGAAATGTCTCCTTAGTTCTAGGTTGCTTCTCTCCTTGATTTGTTTCCACCCATTGCTTCTTGCTCTACTTTCAGGTGCTTTGGAAAATAGCTTGACTCCCCCTTCTTTGGGGCAGCCCTTCAAATATTGGGACACTGCTATCATATCACCCCTGGCCCTTGTTTTCATTAAATTAGACATACTCAATCCCTGCAATATTCCTTATATGTTTTAACCTTCAGTCCCCTAATTATCTTTGCTGCTCTTTGTATTCTTTCTAGAGTCTCAACACCTTTTTTATATCGTGGTAACCAAAACTGGATGCAGTACTCTAGGTGTGTTCTTACCAAGTGATATTAACACTTCAAGTAAACTGTAAAGATAGAAAATTGTAAAGATAGAAAAAAGTATATTAAAAAATAGAAAGAGAATAGAAAGATAAAAATTCTATTCTGTTGTACTAAGAGTACTTTAGTTTATTTAGGTCTATTCTAGTTAAACCAAAAAAACAAAAACAAAACAATCTCTCCTCTTACAATAGATTGTATCTTTCCTGTCTTTGAACTTCAGCAGAGATGAGTAAAAAAGTTCTCTTACCACAGTTTCTTTTCCACGCTCTCAGGAAAAACACTTTTTGCATAACTTTGATTCGACCATCCTTGCCCGGACATTTTGGAAATACAGCTTCCGAATGATGCTCATTCAATATTTTTTTTAAAAAGACTTCAAAGGTATTCCTGAAATCACCACCATAGTCACATAGATCATTCAAAGGTAATGTCTCCTCTGTTAATAATCAGTAAGTCATTAACCTTAACTGGATTAAAATATAAGGACTTATAAGGGAAAAATTAAAGCCCCATCAAACTGTTAGTCCTGGTACCATTGGCGATATTTTATTTCACCAAACTTTTATTTAGTTCTCTGGAGCAGGGTGTATTGAAATGACAGTCAGACTGTGGACAGAAAGGCAGTCTTCTTACTCCTGTGCTTAGGACCTAGCTTCAAGGTTAACTCCCCCCAAAGAATTAATAAATGTTACCGAAATCTATAGGTGAATGCTAGCTGAAGGAAATGGAAGATACATAAGGCAGTAGGCTACAGGGCATTGCATGTCCAAACAACTATACACAAAGGTTTCCCCCCCATGCCATCACTCTGCTAAATACCTAATTTTCACAGTGTTGTCTTAGGCCTAAAGATATTTACCCATATAGTAGGCCTTTATTGCTATTGTCCTTCTAATCTAATCTTTTCTACTGACTTCTCCTATTGGTATCTTGTGAGTTATCACTTGTTGTTTGTATCTTATGATTTATGATCTTACTCCTTTGTTGTTTGTATGTATGCTGAGAGTTTATGCACCAGAGACAAATTCCTTGTGTGTCCAGTAACACTTGGCCAATAAGGAATATTCTATTTCCTATCCCTAAGTGCTCTTCCCTTGATCCAGAGTAAGAAATGTTGGTGGTTTTGTTAAGACATACGTACCATGTTATTTTACTTTTGATGTTGTTTTGCTTGTTTGATTGGGGGCCGTCCAGATTTCGATACAAGATGATTACCTATAAAAATATTTCAGATCAATAAATAGTATTTTTTTTCCTCTTATCACCAGCATCTATCGAGCAAATTATCTATTGAGCAACTCTTTCCAGGAAGCCACTTTTGGTTTCATATCCATGTAAGCATGTTTATGTTCTTGTGTTATGTGTGCTGCAAGCAGTGAAGGACACACACTGGTTCTCTTCTTTCGTTGAAATGTTATCTTGCATTCTCTTTCAGCCCCCAGGCTGCGCTGTGATTTTCTGTGTTTTGCATGTCTTGAGTGTTAGTTCGCCAATATTTCTTATGAACTGAAGTTTCCATTAAACTGATGCTGGATTAATCTGACTAAATGTGTGATTCTAGACACTTGCATAAATTGCCTCTGTAGCCACTAAGTGGCACTAAATGTTAAAAATACTTGACACAACTTGTTGTCTCTTAGGGCTGCCATTAGATGTTAATGATTGAATAGATACACTTTAACACCCTTTAGGTGTTCCTAACAGTCTGTTTCTAGAGGAAAGATGGATATGGATATTCTCCTATGACCTCTGAGACCTTGTGGGAAGCTCTGCAATTTTTCTGATTTTAGATTAGTGCAAGAGGTGAGGTTTGCCTGCCTGAGAACTCTGATTTGCTCCTGTACAGTAATATAGAGAAATGAAGAATAACAGAGCTGGAAGGGACCTTGGAGGTCTTCTAGTCCAACCCTCTGCTTAAACAGAACACCCTATACCAGTTCGGACAAATGGTTGTCCAATCTCTTCTTAAAAACTTCCAGCGTTGGAGCATCCACAACTTCTGGAGGCAAGTTGTTCCACTGATTCATTATTCTAACTGTCAAGAAATTTCTCCCTAATTCTAGGATGGATCTCCTTGATTAGTTCCCATCCATTGCTTCTTGTCTTGCCTTCAGGTGCTTTGCAGAGTAGGCTGACTCCCTCTTCTTTGTGGCAGCCCCTCAGATATTGGAACACTGCTATCATGTCACCCCTACTTGTTCTTTTCATTAAACATTCTTCATTAAAAATGGAGAGCTGGTCTTTTCTTTCTATAGTTAAAATTTAGAATGACTATTGATTTCTGTGTGCTGCTTTACCATTAGAGTGGACTGAAATTTCTTCCCACTAGTTCAACATGTCTTTTCTTACCTTGTCAAGAGATAAATGTTGCCCCTTTGGGTAACTTATTCATGAAATCCAGGTAAGCGATTCATTACCTAACTCCATGTTAGTACAATGCACCATGTTTCCCATTCAAAGGGCGGAACTTCTGGCTATCAACAGTGCTTTATTTATTAATTAATCTTATCCAATTTAGAAGCACAAATAACTCTCTAGTGAGTCTGTCCAGCCTATAATACTGAAAGCAGTACAGTCAATGTGATTAAAAAAATGTTTTCCAAACAGAAAAATGAAACCATATTCTTATACCTGTATCTTGTAAGTGATTGACAAATCAAATAATATGTAAATGTAAATCTAGAATAGAATTAGAGCTGGAAGGGACTTTGGAGGTCATCTAGTCCAGCCCCCTGCTCAAGCAGGAGATCCTATACCATTTCAGATAAGTGACTGTCAAGGCTCTTCTTAAAAACTGCCAGTGATGGACTGCCCATGATTTCTTTTTCTTTTTTTAAATTTTTATTGGTTTTTAAGACAAACATAAACAAACAAAACATAAAAACATCAAGCCATCTTCCATATATATACATACAATGTGTCGGTTGGTTTACAAATTGTTTTGTGCTTCCATTTCGTAGTCTTCAATTACAATTACATTGTATATATTCTCATATTTTCAATCAAATATTCAATACATTAATATCATTGTTAATCAATCATTTGACTATACTTTTATTCATTCATGTTTTATGAAATAATCCATATTTTACTTAATTTGTTTTATGACAGTTCATATTATCATCTCAAATCTATCCTACAATCATTTTGTAGATATAATAAGAAAAGACTACATCTTTAGATATTTATTATTTTCTAAGAATCTACATATTCCATTACCATGTTTTATTGTCTAACCATTGATAGAATAGATCCCAAATTTTATAAAATTGTTTATCATTTTGTTCTCTGATTTTGAATGTCAATCATTTCAGCACATTCCAATATTTTCTTAATAATTTCCTCCTGTAATGGTATTTTCTCATTTTTCCAGTTTTTGGCAAATACAATCCTAGCCACTGTTAATACATTTACAATCAGGTATTTCAATTCTTTATTATATATTCCAGGTAAAATTCCCAATAAAAATATCTCTGATTTCAAGTCTATATGCTTTTTTGTCATTTTTTCCAACCACGTGTGGATTTTAGTCCAATATTTTTTAGCATCCTCACAAGTCCACCACATATGGTAATATGAGCCAGGTGTCTGATGACTGCCCATGATTTCTGAAGGCAAGCTATTCCACTAACTGTTCTCCCTGTTAGGAAGTCTCTCCTTAATTCCAGGTTGCTTCTCTTTTTGATTAATTTCCAACCATTATTTCTTGTCCTGCCTTGTGGTGCTTTGGAAAATAAATTGATCCAGCATAAATATTTCCATAAGAGGCCATCTAACCAACCACACTAGCCTATGACTTGGGGGGGGGAAGTCAACTTTTGTTGGGTTGCAAATGGACAAACTAAAAAGAACATTCTTTTTTTTTATAAAAAAAATAGAATTTTATTTCAGTTTTCCACATTTCAAAAACATCTTTCTTTAGTGAACAGCATGATTCCAAGTTTTCACATTTCCATACAAACATGACTTTGATTACATACGCATCTTTCACATTTAGTTTCATATCTTACCATTACTTTACATATTTACTATTACTTTTCTCAAATACTTTCCTCCAGCTTATTTTATAAATTTTTAAATTCATTTCTTAACCTATTTCCTTAAACTTTAAATAACTCTCATATCTCTAAGAAGAACATTCCTAATGGTGAGAACAATCAACCAGTGGAACAGCTTGCCTTCAGAAGTTGTGGGTGCCCCATCTATGTGTTTTATTCTAAGTCTTGTCGTCTCCTCCTCCTCCTCCTCCTCCTCCTCCTCCTCCTCCTCCTCCTCCTCCCTTGGTTTTTCTCTCCAGTTAGCACTTTGTCTTTCCCTAGCATGTTTAAGAATAAACCTTCCCTTCAATGCATAAAGAAAAAAAATGTTTCATGTCCCTCTGGCAGCTCAATGCAATTTTCATGATGATGAAAAACATAGGGAACTTCAATCTTTTGCTGACTTTCAAAGTGTCAATTTTCTCCTCCATGAAAGGTAGATATTGAGACTAGGTGAGTCTGCCTGGAAGAGGCTTAATACACAGGGGCTGTGTCTGAGGCCATGCAGATGTCTGGGTGTGCTTGAATAAATACGTGCTTGTGTTAGCTCTGGTGTCTATGATTTCTTGAGATCCATCCTAGACTGACAGGTTTACAAAGGCTACAAGAAAATTTATACTTTTTGGTATTCTAAGATCCATCAACCATGGATTAGAATTTCTATGTATGCATTGTCTTACTTTTCACAGCAGATTTAATCACATTAATGCTCTTCGAGCTTGGTTGTTTTCTTGCAGACATTTCATTATCCAACTAGGTAACAGCAGCAGTACTAGAAGAGAGTGGGGCTTGTTCTCTATTTATTTACAAACTCCATTCCTTTCTAGCACTGAAGATGTTACCTACTTGGGTAATAAAACATCTACAGGAAAACATCCAAGCCCGGAGAGCACCAAGGACCCCACAATTCAACCCTGAGCTACAAATACTTCCTTCTATTCTAATTATCAGAATAGAATATCTATATATCTAATTATTCTTCTAACTCTGATCTCTTCTAATACACCAGTCATAGGGGTGGGATTCTGCCATTTTGGACCAGTTCAGGCAAACCGCTAACTCAGAAGATCAGCTGGGAGTGAACCGGTTAGCTCTGATGATCATGTGGGCCTGCCTGCCTGCCCCTGCGCTGCACTGACCTTTATCGCCCCAGCTGATCAGCGAGGAAGAGCGGATTGCTGCTCCTCACCTGTGTTACTTTCCCGAAGTAACAGAGCAGGTAGAGATTTTTTTGCTTTGCAGTTCACGCGCACGCAATCACCGAACCGGTTGTTATACCAACAGCATCCTACCCCTGGCCTGTCATTTATTGATTTGATTACAAAACATCAACCCAACCTTCCTGTTGAGCAGAGGGGTGGACTGGAAGATCTCCAGGTTTCCTTCCAACTCTTTTTCCCCCTGTTATTCAATGTTGACTCTAAAATAGGATGGTTGCAGTGTCTGAGGGTCACAGGATCCCCTCTGGTGATATTGTACCCTATGAGTATCATTAAGTGTTGAACTTTTGATTCTTGACGAATGTATCTTTTCTTTTATGTACACTGAGAGTATTTACACCAAGACAAATTCCTTGTGTGTCCAATCAAACTTGGCCAATAAAGAATTCTATTCTATTCTATTCTATTCTATTCTATTCTATTCTATTCTATTCTATTCTATTCTATTCTATTCTATTCTATTCTATTCTATTCTTCTGACAAGCAAAGTCAACGGGGAAGCCAGATTCATTTAACAACTGCACTACTAACTCAAGAGCTGCCATGACTCACTTAACAACAGTGGCATGAAAAGTCTTAAAACGTGGCCAAACTCCTTTAGCAACTGTCTCGCTTAGCAATGGCAATTTGGCAGTTCAACTGTGGTCGTAAGTCGAGGATGACCTGCAATAGTTAAAAATTGATCACATTCCATTCTCTGTATTTCCTCCTTACTTCAGACCAATGGATCATTTCTTTAATGATTCATTCACCCTTCTGAACTGCCTATTGTGTAACGGGGGTTGGTGGGTGGGGGCATCTGAAAAATTGACTAGAGAAATACAGATATCCTAATTTTATAGGCTTCCTTGGTAGAAAAAAAGAAACCCCTAAATCATCGAGTACTCCTCTGTCTCAGCAATTGTGAGTGTCTCGGTATATGAATGTGGGTTTCAGGTATTTCATTATTCTGACTAAAAGATAAAAAGGTCATAACTAAAGTGGTGAATAGTTATGAACACAAAAGCTGCAGTTCAATGATTTGTCTCCATTGCCTTGATATTTTTTAAGAACCGGAATAGCTTGCACAGTAATTGTCAGAATTTCCTCCTCCCTCCCTCCCTTCCTTACTCTCTCTCTCTCTCTCTCTCTCTCTCACACACACACACACACAAACACACACACACACTACTGGTGACATGCTTTTTTTCCTCATTGAATTGTTCAGCCACCTGTAAACGCTGCCTTAATGTTCGTTTTTTTTTTCCCCACTCAGAAAACAAACCGAGCACTTTACTTTCTTCCTGTAATAAAGAAAAATGCAGACAATAGCCCACTGCGGAGAGATGTGGTGGGAATTTTAAATATAGAAGTCCTTTATAAGGAAAAATCAGGGGAGACGGTGTGTCCGAAGGAGCTCTCTGGATTTTTTTTTTTATGGCAGAGTGTTGTGGCCTGTTGGCCACCAGTCCCTCCACCAGCCGAATCAGAGGAGGAGGAGGAGGAGGAGGCATTGGAGTCAGAGATAGCATCAAGGCAACTGGAGAGCTCCGAGGAGGAAGGGGGAATGGAGCTGGCAGAGAGAGAGAGAGAGAGGCAGAGGTGGAGCCTGGGCTGTCCATCAGCCCTCAGGTGGAGTGTCAACAGCCCCAGGTTAGGAAGTGGCTGATGAAGAAGAGGAGGAAAAGTTGGGTCCAGTGCCTGATGCGCGGCTGCACAGAAGGCAGAGGAGAGGAGAGCAGTGGAAATCTATGAGCTGGTCCTTGGGACTGAAGAGCCACTGCTGCTAGAGAAGCCCCACCCTAGCTCTGGGGAAAAGAGGCAGGCGATGGAGATGAATAGATGCGGCAGACAACTATTCATCTTCCGGCCATACAGACTTCTTAGCCTGCGGTGAGAGATAAACTTTTTGCCGGGGCTGCCGGCACTCCTAATAAAGGAATCTTTTGAGTTCATGTCAGAGGGTTTGTCCTGTTTGGGGAGCTGGGTCAAAACACAGACAGTCTGGGTGATGGCAAACTAGAACAGTCTCTGAGACTCCTTATTGCCTGGTTGGGAATGAGAGAGTTGCTCTGAATGGAATCCAGATCAGACGTACTTGTCCAATTATTTCTCTTGGATTTCCATCATAAAAGGTAGTCCTCAGGATCCAATCTGGGTCGGTCACTAGAGTCAAGTTCCCTGAAGATGGGATCCAGCATGAATCCGACAGCTCAGAAGACAAAACCTCGGTGACTCACCCAGATTAGTTCAAGCAACGTTATCCTGGGACATGTTCGCCTTCATTCGTGAAGTAATCCTCAATTCATAACAGTTCATTTAGGGACTGTTCGAAGTTCAACTGTTTTCACAGATATGGATGTCCTGGTGAAAGCACTTCTCCAAGATATTAGTGATCCATGCTTTCTGCCACGGTTCATATTTCATGGAAGAACTTTGTGTATATGTGTGTATGAGAGAGAGAAGAGAGAGAGAGAGAGAAAGAAGAGAGAGAGAGGGAGAGGGAGGGAGGGAGGGAAGAGGGAGGGAGAGGAGGAGAGGGAGAGGAAGGGAGAGAGAAAGAGGGAGGGAGAAAGAGGGAGGGAAAGAGAGAGAGGGAGAGAGAAAGAGAGAGAGAAAGAGGAAGAGGAAGAGAGAGAGAGAGAGAGAATACTGTTCCTTTTAATTTCAGTAGTGTATTTAGTTCTTTAATATATTTTAGGCCAATGACTCTTAGTTGTTCTCATAATGTCACTTCATTCATTCCCCCCACCCAACCTTATGCTAAGCCTAAATAAAGTTTATTCATCTTTGCATGATGTGCCAAGTCACCCATTACGTTTTCTGAATGATGACTCAAGAGTTCAGCCTTTCTTCTGAACCGGGGCCTGTGATGTCTTCTTTAATAAATCATTGTTGAAAGAAACCATGGCTTTCTGAGGCTTGTGATCCTGGCCTTCCGAGGGGTGGTGGTGGAAGCCTATTCTCCCCCTCCCTCCCCTCCCCTCCCCCAGGCAGCTGACAACCAACAGCTGGATCCCGGTGTGTAATAAAAAAAAAAAAAGTTAGCTTTTGAAATGTAAAGGCAGAAGATGCTTTTAAAAAACAATCAAGCCATTTGCAGAATAATGGAAACAGGTGTTTAGCCAGGCAGCTTGAATTACTTTCCCACCTACTGCTCAATCAGCCACAGGAGAGGAAATGTCATTGCGTGGTGGTGTTTGGGAGGATCGTGGAAAAGCCTCTTCTAATATTTCCATCAATTGCTAATTATCCCTTGTTTCCGGCAGGACAGGGCAGTAATCATTACAGCTTTCACTGTTTTATTTATTTATTTATTAGATTTTCTTTCCCCACCTTAATTACTTTATATGTAACTCGAGGTTACTTCCTTCTCCTATTTTCCCCACAGCAACAACTCTGTGAGTTGAGTTGTGCTGAGAGAGAGTTACTGAGACAAAGTGCCCCAAGACAGCTTTCATGCCTAGACTGGACTAGAACTCACCGTTTCCTAGTGTTTGACCCCAGAGATA
>NW_020769373.1:739448-750748 GCF_900518735.1 Pseudonaja textilis | reverse complement strand
CAAAATGAGGACCCAAATTGTTGGGGGCAGGATGCTGACTCTGCAAACCAGTTAGAGAGGGCTGTAAAGCACTGTAAAGTGATGTATAAGTCTAAGTGCTATTGCTATTGCAATCCACGGACAAGAACATATCCAGGATCTAAACTATCAAGCAAGAATAAGGATAGCAGTAGCAGATATGAGAAGAGAGAAGTCGTTTCCTTAATCTGTCTTTGGTAATGAACTGCTTTCTTTCTCCATTTCAGAAGCCATTCATCTGTTTCACTTGCTGGCAAGTTCTCTTCCCCCCCCCCCACCCCACTTGGCTTAATGCAGAACAAGTGCATCTGTTTTCATCTGTCAATTCTTCAAGCAACGCTGGAACATGAAAGTGCCATTTCAGAAACAAAAGCCATAATGGATGAGACTTCAGCTAAGTGTAAATAATGCAAATACCCCTTTGTTAGCAAATGCATGAAATGGCAACATATTTTTCCCCCCAATGGACCTGTTCTTTTGGCCTCTTAAAAAGATGTACAGGACTGGGTTGGAAATGATACGTGCCATAAATCACAGGCTATCATGCCCGATTGATGGATTGTGGAGAAGAAGAAAAGCAGCCGAAACTGGTGCATGACAGAACGTTGGCTACCATCGATCATGGACTCAATGGGGAAACACGAGCCAAGATTACATCCAGACAAGGTGCAGCTTGTTTAGGGGGGGTGGACTTCGTTCCCCTGAAACAGCACATTTACACTCTTGGAGAGCCACCACGGATTCTGCATGCATGTGATGAAAGCACTGACGGGATTCAAAAAGTTTAACCACCGCTTCAGTGGCCGTGGCTTGGTGGGCGTGCTTTGCATGCGTGCACACCCTTTGTGTGCATGTGCATGCCGAACGTGCACTTTGCACAGGTGCAGAGACATTTCACCTCACCTCCTGCAAGCCTGCACTCTCCTAGTCCCTTCAGCAGCTGCTGCGCAGCGTTCTGCAGTGCTGCGCAAAGCAGCTGCTCTTCAAAAGCAGAGGATGAAGGTGAGTATTGGAGCCCGGGTGGGTGAGTGGGCCCAATAGCAGAGCGGTGGAGAGAACCCAGTTTGGTCTCCACTGCTCATTGCCGCTACTGGCTCGGCAGAACCGGACTGAACCAGTAGAATACCATCACTGGATGAGAGCGTTCGTACCATTGTGCCTAGAATGTTGGGATGATGCCCCTTAATGAGCCAGTTGGGTGATGGCTATTCCTGCTCTGAAGACATTGGATCCTGATTACTGCAGCATACTCTACTTGGGGCTCCCCCTTAAGAGCAATAGCACTTAGACTTATATACCACTTTGAAGTATTTTGCAGCCCTCTCTAAGTGGTTTACAGAGTCAGCTTCTTGCCCCCAACAATCTGGGTCCTCATTTGATCCACCTCAGAAGGATGGAAGGCTGAGTCATCCTTGAGCCTGGTGAGATTCGATCTGCCAAATTGCAGCCAGCAGTCAGCAGAAGTAGCCTTGCAGTACTACACTCTAACCACTGCACACCATAGCTCTGCGTCACCATGTCTCACCACTCTTAAAAGGGTTTGGAAGTCTTAAGCGGTGTAAGAAGGGCCTGCTAGGGTGCAAGGAACAGAGCTCCTAGGTAAAGTTCTTATTTGTGACCAGGTTGATTACTGGACATCATTTAAAGGTTTTGTATTGAACTAAAGAGTTCCTAAGGAAGTTAAGGCTTGGCCACTTTTCCTATTGCAAATCTTTCTGCTGTGAAAATTGTGGTGGTGGTGATGGAGGAGAAAGAGGAGGAGGAGGAGGAGAGGAGGAAGAGGAGGAAAGAAAGAGAGGGAGGGGAAGGAGAGGAGGAAGAAAAGGAAAGAAGGAGGAGGAGAGGGAAAGAAGTAGTTGGAAGAGAGAAGGAGGAAGTGGAAGAGGAGGAGGAGAAGTAGTAGTAGCAGTAGTAGTAGTAGTAGTTCATCTTTTAAGATAACAAGAGACAGCTTTCTCCTGCATTTAGGGATGTCTGAAGAAAATCATCCAATAAGTCATGATGGCAGATGTCAATCATGTGATCAGAGCTCTGCCTTTTTTTGTGTGTGTCAAGAGGTCACATGTGACATTCATAACAACAGGCAAAACTCATAGTGCACTTTCCCACTGCCATCTTGACTTTTTAAACCACACTTTGCAGATATCCTTGCCTGCTTTTCTCTCAGATCCTGGAATATTCTGGAATATTCTCCTTATGGAATTGCACCTAAGCTCTTTTCTCTCAGCTCTTGGACACTCTATCCAAGTGCTTTTCCTTTATCAGGAATACAACTGCTAATTAAGATTAGCTTTAATTTTAACAATCATTGGAATTCATGGAGTTGAACAGTTGAGGTTTTCAGTTATTTTAATTTTTACATTTTTAAAATCTTGACATTGCCTTGAGTGTTGAGAGGGGGATAAATCAAATTACTAAACAAAGAAATTCAATCAATAAAAATACTCGCAGAACACCATGGAGGGGAAATAACATCAAGAGTGAAATTAGTGCCAAGAATTATTATGCTTTTTGTCACACTCCTTTAGTGCCTTTCAATTTAATTTTTGCTGGAGGTGCTTGAGACTTGATGTCATTACCAGGGCATGAGTCGTAAGTGGCAGAGAATATTCATAGAAAAATGCAAAAATTGTCTTTATTATTTTATTATTTAGATCAGATGTTTCTTGAATCCCACAGAGTCCCATCGGGCTGTTCCAGTCCTTAACCTCTCTTCCTTCCTCTTGTCTTCTTCTCAAGTGCTGCTTTAATGCTTGTCTGCTCTAACAGCACAAGTAGTGATTCAAGAGGTGACAGAGCTGCCATCTGCAATTCCTTCAGTTCTGAAGGAGTTATTTGTAGTGCAAATGAAAAGTTTTCAAGGAAAAAAAAAACCCCAAGAAAGTCAATTGCCTTTTGAAAAGCACCTTTGGGTTGCGTTGCCAATTTTAGTGAAAGCGTTTTTTTCCTCGGTAATGCTTGGTAAAGCAAATTCCCACCTCACCATCACGAATGATGTCACCTACTAGGTTCATGAAAGTCAAGCACCAAACTCAGAAAGAGAGTAGCAAGGAAGGTAAATCTGAACTTTTTCTGGACTGTTGGGCACTTTGGGGATTTGGAGAGTGTGTTACAGAGGTTCTCAAAAAAGAGCTACGATGAAAAGTTTTCATATCTATAAATTAGAGGCTTTACCACACATGCTCTATCACAAAACATCCTACCTGGTAGAAGACAAACTGTAAACTCTCTTCCCTCCAACACTCGTTTCAATCTCTCCCATAGGTTCCCCGCAACTTCATATTGCCTCATTTCTCTCCTTCTTGGGTGGGTTGATGTGTTTACGAACAAAATATTTTCATTTTTCAAGGAGTTCTTGTAAAAGATGCTTCTAGAAATCATCAGTTTGCTTTCTCAGCCCTGTGAGGGAGTCCAGATTAGATGCATAAACCATGAATACTAATGGTGTCTTTATTGTAAAGTTCCAGTGACAGAATCTTCCAAGTGTGAAAGTCCTTATCCCTTCCTTTACTTTGGATAAAACTAGGGAGTGTTTCTTCTGAAACATTTCCCACAACCCTTTTCTTTTTGTGAGATGAGGCACGTTTGCATGATACCATAGATGTGCAGTCTGTGGCTCTTCATTCTGACTCACAAGATTATTTCCACACACTATTACAGTAGAGTACCAGCCCCTCTTAATGATTATTTAATTACCGGCAATTTAACAATATTTTTAAAAAGTGGTAGTCATGTAGCTAGGGAGGTTGTGCCAATATTCCAATATTTGTGGGGCTGCCACAAAGAAGAGGGGTTCAACCTATTTTCCAAAGCACCAGAAGGCAAGACAAGAAATAATGGAAAATAAAGAGTTTATGGGCACACTAATGTCCTTAAATAATGGTATTCCTAGTTTAAATCCAGAAAAAGGAAATGAAGTGAAATTATAAGAGGTAGATGCATCCAGAGAAGAAAGTTCAATGAAGATGTATTGTTACAGCTTGCTCCAAGTTATGTGGAGTTACCACTCACATGGATGGGTCATTGATTCATATACTTTGATCTTGTGAGTTATTGACATCTTTTTAGAACAGCATTTTGGCATGTATAAGATTTATGGGAAAATGTCAAAGATATGTTGCATTACATTCCAAAAATGTGACATTTGATTGATTTCGAAGAGCTCTGTCTATTTCAGGTGTGGAGAATTGCTAAGAATATTATTTTGAGAAATTGGAAAAGCATTACTCCTCTGGATATTAAGAATTAAATTAAGGGCATGTGCTATTTATCCATTTTTGAAAAGGCAATCTTTCCTACCAATCAAAAAAAACCAAAAACAACATAATATGTTTCCCTTGGCATAGATTTCATAATATTTTACAATAGAGTCTCATCCTTTTTTTTCAATTAGAGAAAGGATTATAAGAAATGTACTATTTGATATATAGGAGACATGCTTAGATTGTTTGCAAGGTTCATTTCTCCCTGTTTTGTTTTTATTATGTTTTTTATATGTATTTGTGCACTCTTTTAAAAACTGCAATTAAAAATGGAATAAAAATATTGGATTATTTAAAGAGAGCACCAACCTGAACATAGGAAAAATGGCATAAGGATTTAGCCACCACAGGACCAAGTCAAACAACCTTCAAATTTATAATAAAAACATAGCATTTCATACGTTGGAAGCGTGGCTGATCCATATTCAGCTGCGGAGCCAGAAAATCAAGCTAAAAATATCACTGCTTCTTTCTTCTACTCCAGCCCATTTTCTAAAATGCCTGTTTGCATTACCTCCCAAAATATACCCCCAAGGACAGGAGACATCATTGTCCATTTGGAAGAAAACAACAACAACCTGTGTCTTTGCATAAAAAAATCTAAGAAAGAAAGTAACCTGTGGATGGAGGCACAGTCTGAAATGAAACCAAACAGCCCCTAAAATATAACACAACTAGTATGTGATGGGCCCAGGCTAGCAATATTTGTCCAAGGGTGGATAATCTGTCAGAAAACGAAGTTAGTCTCTTGAGCTGCTTACACTGTTATATCAAATAAATCATGTGACAATTGGAACAGGTTTAGGATACTTTGTCAAGCTTAAAAGACTCTTGAGTAGACAAACCAGCCAACCAGGACTAACCGAGGCTAACATAATTTAAACTTTTCTAGAGCAAAGAACATCTGAATGCAATGAATCCCATTTCGCCTCTAGCAGGCCACAAGTGGTCACCCTCTTCCTAAAAGCAGTTCCATAATTTTAGAACTTCATGGACTTAACCTTTAAAAGAAGATTATTCTTTTAGATGACACCAGTGGTGGGATTCAATTTTTTTTACTACCGGCTTGGTGGGTGTGGTGTGGCTTGGTAGGCATGGTGTGGCTTGGTGGGCCTGGCAGGGGAAGGATACTGCAAAATCTCCCTTCCCTCCCCACCCCACTAACCTGCTTTCCAGCTCTGTTCTCCTGTGCAGGGCAACCAAAGAAGACCCAGCCGATCAGCTGGGACTCAGGAGGCAGAGAATAGATGGGGTTGATGAGGCCAATCAGAGGTGGGATTTGCCGGTTCTCTGAACTATTCAAAATTTCTACTACTGGTTCTCCAGAACTGGTCAGAACCTGCTGAATACCACCTCTGGATGGCAGTGTAGTGTAGTAGGAGACAGCTTGGAGCCCAAGGCAATGTCCAGGAGGGAGAAGAAATTCCAGAGTTGGGACTCTGAAAAGACCTCAAAGAAATGGGGTTGGGAATCTAACCACAATTTTTGCATGGTTTATAGTTCTTTGTTTACAGTTCTTTGGACACATTGGAGGAAGAAAAGGCAACACCTTATTTAGATGAAGCAAAAATGCACAGAAGGGAACGGTAAGAATCTTAGAATTGCTAAAAATTGTGTTCTGTGGAATTCTGGTTCACTTCTGGTAGAAGTTCTTCTGAAAAATATTTTTGTTTTTATAGTGTCCAACAATGACATGCATTAACTTAGTTTTGAGATCCAATATTTTCAGATATTCATATTCTTTTCAGGTTTATTCCTATTAGATAGAAGTTGTCATCTGGACAAAGAAAGTAGATGTTTTGTATTCTATCTACTACATGAAAGACAATTTTGTTCAGCATTGGAAGTATAAACATATGGCCTCAAATACCCAGTGGACTGCAGAATTAATGTTACTGTCACCCTAAAAACCAATAATGCATAAGTACATATTATCTACTGATGATTATAATGTCTTATGGCTTTCATTCATTTAAATATGTCAATGAAGACTCAATTATCCAGGCCAAAGGTTGGATCCTGGCAACTGGGCCAATCTTCGTTAATCTGAAACATTTAGTTGCTCATCCAAGCAACTACATCAACCTTTAGACATCTTTGGCCTCCATGATCGAGTCTTCATTGACATATTGCAAGCCATTTGGGGGAGAAACCCCTGAAGTTGATGTGGCAAGAATTGGTAGCAGTCTAACATCTCTCTGACTCTGCCTAATTAATTTTGCTCTGACTGATGTAGTTGCTTGGATGAGCAATGAAACGTCTCAGATTAACAAAATTTTGTCCAGTTGCCATGATCCAATCTTTAGACGTTCATAGAAATATTTATTGTACTTTGATGCATGTATAGAACAATAATCATATGGCACTCTAATTTTTGTTTCTTTGTAGATCCCCCTCTTTGTTATTATTTTGTCTTTTCTTTTTCTTTAATTTTTGAATGCCATTAATAGAAAAGATTTCCTGGGGAAAAAAAGAAAAAAGAAAAAAAGAAGCTTGTTAAATGTATATGAGAAAAGAACTCAAAATTTATCATGATATATTCTTTGCTTTTGTTTTCTGCTCCTGACCAAGAAAATACAATTCTATTACTTTGGCTGTCCACAGGACTGTGGGTGCCTGTATCTCATATTTTATCTGAAATCCCAGAAATGGGAAGTCAATAACTACCATCTTAATGAGAATTCCACAAGATATGGGTTACACTTCCATTCCCTTTGGTTTTTACAAGTTCTGCAAAATATATCTCTGTCACCATAAAGACTTGCCTCTAAAAATTCTGTTGCACTCGAACAAGGATTTTCTTGCGATAGCAAATCCAGCAAAGCCTTTTCTCATTTTTTTTCAGAAAGGAAAACAGTTGCCTTCTTATTATCAATTATCCTTATTATTTATTCCTGATTATCTTCATTTGATCATTTTTGGTCTCCCTGGTTTGCTTCTGTATGTTGTCAAAGAGCTGGGTTACCATTTTTCTTTGGTAGTGAATATTATTCCCCTTCCTTTTATTGGGGATTTTTTTTAAAAAGTCCTTAAAGTGATAAAGATAATAGCAACATTAAAATCTAGAACTGATAAAATCCCAGATAGTATATAACCCTATGTCTTGACATTGTGTACATGTCAAGCATGCATGTGAAATTTCTCCAGTTGTCTGATCTGGTTTGGGTACACAGTCCAGAATTCACATCCACATAGAAGGAAAGGGATAACCTCAACTCAGAAGATTGATAGGTTTTGGGGTGATATAGTTCTTGTTATTGATTCGGTTGATTAATGTTAATTATTAGTAATCAAGTTGCTTGATTAATAAACACGTATATATTAGGAAAACATGGAGAAAATGCTGTGTATGTTAAGGAAATGGAGGTTTGGTGTTGCTGTTTCTTTTAGGGAAAGCCGTGCCTTTAAAAAAAGGAAAACTGGTTCAGGAAGAGTTCAGAACAAATTCAAGGTCATAGATATGGGGACTGAAGCAAAATAACAGTTGTCACTTTTATCCACCATCTCTTCTAGCTTTGAGCGAATGCAAGTGCCATTCCTTCTTCTCATATTTGCTACAAGAGACTGGCAATAACAAGGCAGATCATCAAATCCGGGCAATGAGAATCTTTTTTTCCCCCCAACAATTTTTGTGGCACTAGGCACTGCACCCAACCCTTTGACAATTATCTTCACAACCTCCCAGAAACCACAACTTTATATTTTAAATTGAAGTTGAAAACTGAAGCTCCCAGAAATGTTGTCCCCTTCCACCCTGCATTGGTGCAGGATTGTGCAAAGCCTATACTTCTGCATTGTTTTGAGGGCTATTTCTCTCTCCCTTCCACCCTCACAGGTAGACACACATTAAATCAAAACCTGACCTTTCATTTTCTTCTCTTTGTTTACAGATCTTTCAGTGGAAAAGGGAGAATGGTGTCCTTTCTTCTCTTCCCTTTCATTTCCAGGTTGTGAAATCGATAGAAAAATCTGACAGGTCTGCAGTTCACCTGCAGTTAAGAGGCGAATTGTCTATGTATCGATTCATTGAAAGGTGATGGACCAACAATGTTTTTATTGTAATTGGTTTTTATTTCCAGGGCAGTGGCTGGAGTCTCACTTAGGAAATTATTTTGCACAAGATGCTACCTGTGGGAGAAGAGCAGGCAGAGCCTGAGGTGGAGTTAAGTGACTCAGTAGCCCAGAGTTTTTTACATTCCCACAAATGGTCCAAATCCAGTCCCTCTTGAATTCCATTAACTTTTATCCAGTGCCAATATCATACTGGACATCAATTGACTAAACTCTTGTATTTAGACTTGAGCAATAAATCTTAACTGCAACTTAGTGTATGGTCCTGATTCTTCATGCCTGCATAGATTTCTGTAATGTATCCTGTCTATGGACACAAAAAGGTCCACAAGATTTCCAATCAGCAATAAATGTAGCTATTGTCTGTTTTCCGATCAAAGAAGTAGATTTAGTCATCTCGGCAAGTACTATTATCTTCAGCGATCATTCCACCATTGTGGATAGTACCGAATCTTTCCATCTTTCTGCATACAATAATCTAGCTGCAAGCCTAGATACAAAACTTTTAAATAAATTGATTTTTTAAAAAAACTTATGTACATATATACAGTGTAGAACATGATCCAGTGTTGCAGATACAGATGTAGCCAGTGGTGGTATGCTACCGGTTTGGACTGGTTTAACCGAACCGGTAGTAAAAAAAAGCTTCTTCTGGTCAGTTGAGAGGAGGAAAAAAAATCCTCAGACAATCAGCTGAGGGGGAAAAAGAAGAGAAAATCACAGGATCGGCCTTCCCACTGTCCTCTGCACTTTTCTCTTCTTTCTCAGGTCTCAGCTGGTGTGAGCATGCCCACCAAGCCACGCCCACCGAACCAGTGGTAAAACAGTTTGAATGCCGCCACTGGATGTAGCTGTAACCAGGACATGGTTACCTCCAGATACAATCACCTATCTACTATGCTGTTTCTTTGTATTAACCCATTTGTATTTTATCCCTTTATTTCTTCCTAAGATATCGATCTATCTTATTCCAGAATTAGACTATGTAGTACATCATTTTTTATTGGGAAAGGTCACAAGACTAATCAATCAATCAATAAACTACTATTACTACTACAATGCAGTCTGATTATTTCCTGTCCTATCCAGCGGTGGCTAATTTATAGATAACTAATCCTACAAAAATCAATCACCCTTGAAGAAGACAGGAGAGAAAATTGGGCACCATAATGACGATTGGCCTGGGGCTCACTCATCCATCCACAGGCTCACCAAAGAGACAAGTCAACTGGAGACCAATTTTGACTGTCCTAGATTTCTGACCACAGAGAATGTGAATCATACCATGGATTTTGTTTCTTGCACTTTTGAGTGGCTGTGGTTTTCCTTCTTTTCCTTCTCAGTATTTTTTATTCAGCACTTTGCAATGTTGATAATCAAAAAGAAACTTTATTTCAGTCATTGACCAATGAAAGTACATTCAATATAAGTGAGCAACACAAAACTATGCTCTAACAGGAAGAATTGTTAGCAACCGTTGGTGAGCGAAGCTGACACATAATGCAGCAAAATTGTTTTAGATTTGGAGAGAAATTGATTTTTTTAAAATAAATTGTTTAAATCAAATAAAAGTTATCAGAGTGCCCTGGAAATTTAAATACAAAATTGTTAATCAACTGGTGGCAAATGTCCCAGTAGAACTGGTAGTATAGATGAACATTAATTATGGTTTCAAGGGTACCTCTGTCACGGGGGTACTATGCAATTTTTTAAATATTTAAATAAGAACCATGGTGTCACCATGGTTAGAATGCAGTATTGTAGGCTAACTCTGCCCACTGCAAGGAATTCAATCCTGACAGGCTCAAGGTTGACTCAGCCTTCCATCTTTCCCAGGTCGGTCCAACGAGGACCCAGGTTGTTGGGGGTAATATGCAGACTCTGTAAACCAGTTAGAGAGGACTGTAAAGCACTATGAAATGATATATAAGTCTAAGTGCTCTTGCTATATAAGTCTAAGTGCCAATGCTATTTCCCTTTCAGCCATGGGGGCGCAGTGGTTAGAATGCAGTACAACAGGCTACTTCTGCTGACTGCCAGTTTCCAAGAGTTCGGCAGTTCGATTCTCATTGGTTCAAGATTGATTCAGCCTTACATCCTTCTGAGGTGGGTAAAACTAAATATTGTGGATATTATACAGGAAAAAAAAATGTCTACCTCTAATAGTATTTGTTGATTAGATTCTTGATATAGGCACAAGCAATCTTCCAGATCTTAACTGGAACTTAATGTGTGGTCTCAATTCTTCACGCCTGACAATTACTATCACACATTTGGAAATAAGGCAACTTTCAAGAACATGATGGTGCACGCTTTTGACCTGACCTTGGAAGTAATATGTGCCATAATATCTTCTGTAATCATAACATCAGGCGAAACTAAACTAAATCTTTTTCAAGGCATGGTACGTTTATCCATAATGCTAAGACCATTTGCAACGAAGTTCATTTTTCCCCACTCAGTAAATCTATAATGCTCTTTATCTGAATTTTATTTCTGGCAATAAAGAAATAAACAAATAAAGATGGTTCCCTGAAACAAGGAACATTTTTAAAACTGATAATAGTTCTTCCACCTTGCTTTTTTTCCCTAGGGCACTTAATATTTGATCCATTTGACTGTGCTGTTGTATTACTTTGTAATATGACCAATGTTCATTTCTTCTATTATTTATGACAGGAACCAGAGTTGTATTGATTGAGATATTAAGAAAAACACATAAATAATCACAGGGGAAGCAGGGCTAATGATCAGACCTTCAACATCTTACTCTTCTGTTTATACCCTTGCTTTTCAAACAATGCAAAATCTCTGTGTTCTTTCTTAAACGCCATACCTCCTTTAAATCTCTCACATCCAACCAACCAAGGATGCTGTTCTGAACATCACATAACACAATCCTTTCCTTCCTTCCTTCCTTCCTTCCTTCCTTCCTTCCTTCCTTCCTTC
>NW_020769373.1:727715-737965 GCF_900518735.1 Pseudonaja textilis | reverse complement strand
TTCTATTCTATTCTATTCTATTCTATTCTATTCTATTCTATTCTATTCTATATACTCTCTTGTGTTCGTACACACCCATCTACACTTATGGATACACACTTTGGGGTATTACTTTTAATGGTTTCACTGAAATAACACAGTTACCACTTTATTTCATTTCATTTACCACAAAGCAAATAGAACTTGGCTGCTGCCAGAGCCAGCTCTATTGAAGAAATGAATAACAGGCTCAAAACAATATTTCTATACAATTAACTTGTCACATAACTGTAAGGAGGCTGGCAGAAAAGTTTTGAAGCAATATTTTTTGCAATATTACACAAGACATGGAAACCAGGTTGCTGCATGGCAAATGCAAAGGTATAAGTTTTTATTACGGAATAGATCTCATGCATATAAACACAAATTTATTTCAAAGGGCTGTAGCACTGGGACAGAGCAAAATTGTAGCAGAGAACATTTTTCTGCTGGCTTGTTTATGGAAGCCCTTAAAATTTAATAAAACTAATAAAAGGGGAACGAAAAAACCCCAGAACTCTCTGAGTGAATTTACTATGAATTTTGCCTGGACAAGCAACACTGTGGCTGTTACACAAAAGAAAAGAATACATCTACCTCTGATAGTATTCATCCTAACAGGTTACATAGGGTGGGCCTTCTTTTCATCCCATCCCCTAAATATTGCCAAATGATGGGAGCTAGGAAGCAGGCCTGGTCCATATCGGTCCCTGTCCTATGGAACAGGCTGCTCCCTGAAATTTCGAAGGCCTCTACCCTCTTAGCCTTTCATAAAACTACATATGCACACTGGCCCAGTTGAAGAAATTTAGAAGCAGAAGGGAATGTTGGCTTTAGAAGCCTACCTATTCAGATTCCTAGAGTAAAGTTGTAATGTCAATTCTGGCAAAACCAGACAGAGGTCAAACAGCACAGTGCTATAAAGGAAATAGAGGATTAGGTATGGAATGATCCGGGATCAGAACAGCATCCATTAACATGCATTGGCTTTGGATGAACCATTAACATGATTTACCCATAGACATGATTTACCCATGGGGCAATGTTGGCTTGGTGGTGGGCCTTTCTAACTGGAAATTCCTGTGACCCAAAGCAAATGCAAGTGAGTTTCAGATCATACCTCAAATCATTCATAGCCCGCTTCTACCTGTCGTCTATTTAGATAGTAACCTCAACTTGGAACCATTACTTTGGATCTTAGTTTCTGCAGCAACAGAAAAGAGTTCTGATTTTCTTTGCCATGGCACCATTTGGTTTACTTCAACACTCAAATCACGTCTCCCTTTGGTCTGTTCTTGTATGTGAACATCTCAAGTTCTTTCAGCCTGTCCTCATAGGTCACGTCCATAAATCCATGTATCGTCTTTTTCACCATTCTCTAGATTCTTGTAGAACCAAATAAGCTTCTCCTCCGTATCTAGCTATACATCTCTGGGATAATGTAGATTTTTTTTTTTTAAACAAGCATGCATTCCTGAGCTTTGTTGAAAAGTTATCTGGCCCAATTCTTTTCTACAGCCCTTTAAGTTCTACACAATCTGCCAAGACAGATAAGGAAGCAGTTCACCAATGAGGTGGGGAGATCAGAGAAGTGGAATGATGAAATTCTCTCTTAAGGTCAAACCTTCCTGGTAATACTATCTCAATTTCAGGAGTGAAGTGTGCCATTAATTTTTTTTGCGAGAAGATAACTTCCTCAGCCAAGTCTATCTGCCCTGTGTATCCATCAAACGCTTGCTTTTAGCATCCAGCTGCAGTAATAGACCGCTTGCAAAATCGATTAATAGGGACGATTGTTCACACTCCTCTTAGAATGAGCATTTTTGAAACATTTGCCTGTGTTAATCATAAAATATTTTATTCTGGAGACCCCGAGCTTAATTACAAGAAATGATTCTCCTAGTCACTCCCTTACTGTGATACACATCCATAACCTCAGTGTGCAATTCCTACTTAAGGAGGTGCAAGCTTCATTTCCATAATAGGAATAGATGTATTCATTATTATCCTGTGACGGAAGCATCTGTTCAGAAAAGAAGACACGAATATTGAATAGCGTCAACTCCAGTTTTTTTATTTGAACAGGTGAGTAGAACTTCTTCTAATGGGATATAAATTTGGCTTTAGTGAGATAAAGTCAGCATGTTTTGGATCACTATAACAAACAAACCAATTAAAGCCCTCTGAAACATCTTAAATCAGAAGACCCAGTAGCCCAACTAAAGACTCATCTACAACATACAGTGTAAGGGCTATAACAGCCATTATGTAGGATCGATAGGCAGAAGACTAGGAGAGCAGATTCAAGAACATCAGCTAGCACTCAGAAGACATTATGAAAACTCCTTAAACTCACAACACATGGACAGACTCAACCATAGTTTCAATTAGGAAACTTTGAGCATCCTACACTCAGGTAAATCCAAAAATGCTAGGAAATTGCTGGAAGTCTGACATTCAGACAAATCAGCCATCAACAGGCACATGGAGATAAACTACATTTAGACACCATTCAAAAGAGTCAATAAAAAAGCTAAGAAGGAAATACAAAGGCCAGAAGACATCCTCTCAAGTAATCAACTCCCAGATAAATAGGGATTAATACCAGACAAACAATCAAGCAGAAAATAAGGCCTCACAGAAAACAATATCCTAACCAAGGAGAAAAATCACACCCCTACCAACACTGGCAGGGAAAGTTGCTGTATATAAACAGGGAGCAAACCCCACACTCACCAGCATGATGATGCTATCTAGTTGGGTAATGAAGTATCTGCATGCAAACAACCAAGCTCAGAGAGCATCAAACACTCCGTGGGTTTAACCCTGAGTTACACATATTCTCCTATGTCGGAGTCACTGATATATTGCTTCTCTAGGGCAGCTCAAATTACAAGTTACATTCTCCCCCATGGCGATTATTTCTGTTTAGTGCAAGTACTCTCAGAGATAAATTTTCATTATTTTAAGTTAAAAGTTATTCTTCAAAGGAAATGTACATCTATTCAACTATATATTTATCTATGCATGTCATGAATCCTCCTCTTTTGCTCTCTATTTCTGCTCTCCCCTTCATTTAAAATACACATTATTTGGGCAAATTGCTAATTACATCTCATTAGCTCCATTAGATAGACCAGGCCATGAAATCAACTCTGTAAAAGACTAATACTGCTCTGGCTAAATAAAACAGCATCTTGTAAGTCTGATTATGCTTTGCCTCTCTCTCCTTCTTAATGTGTTTATTTAGGCCACTTCTGGATGCTATCTTGAAGTTCTAGACCTAAAAAAATGTTTTATCTCCTGTTGCCTTGGCAACAGAGCTTGCCTGTCTCCATCAAGATCATCTTCTTCATTCTCTACATCCCTTCTCTTTTACACGATGCTTTTAAAACAAGCCTCCCAAAGGAATTATCTAAACCCACGTTGTGCCTGAGACCACACAGGAATTATCCACCAAGAAAAACCAAAGGGCATACATATTTGTAGAAGATACACACTTCGATCATATCCATTATTTATTTCCTTTGCATAATCCTGACTTCTAAAGGATTTTGGTGGCTGTAACTATTTGGCTAAAATGGGGACTGCATTATAGCTGATAAAGGTTTCTCTCCTAGGGAGTAAAGAAAAAAAAAATCAGCTGTGAACTCAATGTGGCATCACGAAGGTCCTCCATCCAGTAAATGCTCAGCTCCATCCAGTTGCCCTGACTCTATCCAGAATTAAGGGATCATAGAGTTGTAAAAGTGGCTCAGCAGCTAAGATGCTGAGCTTGTCGATCAGAAAGGTCAGCAATTCGGCGGTTCGAATTCCTAGCGCCACATCACGGAATGAGCTCCCATTCCTTGTCCCAGCTTCTGGCAACCTAGCAATTTGAAAGCATGTAAAAATGCAAGTAGAAAAAGAGGGAGCAATTTGGTGGGAAGGACAGCTTAAAAAAAAAATTCAAGGGAATCAACTTTGTATTGCAATCTTCTCCTTTTGCTATTTAAGTGCTCAGTTGAAGATAACAGTTCTGCTATCAAGCAAATGAAAATAATTGGAACTGATGAAGAGTTAGTGTAATATTTAATTAAAAATGCCCCAAAGAAATATTGCAAGGTATGCTATATGTGTGAATGAAATGGTAATGACCTGAATGAAAATTGTCTCTATAAAATACCCACCGTGAAGAGGAATGTAATCAAAACCTAAATGGCAAAACTGATGTATACAAAAACAAAAAAACTGTCCAAGAATGTGGAAGAGTTTTCTAAATTATCCCAGCTTGCTGCAAGCAGATGGCCTTGATCTTATGAACAAAGTCTTCTCTTTGTCTCTCAAGGGTTTCATGTGATGCCAGAACAAATCAAAACTGAGACCCGTTGAATAGCGATCCAGCATTTGAAATTCATCTCATGCACTCTGATTTTCCAACTGCCTTTTTCTCTCTGTTTCCATCTCCTGGTTCCCAAGAGTCCTGTCTGATGGATCAGAGAAATGGGGTTTCTGGCAAAAAGGAGGCCACCATATTTATTAAGTCTTCTTGCTGCTTCAACTTCCTCCTTGACTTATCTTGGCATTTGATAGGCTGCTACAGACTGGGGGTGGGGGGAAATCAGGGGGAACAGGTTTTCATCTTCAAGAGTTGAAATGATGCTATCAAGAAGGAAAAAAAGGAGCCCAGACAGATGTGGTACTGAGAAAATCTTTCTTAGATTTCCCCTATCAATTTTCTAGTGGATCTCCTCCTCCATCATGTTAGCTCAGGAATTCTGGGAGTTGAAGTCTTAAAGTTGCCAGATTTGAAGAACCTTAATCGAAGGCACTTTCCTTTCTTAACTTCTACAGAGTGTCCCTCACTTTCCACTTTGTATTTGTAGGACCCAGCAGGATGAAATGTTGTATAAGCTTTTTGGTATTTTTCTAATATCCAGCACATCTTCTCTTCTAAGACGATGTCTTAAAATGGACATCTGGTTATGTCTTTTCAAGATTTCGTGCAGATTTGTTTTCAGTTCTGGACATGCTGAGAATTGAAGCTGGCCAGAACTTCCTGCAACCACATCAAAGGCTCCTCCTGTTGGGATGAAATAAACATTAATAACATGGCTCCAGACATGTAACTTTAAAAAAAAAGTTTGAATTTTTACTTTGACAGATCATTACACCCTTGTGAAATTAATTGCCACCATGCTGTCACGGAAACTGGAATTAAAAAAAAAAAAAATTGGAAGCACCTGGCACAAAGCACATGGTATGAACAAGCTCAGATATTTGAGCAAGGGGGCAAAATTTTCATTAAGTTATGAAGGATAAAGTCTTTTGGGCTGTTTGCATGGTGAAGACGAACCGGTCAATCTTAAATTAAATCTGATAGAGCTTGCACTTTAACAGCAGCAGCGAAATGTGGGTTTCTAATGTTTGGTTAGACTGAGTGTCAAAGATAAGCTCCATTTGCAGTGACAATAAATAGGTAGATGTTTTGCTTAGCTGGAAAACAGACTGAGTTTTGTCCTTGGGCATAAACAACATTTACCAGATACAATAGAGAGAATATGAAAAAAATACAGTAATAGACCCTCGAGAAAGGGTATTAAAATGCATTCATATCTGTTAATGGCAATCAGAAATGGAGGTTAAATCACCAGAAAAAAAACAAGTTGCTGAGAACTGAGTTTGCTGAGAAACAGTAGTGTCAGCCTTAAATGTTCCATTCTGAATCCCCAGGGATCTTCCAGAGTGGCTGTGCTATTCTGCCAATTCAGTCTCCCAAAGTTGCTTTGTAGCACGTGGAAATGTGAACTCAATCCTGGAAAAATGATGCAGCAGTTGCCTTAAAAAGTTGCAAACTTGACTAAATAGTAACCCCAGGAAGAGAAAGTGGGGAAAAAAAGAGCAAAAAAGAAACAGCTTGCGTGTATTTGGATTATTTGGTGATCTTTGGATTTTTGGTTATTATATTTGAATGACTAAAATCAATCGGGTGGTTGTTTAAAAAATTTATACAGTGGCACCACTTCTGGATGAATTGAAAATGGAACTTAAAAAGTACAAAGAAGATGCACAAGAAGGGAAGGGTTCTTTTGGCTTCATTTTTCAATTCTTAGAAATGGAGGTTTGGAACTATGAGAAACAACAAGAAAAGACTGCAAAACAAGAAGACTGGGACAAAGAAGAAGCCATCTTTAATGAACAAGTAATTTTCTGTGGGGAAGAAAAAGGAAAGGGGGGAAAGAGAATGGAGAATTTAAGACTTAAAAAAACAACCAAAGAAAAGAAAAATAATTCGAAAAATAAGTATAATACTGGAAAGCAACAGAAAAGGGGAATACAGAAGAGAGAAATAGAGGTAGAGAGACAAGGGGGTAAAAAGGGGAGAGAGAAGAAGAGAGGGAAGAAGGAAAGGATAAGAAGTTACAAAGGACTGGAGCAAGATATAGAGAAACAGGACCTATTTAGAGATAATGGGTGAAAATCTAACTGAAAAAGGGATTCTGTAAAGGTACATAAGATTGTATTGTTATATTAGTAATAGAAATAACTTTAGAAAATTGGAAACAACGTATGATTAAAATGAGGGATAAAATAGTGTAATTTAGTGAATTTAGTGAGCTCTAAAGACAAATAAGAACACAAACTTCAAATGAACATTTTAGGATCTCTCTCTAAAATATTGCAGATAAATGCTAAGCCTTAAATAACAATTTTGAAAGAGTTTAAAAAAATAATGCTGCACAGAATAGGCCCCTTTTCACCACATTTCTGGGCTGAAAAATATATTCATTACACCTTCTTTTAATAGAAGAAAATCATGATGTGATATTAATAGCTCCATGCTGCAATAAAGAGCTGCTACCATTCTCAACATAGTTCCTGTAATGGCCCTGTCGGAGACTGAATCAAGGATGAAGATGAACAGCTGACAGTGAGTGGGAGTGTGGCTCTATTGGCTGTGAAGGAAATTGGGGAAGGGCAAAGTTCGGCTGGGCAGAGCAGGAAAAAGGTAGAACAAGGGAGAGGGAGTTCAGAGAAAGACCCAGGCCCACCCGCTCTTCATCCTAGGGCACGCAGGGAGGAATGGAGAAGAGAGTAATGTGGGTTGCATGGCTTATGGGGGAGGAAAGGGCCCTGATTCCCTTCATTAGCCACACCTGGGAATGAGAGTTTCAAAGAAATGCATGCTGAGTGCGGCAGCTGCTGGGAGCAAATGTGAGTTTATCTTGTTTTGACTTTGGTTACCGGTGCTCCTGGCATCCCCCCAACCGTGTTGAGTTATTGCTGCACTTTCACATCTGGAATTCGTGCTCCTGCCCTGCCAGACTAATTACCTCATTTTGCCTTGATTGGATTTATAGTTACAGTTTTTGTTGACTATGTTTTGGACTTGATTCTCTGCAGCCAAAGGCTGTTCCTGGGTGAGTTTTTCTCCAGCCCAGAAAGTAACCAGGACACTGGGGGCAAATTTGGAGCTAATAAAGGGACTCCTACTGATTATCTGACTGTGTTGCCTTTGTGCCATGCCCCGGGTCGTCACAATTCCATAGGAATGTATCAAAGTTTTCATTCCTAAGGCAGGATTAGACCTCCCATCTCCTCCCATCTTCCTGCTTGCCTGAGATGTTTTCTATTGCTACATTATTATTTTTTGGGATGATATGAATTGTTATTTCAGTTTTGTTGTTACCTTTCTCTTTGTTCTCACCAAAGACCCATTAGGAACAGTGGTGGGATTCATTTTTTTTTACTACTGGTTCTGTGGGCATGGTTTGGTGGGCATGGCATGGCTTGGTGAGCGTGGCTTGGTGGGCATGGCAGGGGAAGGATACTGTAAAATCCCCATTCCCTTCCCAGTCCTGGGGGAAGGACAGTGCAAATCCCATTCCTTCCCCATACCACTAACCTACTTTCCAGCTCTGTTCTCCTGTGCAGGGCAACCAAAAAAGACCCACCCAATCAGCTGGGACTCGGGAGGCAGAGAATAGATGGGGTTGGCGGGGCCAGTCAGAGGCGGTATTTGCCGGTTCTCTGAACTACTCATAATTTCCGCTACTGGTTCTCCAGAACTGCTCAGAACCTGCTGGACACCACCTCTGATTAGGAATGTGTGTCAATTTGTATATTCCCTTGGCTTCTACACACATTGATGCAACCACCTGAAATTTCACAGGAGACATTTCTCAAGAGATCTTTTACTTTTGTTCCCTCTGCTCCCACCCAAGAGTCTCTTGAAATTGTAGAATTTACTCCTCGCTATTTCCCCCTCTCTGTATTCCAAAACTATCTTTAAAGGAAAGCACTGCAGACAATGTAAAATGACGCCCAGCTACAGGGTTGCTGAAGATATATGCAAATTCTGATAAAACACTATATCGAAAGAATCTTGCTGATTATTTCTGGTGGTTTTGTTTTTCCCCCTCTACGATTTTTTTTAAAAAATAGTGTTTTATTATCAATAAACAAAGAAGGAACACAGGAACAGACTGAAAGGGTTCGTAGACTCTGATTTCAACACGAAGGAAAAGGGACATAACTGATTCCCCAATCCAAATGGGACCTTTCAACCTTTCCAAAGTATGACTCTTTTTTAAGCAATTCATTGTTATTCACAAATTGTGCTTAAACACTTGTGAAAAATAAATAAAATAAAAACAATCATGGATGTTTAGTTGCGAGTCTCTGAAAGTGAGCCACAACATAAAACAACATAGAATAATAGAGTTGGAAGGGACCTTGGAGGTCTTGCAGTCCACCCCCTTGCTCAGGCAGGAGACCCTATCCCATTTCAGACAACTGGCTGCCCAGTCTCTTTTTGAAAGCCTCTAGTGATGAAGCACCCACAACTTCTGAAGACAGGCTATTTAATTGGTTGTTTGCTCTCTGCGTTAGGAAATTTCTTCTTAGTTCTAGGTTGCTTCTCTCCTGGTTAGTTTCCAACTTATAGAAAATAAACCACGTTATAGAAAACTATTTTACAGCAAGTCAAAACAGGGTAAGAGAAGCACCATCCTTTATGTCGGATCTAACATTTGCCTGCAGTACCTTTACTGTAATGGTTTTCATGTAGCTACCTCCAATATCATTACTCTGGCCAAATTGCTTTATATGCTATAATCTGTGGATTAGCTATTAGGGAGACACGGATCCCAAACAGGGCTTAATAGTGGGTCATAAAATATTTAGACCTTGATACATGGGTTTAAAAATACTTAGGAATGTAAAACCTTATCCCTACCCCCCCTTCCTCTTTGCTTGCTGGCACATAGGCACGCATGGACACACACAATAGGAAGAAAATCTTCCCCCTTTCCCATTAAGGCTGTGATTTAATAGTGTTTTCATTACAGCAGATTTACTGTGTGGTAATCAATTACTTCTTGAGAATTAAAATATAAATTAGGTTGTCTGGGGGAGGGGGGAAATGGAAATCCTAAATCAATTGATTTGAGCTAAGCATAAATACGGATTTTATATGTTCTATTCTCTGAATACCAAGCGAGTTTCAAATGTTGTGCTCGAAGTTCATTAGAATGGGCATCTGTTTCTTAGATAAGTTGTCATATTGGCTTAATTTCTACCTTTGTCTTAGTCTTACCTTGCTGGAATAATTCCTTTCCGTTCCTTTCCTTTCCTTTCCTTTCCTTTCCTTTCCTTTCCTTTCCTTTCCTTTCCTTTCCTTTCCTTTCCTTTCCTTTCCCTTCCTTCCCTTCCCTTCCCTTTCCTGATTCTTCCCTTGTTCAGCACTTAAGCTACTCTACACATTTCTTGCAAAGTACATACACTCTTACACATAATTTTTCAAAATTCCTTTAAAAAGGAAAGAGACCAATAACATACAAAAATTAAAATGGGAAAGAAGAGACGAAATATATATATATTTACTGGTAGAGAAAGAGGTTACAAGTATCATGTGGTGAGGTGACCAAACAATTGAATAGAAATTAAACTGCACTACACTAAAACTTAAACATGGTACTATGTTTGCAATGTTTAAACACACCTCTCTCACACACAAATAACGAAATCTGCTTGTAGGCACCATTCTTAGCTTGTTTAGTGCTAAACATGCAGTTATTTGTGGTTGACCCTTTTCAGTATACCTGTTTCGTAAAGTACCAACTGTTATATTCTGGTATCACATTGTACATGGATAGCCAGTGCAGCCATCTTAAAAATGGGAATAATTCATAGTACTGTAATGGATATTATTATTATTATTATTATTATTATTATTATTATTATTATTATTA
>NW_020769373.1:696039-727705 GCF_900518735.1 Pseudonaja textilis | reverse complement strand
TATTATTATTATTATTATTATTATTATTATTATTATTATTATTATTATTATTATTACTATTATTATCAATACTTTGTTGTTATTGTACATATATACAGTTTACACATTTAATGAAATTCACATAACATCCAGAGACCAGACCCAACACACACACACACACACACACACACACACACACACACACACGATAATCCGCAAACACACCCACACCTGCCAAATTCCCCAGCCCCTAAAAACACATAAGCATCCACATAACAGACCAAGTAATACTGTCCAACAGCTTGCTGATGGTGGTCCTTAAGTTCATTGTTCAGTGCAATTATAGCTCTGGCATAAAAACTGTTCAGAAAACGTGTGGTCCGAGTTTTAATGGTTCTGTATCTTCTGTGAGAAGGCAACAGTTCACAAAGATTGTGAGCAGGATGGGAAGAGTCCCTGAGAATGTTGTGCAACTTCCTCAAACAGCGAGATACAAAAATGTAATCCAGGGCTGGTAGCTACAGCCCAATGATATTCTGGGCATTTTTAATGATTCTCTGTAGAGCTTTTTTGTCTGCTACAGATACCATACCATACTAGTCTTAGTCTAGTGGCTGCAATTTGCATTAGTTGAAGCTTCACTCTACATACAGCAAGCATTTTGGTGATTGGATCATGAATCACTGACTCCAGGCTGCCCTAGGCCAGGGCACCACCTGCTGTCTAGACATGAGCTGTGAATCTTCCCAAGATCCAAGTATTGAACTATTCCCAAGTCAAGAATTAGTTATTTTCAGAGCAATGTGGCTCTTCTAACAGCAGCCTCTAGGACCATTGATGCTAGACATTCCCAATTTCTGATTTGTACAGTGAAGCTATCGGGCATGGAACAGGTAGGAAGCTGCTCACCACACCTGGATGAATATGGAGAAACCTCTGTGCTTAATTGACAATCCAGCAAAATAGAAAGGCCCTTAGTCTATTCTTTTATATACTTTCAACTGACAAATGATGATGCATAGGACTTGAGTCAAGCCAAGCAGTTTTCTGTTGCCAAAAAGTACCTTCTGCTAAACAGAGCACCTGTATGAACATCTGGGCATGGTGGGATTTGAAATTCCAACACGATACTCTCTACCTGAGTTGGATGTCAAAACTCTTCACTTCCAGCCAGTCAGCTTTCTGAGTGAGGTGTTTTTCTACTTTAGCCAAGCTGGCTGGGGAATTCTGGGAGTTGAAGTCCACACCTCTTAGAATGGCTAAAGTCGAAAAACCCTCATTCAGGTGGCTGCTGGCTGGGAGTGACTCAGGTAGAGAGTATCATGTTGGAATTCTGGAAGTTGAAGTCCACTTCGAATGGTTAAGGTTGTGAAACTGGTGTAGACAGGAAGAAAGCCATTACTACCCCTTCCACATATTACAATAAATTCTGTAATACTTAATGGAAAAGCTATTAGCGGACAATTTAGCCAGGATCGTTGGCACTGCTATTCATCTATGTACACGGCTAAATATAAACAATGAAATACCTTGCCCATTGACTGCTATAAATCAAACCTTGGCCTTAGTCTACTGTAACATTGCACAAAGCAAATACATGGAACACAGAATGAAAAGAATCTATACGCTTGGCATTGATGAAGTATCAAGTGCCACAGTTCTCTTCTCCATAGCTTTAGTACAGGGTCTATTATTTAAATGTACAGTGAGCACTAAAGTAATCAATAGTTTGCAAGTCTTGAGTTCTAAGAGTCTTCGATTCTAACCAGAGGCCCGGGAATGATGGCCTGTGATGAATATTGCACTGACGCTTATCGTTATTTTCAATATTTGGACCATGCTGTTCAACCTCGGATATTGCCATCTTGTAACTAACAAGGACATCCAGATTCCAGTTCTTCATAGAGGCAAGCAAAAAAGCCTACACTTATCCCATTTTGTAACAGTGGATAAGAACTGGTGAACTGAAATTTCAGCTCATAATGAAGCAGGCGTTTTATCATATATTACTAGGAGTATCAATGGATTGTTCCCTTTGTCTGAGAGATGGCTAACTGATAACGCATAATTGCTTCCTCCCTGGCAGCTAATGGGCAGGAAATAATTGAGAATCCCTGGGTAGGTTTATTCATACAGGTAGTCCTTGAATTAGGACCACAATTGAGCTCAAAATTTCTTTTGTCAAGTGAGACGTTTGTTAAGTGAGTATTGCACCTACAACTAACAGATCAATGAAATAAATGAACAAAGAGAGATTACATGGGGACTCTGAGGTGAAGAACCAGATATACTTTCTCACTGAAGTGTTTACTTTTGCTTCTATTTCTCTTCCAGTTGCCTGTCAATAAATACAGAAAAAATTACAAAGCCAACGTATGTCTTTTCCGTGAAGTATATCATCATCTGTCGAACTCCTGGCTCGTGAGCCAGATGTGTCATGTTCTGGCCACGCCCAGTTTAGCAAAGGGGAAATAAGCCCTGATATGTCACATGATGCTACTGTGATGACATGAGTTTGACACCCCTGATCTAAGGGAATTAAACCAAATCATCAGGCTTCCTTAAAGATCTGCATCTTCAAAAACTTTAGGAAAATAATTGGGACACCAGCTTTCTTTAAAGCAGGACAACCAGATTTTGGGTGCAAACAACAACAACAACAACCAGCAACAGATGATTATAGAATAACAGAGTTGGAAGGGACCTTGAAAGTTTTCTAGTCCAACTCTCTACTCGAGCAGGAAACCCTAAACCATTTCAGACAAGTGGCTTATTCAATCTCTTCTTAAACTCCCCCAGTGATGGAGTAGCCTTAAGTAAGCTGTTCCACTGGTTAACTGTTCTGTCAAGAAATTTCTCCTTAGTTCTAGGTTGGTTCCCTCCTTGATTAGTTTCCCTGCATTGCTTCTTGTCCTTCTACCCCCATGACCTTTGGGGAATAGGTTGACACCCTGTCTTCTTTCAGGTAGCATCTCAAATACTGCTATCATGTCTCCCTTAATCCTTTTTTCGTTAGAAAAGAACATACCCAATTCTTGCATCTGTTCTTCGTGTTTTAGCCTTCACAACTCCAATCTTCTTTGCTGCTGTGCTCTGCACTCTTTCCAGAATCTCAATTACTTTTTTTTTTAACATCGTGGTGACCAAAATTGGATGCGGTATTTCAAGTGTGGCCTTACTAAGGGTTTGTAAGACCACAGTTGGAATACCACTAAATGACCACACTTGGATTGCTAAATGACAGGCAAGAAACACAGAAAATGAAGTATTTGCAGTTATCTTGTAGTTGTCCAGATCTGAGCAGCTTGGTTGATAGTCCTATTTACACTCATTAAACCTATTTGGAGTGGGGAGGCATTACTGGCAGATTGATTCCAGAAGTGGTAATGAGCAGGTTCTGACCAATGCTGGAGAACCGGTAGTGGAAATTTTGAGTAGTTCAGAGAACCAGCAAATACTACCTCTGACTGGAGATTTTACAGTATCCTTCCCCTGCTATGCCCACCAAGCCACGTCCACAGAACCAGTAGTAAAAAAAATTGAATCCCATCACTGGTTGATTCCATAAGAATCTAGAGAGGCTGGAGAGGTAAATGAGAAGATCTTATCCAAGGCAAATCCACCTAGGAAACCAGATTTCTTGCGAGCCGGGTGGAATCCACACCTACCTCCGTAGCCATTGTAAAGATTTTGAATGTTTCTTTCCATAATTTATATTTGCTTTACCTAATCAATTAGCTCTGTGTCAGAGCCCATGTTGCACTATATCTTATTTACCCAGTTATTGGCTATTCTCTCCTTCATGATTTATATCCACTTTTAGCTATAGCTGTGCTGATATATCAGTAATGAAGACAGCCTTTGCACTGTTCCAGCTGTGGCTGGGGTGAAGCTATAAGATGCTATAAATCACAAGCAAGGAAATGGCCATTTACACTTCCCTTCTACACAACTTTCCCCAATCAATACTCTCAGCTCTGCAGTTTTCTGCAAAAGAATTTTTTTTTTTTACAGGACCGAAAAAAATGGTACTCAAAGGCTGGACATTTATTTTTAAAAAAAAACAAACACACGCTTTCCTTAAAAATGCATATCTTTTGTTTCAAGCCCCTCATTTTTAACTATTCCTGTTCAGAATACAGGTAGTCCTTGACTTACAGCAATCCATTTAGCAACCAGTTGAAGTTACGATGGCTCTGAAAAAGTGGCTTACAGTTGTTGTTGTTTTTTTTTACTTAACAACCATTGCAACATGGTCAAAATTTGGATGCTTGGCAACTGGTTCAGATTTATGACCTTTGCAGTGTCTCTAGGGTTATGTGATCACCTTTTGTGACCTTCTGACAAGCAAAATCAATGAGGAAATCAGATTCACTTAATTGGGCTATTAAAAACTGCAGGGATTCACTTAACAACTGTGGCAAGAAAGGTCATAAAATGGGGGAGGGATGACTCACTTTGCGATGGTCTTGCTCAGCAATGGAAATGTTGGGCTCAATTTATGGTTTTAAGTCAAGGACTACTGGAAAAATCACAAGGGTCTTAATTGCAGGGATCTGGAACCTGGAACCTCTGTAGACATTGCTAAATTATATTTATCTTTTTAACATTTTGTGAGCTGCCCAGAGTCTTTATTGGTGAGATGGTGGCATATAAAATTCATAAATAAACTGTACCTCCTTGCATATTCCTCATCGTTGTCTATTTCCCAAAAATTGTTTGGTAAGCTAAGGACATCTCCAATATCTGCAGAGATGAAGTCAAAAGAAACTAAGCATTCCCCGAACAGTGTAATTTAAGCTTTGTACATATGACATTGATGTATGCACAGAAGGGGTGGGGCTTGGATCATGTTGCCACAATTGTTTTGACATCCTATTACTTTGTTCTCCCGAGTCCTTGTCTTCCTTTCCTTGAAGTTTCCTTTTCTCATATGAGATACGAATGACAATACACCCTGTTCTTTGTTCTTTATTGGCCAAGTGTGATTGGACACACAAGGAATTTGTCTCCTTCCTCAGCCAATTGCCTTCCAGATGTGTCCAGCTCCCAGCTGTGCTGCTTTGTAGCTCGCATAATGCACAATGATGGATTTGTTTTAAAATGGTGTAAGCCGACAGAAAAAAAGACCTCAGCCATCTCTCTGAGCATATAAGCATTCTGAGTGTTCCTTTTTTTCCCTATAAAAGCGTGTCAGTAAAAGGAGATTTGGCCTCTGAAGTGGAGTTCAGAATGATAAAAAATTATCAAAGAATTCTATATTTTTAACAATGTTTAAATCTTTCAGTGCCCTATTTCATATCCTCCTGGCTGCAGCTCTTTCAACATTATGATTCACTTCAATAATTCTTAAATCACAATATACATTATAGGGTAAAGGCTCCTATTTCTTTCCCTGCTGGGTTGCTTATAATATATGAACTGCTGCCATAAGTTTTAATATGGTAAAGGCACATGCAGAAAAGGAACCAAGCTTGGCTGAAGAACAGCAAGTAAGAAGAGGATGGCATCTCTGAACTGACCTTGACTGAGCCTTGATGCATTAGCCTTAGTTAGATTCAGATTAGACGGTGCACTGATAAAGATGACAGATAGATAGATAGATAGATAGATAGATAGATAGATAGATAGATGATAGATAGATAGATAGATAGATAGATAGATAGATAGATAGATAGATAGAGATAGAGATGATATAGATATAGATGTGGAAAAACAACACCAAATTACTATTATTCTCTTGACAAAACCCAATGTGATGTACATAGTTACCAATAATCATGTGTAATAGCATCTTTTAAACAACAACAACTGGTCCACCTACTTTGGTTCCAATGAGAACTGTTTAGATGTTTCTACCTGGTGATTCCATACAACTACTCTGTGATGATCTGCAGCATGGCACAAAGGCAACACAGTCAGATAAGCAATAAGAGTCCCTTTATTATCTCCAACTTTGCTCCCAATGTCCAGGTTATCCTCTGGCTGGAGAAAAACTCTCCCAGGAATAGCCTTTGGCTGCAGAAAATGAAGTCCAAAACATGAGCAACACAAACTGTAACTTAAAGTCCAAACAAGCCAAACTGAAGTAATTAGTTTGGCAGGGCAGGAGCAAGAACTTCAGACTTGAAGGCACGGCAAAACTCACACAGTTGGGAAGATGCCAGGAACACAGATAAGCCATGACAACATAGGATAAAGTCACGTTTGCTCCCAGCAGCCTGCCTGTATTATCAATTGTGTTCCCAGCTGCAGCTAATGAAGGGAATCAGGGCCCTTTCCTCCCCCATAAGCCATGCAACCCAGGTTGCTCTCTTCTCCATTCCTCCCTGTGTGCCCTAGGATGAAGAGGGGATGGGCCTGGTTCATCCTCTGAACTCTCTCTCCCTTGTTCTATCTCTCCCCTCTTCTGCCCAGCCATATTCTGCCCTTCCCCAGCCTCCTCCACAACCAACAGAGCCACACTCCCATTCCCTGTCAGCTATCCGGCTTCCTCCTCGGATTCAGACTCTGACAGGAGCATGACACACTCTGTCTACTCCTTAATCCCTCAAATGCAGTTTGAAGCCTGTCTTTATCACTGTCTTGGTGTTCTGATTCTGTCCATCTGTCTGTCTCTATTTCTGAGAAATCAAATGAGGCAAGGTTCATATATGAGAAAGGATTGACTAGAAACTCTGTAGATGAGGGGTGTCAAACTCACGTCATCATGGCAGTATCATGTGGCATAGTGGGACTTTTTTCCCCTTTGCTAAACCTGGTGTAGGCGTGGCCAGCATGTGATGTACCTGGCCTGTGCACCATGAGTTTGACAGCCCTGCTGTAGCCCAAGCCACAGCATGAAAAAAACCAGATTCATAGAGTTTCCAGAATCACTATAATCAAGTCAACAGAGAAAGACTATTGATTACCTTTGAGCTTTGGTGTTAGAGAAGTTTCCTATGAATATCATGGACAGCCAAGAAAACAAATGGATAGATTATCAAATAAATCAGGGGTCTTCAAACTTGGCAAGTTTAAGACTTGTGGACTTCAACTCCCAGAATTCCTCCTCCAGTCCTATTAGCTCAGGAATTCTGGGAGTTGAAGTCCACAAGTCTTAAACTTGCCAAGTTTGAAGACCCTTGAAATAAATCAACCCAGAGTTCTCAGTCAAGGCACAAATAACCAGGCTCAAATTATCCTACTTCAAATATATTTTCCAGCTCTCTGGAAAAGGCTCCAATGCTGGAAAAGTGGAAGCAGCAAAAAGAGAAGGACTACCTGAATTTGGATGGTCTCAATTACAGCGGTGATGAGTGCATCTCTGGGAGACTTGGAAGGACATCTTAAGGATAGAATCTCATGGGGAAGATCTAAGTTGGTTGCTAGGAGTCAAAACAATGAGATCAGTGACTTACTGAGCTAGTAGTAATTGACTCAGATCCTAGAGACAGCTGGTGGTTTGGACTTGGACAAACTCAACAGCAAATTCTGAGCTGGTGCTAAACTCCTATTTGGAAGCGACCTTTGTGTCTAGTAACTCATATTCTTGATTTGTGCTGTCATGGGAAGAAACTGATTAAGCTTGAAATTTGTAAAATTTAAAGCCACGAGGACCTTTATCTCTTCTACAAAGTTCAACTAACCCACTAGGGATAGATACATTTGTCCACTTTGATGTATTCAATTTCAAATACTCCCCAGAGTGGAGTTGTTACCATGAATTTCTGCAGGAGAAGTAAAAAAAAAAAAAAAGTCACAACAGACCATGATGGCAATTAGACACTGTCGATCAACCCTCACCTCCTTTTCCACATGCCTCCTAATAACAAGCATCTTCCATATACTCCCATCTGCCATTTGCTTCATTGGTGGTGGTTGTTGTTAACTGTGTGTGTTTGAGTTGGGAATTGCACTGCAAAATGCTGAAAAGAGCAGTTATGAGCATTTGTTCAGGAGGTACAAATAAAATACATTTTTGTTGAAGCAGAATGTTCATTCAGGCCGCCTCTCTAATTGTTTCCAACTTTGAAGATCTCTAAAATGCCTCCCTTGTTTTCATAATCCATATATGTGGCTGTGAAAAGGGCCGGGCATTTGAACCCAATCAGAAGAGCCATGGTGGCGCAGTGGTTAGAAAAACAGCACTGCAGGCTAAGTCTGCCCACTGACAGGAGTTTGATTCTCACCATCTCAAGGTTGACTCAACCTTCCATCCTTCAGAAGTCAGTAAAATGAGGACCCAGACTGTTGGGGGCTGTAGACTGACATTCTAAACTGCCCAGAGAGTGCTATAAAGCTATAAATTGCTATTGCTATATATCTTCTCACAAACACCTGATAACTTAAACAGCAACATTTTTCCCACCACCAAGGTTGAAATTATTAAGAAATTGTACTTCAACATTTTCTTATGAGGATGATGCTCCCCCTGTTTTTTTTTTTTTTTTTTTTGACATGTGTTGCTCTTGCATGTTCTCATCTCATCTTGTAGTATGCATCACCGTGCTGATGATAGACAGAAAAATAAATCACATCATATCCAGTTGGGCTTTAATTTTTGCCATGAGTTATGTCTCTTCTACTTTTCTGCTTCTTATTCTTTAGATTAAGAATGCTCTTGGCATTTGAAACCTATAAACTCTGAAAATATAACTGTCTGTCTTGAGGATACCTTTAATTAAGGCTAGCTCCTAAAAAGCTGAATTGCTTTTTAGATAGAATTTCTTATTGCGAGCAATGGCTAAGAGATTTGGGATGGTTACAAATGAAATGAGAACCAGTTTGGTGGTTAAGGCTTTAGGCTAGTCTGGCCTTGGGCACAAAGTTGGCTGGGTGACCTTGGACCAATCCCTCTCTATCCTGGCCCTAGGAAGCAAGCAACGGAAAATCACTTCTGAAATCTTGCGAAGAATGCTGCAGGGAGTCAACCAGGTAATAGGCAGAAATCAACATGGAAGCAGAGGAGGGGAGGGAAAGGGAGAGAAAAAGGAGAAGGAGAAAGTAGTAGACTTTCCCAACTTGGAATGCAATTAATAAATTGTTCAGTAGGACTAGTCAGTGTTCTTCAAGCTATGACCTGTTTATAGGGTGAGTAAAATGCTATTTTTAGTGTTAGCCATAGAACTTTCTGCCATTCTGGATTTAGGTCTCTTGAGGGAGCCTAGTAACTTCAAACTGATGATGCACTTGACCCCACCCTGGGCACACCCTGGTCAACTCCTATAGTATGATTGCTACTCTACCTCATTTCCTTTTGGATTTGTAATCATCTTGGAAACTCAAAAACTTGTGTGTCCTTTTCCAACACTTTCAATAAGAAAATTGCAAGGAATTTCTGAATAAGAAAAGCAGAAAGATACATTCCATATTTCTCATGAAGAATACCTGTTGGAAACAAGTGGGAGTGTAGGTATAGGATATCCAGCATCAGAGTTGTGGAAAATGTTTTGTCTTCCCTGGAAAATAGTAATATTTTTTTCCATATGCATTAAAGAGCCAGACCTACTTAAAAATGGGTGAATATAACAAGATGCTTGTGTTTTGTTGGTCCAGCTAAGCTGGAGGTGAATCTTGCCTAAGGTTAATAGGATTCACCTCCACCTTAACTGGATCAATGAAACACAAACATCTTGTTATATTCTTCCATTTTTGAGCAGGTACTGGCTCTTTATGTGTATGGGGGAGAAATGATGCAATTATACATACTGAAACTCCCCAATTTGGAGGTTGGTTGCATGGGAATGTGGCAAAAGGTTGGCAGAAGGAAATGGGATGATGGAAAGAACAAAATCTGAAGTTGGAAAATGGAATCATTTGTAATGCTGGGAAGTAACTTTTAGAAGTATAGCTGTGTTTCAGCACCCAGAGGTTGAGTCGCCAACCAGTCATAATTACCTTCAGGTGCAAAATAAATAAAATGCTTGCCAAGCTTACTATTTTGCTTTCTACAGAACCAAAGTAAATGGAAGCAATTTATTATTTAAAGACCTGGCGATGTTGCAAGTTCACTAAGTAATGTTTTGACATTTGAGGATAGCAGGAGATATAATGAGCGAAAACAAAGGTGATAATTCTGTGGCTTTTGTAAACCATTTTTCGTGCATTTGGCAAAATGCTCACAGCCTGGCTAACTTGTTTCTGTATCAAAGCACACAAAAAAAGAAGAAGAAGATGACGAGAAGGCAACGACAATTGATTCTGATATTTCCTATCCCATCTATTTTTTTTAAAAAAAGAAAAGGTTTAAAGATGTATTCATGGAAGAGTAGAGTCTTTGCAACCGAACTGTTGGAGATGAATGTCTGAAGTGCATTTTGTATTATGAAAAAAAGAGAGGAGAGAGCGTTTTCTGCTTTTTCCAAGAAATAAAAACAGCGTGTGCCAAGTCTGCTGTAACAGCCCCCATGAATATTTATTGATTGGCTCGTCAATATCCAGCCAAATCCATGTACGCTTCACCTCTCTCTTTGCTTGCATTCATCCAGTGGTTGTAGGCAGGAGCTCAATGTGAAGGCAGCACCTGAATTCTATTCAGGACCTCATCATGGAAGTAATTGTGTGGCAAGAGGCAAATTATAAACCTGCCTCCTTGGGTTAGCAAAGGAAAATAAAGACCTCTTGAATGAGTCTTTCAGGAGAGATGTAAAATGACATTTCCCAGTTTTTTGTTTTTTACTAACAGAGAGCTTTCTCCATCTCATCTCTATTCTGTCAGCTTTGAAAGCTTGCAATGGTAAGTACAAGTAGCTCCCTTCACCTATTAAGCCTTTAAAAACTCCAGAGAAACTTTATGGCATGAAATCAAATAAGCAGGGATAACTTTGCCGATATTACTGTGCAAAAATCTTTCTAATATTTCCCAGGGGAAATTTCCTAACAGTACAAATTAAGGTGGGACAGTTGATTTACATAATTCTATTCATGCTCAACACCTGGACCAAATGAAAAGACATTAATATTTTAAAGTTGATAAAGAAGACTTTTTTTAAAAAAAAGCAGGGAGTTCATTGGAAGCCCTACTTGTAGTTCTTGTTTAATGACTGCTTTACCTAGCGACCCAGCAATCCTCACTTTTGCAACCTTTGCAGGTCTGTCAAGCAAAGGAAAGATGAATTGAGATCATAAGCACAATGCTGATTTTACTTGGTGACCATATCACTTAATGACCAAGGTGCTGGTCCTGATTACGTTTGCTAAATAAGAACTACCTGTAATGAAGAAGCCAAAGCTTGCAAATTTGGGGCTTATAATGAGAGAGCAAGAGTGAAAGAAAATGCTTGAAAAGGCAATAGAAGAATAGGCCAACAGAAAGAAAGATGACAAGTTACCATGTGTTCTGACCCAAGCCTTGTTCAAATCAAACAAACACAAACTATGTATAAAAGCAAACCTTTTTAATGTGGCACTGTGACTTCTGTTCATTCACAGCCAAGAGTCATTCAAAACTGTCCCAGATAAGAGCAAGCCCTTTCAAGGTTGCCAAAGGATGCCAAGAACAAAAGATTGCAGATAAATATCCAAAGCCAGAAGTTTAAAAAAAACAAACCGGAGTAAGCAGGGCTTCAACGAGGACTCTGAGTAGAAAGAACTTCTTTGCTTCCTGCAAAGAAGCCAACCCCGAAGGCTGGCATTTATCCCTAATGGGACCTTCTAGCCTTACTCCTGATTTGCCCATGCTGCTTCAGCTGCTCTTTCCTTCGAGCAGCCCTGCACACATGTGCACTGAGCACAGGCTCCCTGGGGTCCTCTTCGTCACTGCTGCCAGACTCCACAACCTACGAAGGTAGCACCCCACTCTCCAATAGTCCTGGTCCCATCCCTACATCACATGCAGGCTCGTCATCTGCACCTGCTGCCAGCGAACCACAACACCATGACATGAGTGTGAGTCTATGAGAACTCAGGGGAGCAATTATTGGCAGACAGTACCAGTAGAATGATGTCCATTGGGTAAAGAAGAGACAAAAATAGTGTAATAAAAACAATAAAATCAAGAACTTAAGAAAGCATGTTGATATACATTAAAAAAATCAATGTTCTATAAGTGAGCAATAGCTTTATGATGGCCAAACTAATAAGATAAAGTTCATTTTCGGACTGAGTTCAATGCCTGGTAATCTACATGGCCATGCAACGTTTCTGATATTACTACTACTACTGCAGTCAAGTCAAGAGCACAAAGCACTTCTGGGTTGAAAGGATTAGCTGATAACTTCAATGTTGCCTAGGGGATGCCCAGTTGGAGGTTCCTTTTATGTCCCTGTTAAACTATCCACTGAAGTTGTACCCATCTATTTACTCACAGTTACCCACCTTCAAACTGCTGGATTAGCAAGATCTGGAGCGAGCGATAGGAACTCAACCCATCCTGTGGCAGCAACTGAGTCTTAAACATGAGTCTGCCCATTGTCAGGCAAGCGTCCTGAGCATATGAACCACTGTGCTCCTCATATTTCTGGTAATAATGCTGAAGTTCTCTTCCACTACTTTTCTCTGGGATTTTTAATTTTTTTCCTAGTTTAACCAAAAGCCTTGCATTTCTCAAATAGTTCTCCTTCCAAACGCTAATCTTAAGATTTGCCAAACCTTTAGGCCAAGACCAAGTAAAATGGTATCAAATCAAAGGCGGTATTCATCAGGTTCTGACCAGTTCTAGAGAACCAGTAGTGGAAATTTTGAGTAGTTTGTAGAACCGGCAAATGCCACCTCTGACTGGCCCCAACCACATCTATTCTCTGCCTCCCAAGTCTCAGCTGATCGGCTGGGTCTTCTTTGGTTGCCCTGCACAGGAGAACGGAGCTAGAAACAGGTTAGTGGGGTGGGGAGGGAATGGGGATTTTTCAGTATATCCTTCCCCTGCCACACCCACCAAACCACACAACAACCACCAAGCCATGCCCACAGAACTGGTAGTAAGCATCTTTGAATTCCACCACTACATCAAATTATATGTAAGTGGGAGAATTGATCAGATGTTGATAAAAGGAATAGCAGTTACTAGACAACTAAGAGCTTCACTCTCACAAATCATATCTGAGCCAAAAGTTTCAACTGATTGCAGTTCAGAATCAATCGCAAAATAAAATATGGTGGGTCAAATTCACCAGTTAGTAGCAGGGTTCAGCAGTATCGGGTTATACCCATAGTGTAAAGTAAATGGTTGCTCTGAAAAAATGACATCCTTAATCCAAGGATATTGTAAGTGAAGCTTACCAGCTCCTAGGCTGACAAAGAGCACAATTAAAGTATAATAATATTGCAGTCTTTACAACTGCAGAACTGGAAAGCAATTTGAGGTTACTAAAGTCATTTAACCAACCCCAAATATATATTTTTGCCTCTAAAGGTACTAAAGGACATGGGAAGACTCTTAATAATTCTTCCATTTCCTTTCTATATTTAATAATTGAGCTAATGCTTCTGTCCCTAGATGCTGCATTAAAGAATTACAGTTTCTCTCTCTCTGTCTTTCTCCAATATTAAATTAAAAACTGAAATTGTAATATTCTGATTGAAAGAGAGAGAGAGAAAAACTGTAATTCACTGGCTACATCTTGTCTCTGGTGTGACCTGGACAGCCAAATCTTTTTGAAAAGCTGTTACAGGCTCAAGGAAGCTCTATGTAAAAGCCACATTTTTTTTCTCCATGACCTCTTTTTGGCCTTCATGACACTGATCTGCTAATATTATATTTAATACTAGGTAAGGTGTTTTTATAAAGGTGCTGGCAAGGTTGCTTATGAAGAATAAAATAGGAAAAGAAAGAATGTATTTGGCAATAGTGGAGGAATTGATTTTTCCTCCTCTTGAAATAAGTGTACTAACTTACAGCTGTGAAAAAAAATAACCTGGGGAGAACCAGCTCATTCACTCTGAGTTTCAAATGAAAGTTTATATTTTCAGGATGGGAAGAAAGATCACTTCTTAAATCAAAAATACTGCAGCATAGCTTGGCTTGGACATAGTGCTAGGAAATAACGGGATTTGTTTTTCAACTTAGTATGACGTGCAAGCCTATTTCTGATGACTGAAGGACAGGCAGATCAGATCCTTATGATAACAAAGATAAAAGAAATCCTGGTTGAGCAAGATGTGTGAACGGGTATCTTCAAGCGTGTAACTATACATAACCACAGGAAGAATGGCTGCAGATTTTGGATCTGGCTAGTCTAAAGAAAAGAAGAATTAGGGGTGTCATGATAGCAGCATTCTAGTATTTGAGGGGCTGCCAGAAAGAAGAGGGGGTCAAATTATTCTCCAAAGCATCAGAAGGCAGGACAAGAAACAATGGATGGAAACTAATCAAGGAGAGAAGCAACTGGGAATTAAGGAGAAACTTCCTAACAGTGAGGACAATTAACTGGTGGAACACAGAGGTGGTATTCAACAGATTCTGACCAGTTCTGGAGAACCGGTAGCAGAAATTTTGAGTGGTTCGGAGAACTGGTGGTAACCTTCCCCCAGGAGTGAGGAGGGAATGGAGATTTTACAGTATCCTTCCCCTGCCACGCCCACCTGACATCCATAAGAAGTTCACAGCAGATATATATTTTTTTCTTTGTGCCCTAGGAGAGAAACATCGGTTGCTACCTAGTATTGAACTCTCAACTTTCCCAGTGGAAGGTAAACATCTTGCAAGCATGATAAAACGTGATCATTTTTGACAACCAGAGATGTGCAGGAGCTTCCAGCTACCTCCCCTTTGAAAAACTTCAGAGTTTCTTGTAACCATTAGCAATTACCAAGCAAAATTCAGTAATATTGATAGCATTCTCTCAAACCACTTCCGTGGGCAGATAGTTTCACTTAATGTTTGGCATAGTGCATTAGGCACTCTCATGATTTACCCTGCTAACTTGATTTTAATCATCTTTGTCCTTTAAAAATATAGCAAATGCTTTCTAATGCACTAGACCATGATTTACCGTGACACTTGTATTTATAGAAATTAAATTTATTGGGTGGTTTACAAGCCAACACAATTGACTTAAAACAATAAAGTCCCCTCTTTGGAAGTTTAATATGGCAATCTTCTTATCAATTTCAGTTGTAAATCTCAAAGATGTAGGAAGAAATGCTTGCTGATGGAAGCACATGTGTATAATAGTAAGAATCTTCAAGGTGACCTATCCTTGGGAAGAAGAAAGTGGTCAGGAACTAGATAAGTGGTAATAGAAATATCCCCTCAAAGATAGCACCATTTGTGGAGTGGTGAATTTGTTGTATGGAAGACAAATGTAGCAAACAACAACAACAACAACAACAACACCAAAACAAAAACCAGGAAGCATAAAAAGCAGGTCCACACACTTAGCCATAGACTTGATTTACAATCAGTTCACTTTTCCAAGATGCAACATTTCACTAGCAAGTCCTTCAATAAACCAATCGGTTTTAAAAGAAAGTCTAGCAGCATTATTTGAGTAAGGACATTTATGTGGATCGCTGGTATAAATTTTGGTCATCAGTTAATTGCACATAAATTGGACGAAGGCTGAAGAATAGTTTTAGTGCACAAGCTGTACACATGTCAGAGGCAGGCATTTTAGAAAAGGAATCCCCACTCATGAGAGATTAAAAGGGAAGATGCTACTTATCTGATGCTGCTTGCCAGTTTATAAGCCCATGAGACTAGGGATCTCAGAATAATAATTTGAAGAATAAATCCGAAAGAGATTTGATTGACTTATGGCTTCCAATAGAGTTTTTTTAAACAGAATTGTTGAGCCCGTTGGCTACATTGTACTAAATTAATGTTCTGGAATAAAATTAAGTACAATTACAGTACAAAATTAAGAACCAATTCACAGGTTTGTCAGATGGTTGCACAAACCATATATAAATAAAAGGTGGTGTTTTTTTTAACCAATTCAAAGACAAATGGCAAATTCAACAATTGGAGACTCCAGATTTAATTTATTTTGCCTTTCATATCAAATCACAAATTCATGTAACAAAAAGGGAGGTTAGATTACACGATTGCAGAAATCCTCTGATTTTTTTTTTTAAATTCCTTCTGTGGATGCATCTGAATTAAACTCAACTGTACGCCCTCCTTTTGCCAATCCATTTTTAGATTTCACTCTGGGTTACAGAAGAATCTCAACATGGCATTCAAAGCAAGCTGGCTGCTCCCAGGGAGTTACAGCACACTGTCTAATCTAATGAAATATAAAACTCTACTGGGACTGCCTTAACTAGAAAAAAAGCCGCTAGAATATGAACGGTGTCTTGATTAATGTTGAAATAATGTTATCACCGTGGCACATAAAGCTGAGAAGCAGTGACAACGTGCCAAGTGTGATGCTTGAATACTTGTGTGTGTGTGTGTGTATGTGTGTGTGCGTGTGCACACACACACACACACACACACACACACACAAGTGCTTGTATAGGCAGAAGGAAAAAACAGAAGGAAAATTGACAAGATGTGAAATTGCAGGGCTGATTTTAGTGGCAAAGCGAGGGAAAAAAGGATGGAAAACGAAGCAATCCTCTTGTTAAACATCTTTATGGGGTAAAGGCTGACCAAGATGCATTTGTTCTGAAAACCTTAAAAAAAAATAAGTTGCTTTAATGGTCAAGAATTTCCTTCCCCTTCCCTTTCCCATCCTGTAATGCCATAACAAGTATTTTGCCAGGTTTGTTCAGGAAGGACTGCACAACCTGCCTTTTATTTCAAATTTGGCTGTTTCCCATTATTTTACTCTCCCATCTGGAACATTATACAGAACAGTGGTCCGCTGGTGGTCTGCAAGAGAATTTTAGTGGCCCACAGAAAAATTATTTGCATTTTTTATATTGCACTAAATACTATTTATCTTTTAAAAAAATGTGTATTAGTGGTCTGCGGGATTTAAAATTATGAATTTAGTGGTCCCTGAGGTCCAAAAGGTTGGTGACCCCTGATATAGAACATAGCATTAAGGTATTTTATTAGAGCATTTATGCTTTCATTAAGACTTTGAAGCTATGTTTTATTTTAAGATTCTGTTGGCCTTTTTACTCTCCACTGTTCACAGGTCTTGAGAGAAGCTTACCCAGGGAAATGACATAAAATGTACATTCCAAAAAGAGATGCTGTTTAGATAAATATTCCTAAAAAATGAGGGAGGGAAGGAAGGAAGGAAGGAAAGGAAGGAAGGAAGGAAGGAAGGAAGGAAGGAAGGAAGGAAGGAAAGGAAGGATGGAAGGGAAGAAAGGAAAGAGAGGAAGGTAGGAAGGAAGGAAAGGAAGGAAGGGAGGGAGGGAGGGAAGGAAGGAAAGAAGAAAAGGAAGGGAAGGGAAGGGAAGGGAAGGGAAGGGAAGGGAAGGGAGGGAGGAAAGGAAGGAAGGAAGGAAAGGAAGGAAGGAAGGAAGTGAGAGAGGGAGGAAGGTAGGAAAGGAAGGTAGGAAAGGAAGGAAGGAAAGAAGGAAGGAAGGAAGGAAGGAAAGGAAGGAAGGAAGGGAGAGAGGGAGGAAGGTAGGAAAGGAAGGTAGGAAAGGAAGGAAGGAAGGAAGGAAGGAAGGAAGGAAGGAAGGAAGGAAGGAAGGAAGGAAGGAAGGAAAGGTCTATATGTGGAATAATACTAAAATGGGAACTGAGTAAGGGAGTGCATACAGGAGAGGATTGTAATTGTAGTGGAATGCAGTCTTGTTTCCCAGGAGAGAGAGAGAGAGAGAGAGAGAGACTGTATTCTTGAGAACAAAGAAGTAGCAAAGTTTGGAAAGTTTGGTCAGTAGAAAGAGAATTAAGATGGCTCTTCCCTAGCGATTCCCAGAGTATATCTTTAATGATACAAGTAGTTGCTTTAGTTTGGCAAGATTTCTGTCTATAATTGAAGAACAATAAAAGAAACCTCTCAGAAGTAGCTCCATGTGTTGTTAACAGATAACAGATAATCAATCGTTGTTGGTTCTTGGGGCCTTACAATAATGAATATAACCTGTGCTAGATGGAGGAAGATCCTTATGGCCTAACAGCTTGTCATTATTCTTAGGTGAAAAATAAAAAAAATCATGCAAACTGCCTGGTGTGTTTTTTAAAAAAATCCCAGCTCAGAAACAAATTGCATAAGGAATAAAAATCCTAATAACAAAAGCATCATCTACTACAGGGGTGTCAAACTAATGTCATCACCGCAGCATCACGTGATGTATTGAGACTTTTCCCCCCTTTGCTAAACTGGGCATGGGTGTGGCCAATGCATGACACACCTGGCCCCCGGGCCACGAGTTTGACACCCTTGATCTACTGCATGAAGTAGATCTCAGGTCCTTTCCTTGGTAGGGGAGAGGAATAAGCCAGGAATAAGAGTTCTGCCGTAGTGGTGCAGTGGTTAGAATGCAGTATTGCAGGCTAATTCTGCCTACTGCCAGCAGTTCGATTCTCACCAGGCTCAAGGTTGACTCAGCCTTCCATCCTTCCGAGGTGGGTAAAATGAGGACCCTGGGTCAGCTTTGAAATTCAGCTGCCACATTTAATGGGGGTGGGGGTGGGGTAGAGGAGTTGAAAAGTTCAAGGTTATTCTGTATGTCGTACTAAGAAATTCCAGTTGCAGTTAATTGGTTCTCGTGATTTATGAAGTGTAGAAGTGGGAGGAGAGAAGGGAGGAGAGAAGGTGGTTTCTGTGCAACATGAGAAAATACTTTCACTTTGGGAAATTGCCTTAGACGTACCAGATCTGTTCCTAAATAAATCAATTGGAGAGGATATGTCTCAGAGTGATTGATATCATGGATACTTTCAGGATGCCTTACACCCAGATTGTTGGAGGCAATAGGCTGACTCTGTAAACCGCTGTAAAGCTATTGGAATAAACCTGAGAGAATCATGAAAAACAGATGCTTTACTATTAGATTTGGGCTCTCCATTCACAGCAGCACATCTTTCAGCCCCTCTCCTTCCTGAAGCCTACCCAAACTATGACTTTATTTCATCTCACCATTCCCCCAGTGCATGGAGATTTCTCCAGCCTCTTTCCAACCTAATGAAGGGAAATTTAAATCTGCTGAATTTTTGATCTTGCATTTTGAAGGGGACCTGCTTCCCATCAAATCACTTACAGCCCTTCAGCTTTAATCTTCTTGAACTTTTGCCATTAGACAACGAGAGATGGGAGAAGTCCTGGATGGAGCAGAGTCTGCTGGCGAACCTATTAAGAGAACGTCGGCCCGAGCAATATTTAACAGAGAAGGTATGGAGCCGTTCTTCTAATATTCATTAACCCTTGATTTTCCCCTCCGAAGGAGGAAGTCTCTGGGTCCATTTACTGTACATCGATCTATTGTGATTAGGAACTTACAATGATCCATACAAGGGACGGAGTGGCTCAGTGGCTAAGATGCTGAGCTTGTCAATCGGAAAGGTTGGCAGTTCGGCAGTTCGAATCCCGGGTGCTGCGTAACAGAGCGAGCTCCCGTTACTTGTCCCAGCTTCTGCCAACCTAGCAGTTCAAAAGCATGTAAAAATGCAAGTAGGAAAATAGGGATCAACTTTGGGAGGAAGATAACAGCATTTCATGCATCTTCAGCATTTAGCCATGCCAGTCACATGATCATGGAGACATCTTCAGACAGTGCTGTCTCTTCGGCTTTGTATTGGAAATGACCACCACCCTCTAGTGTAGGAAACGACTAGCACGTATGTGCAAGGGGAATCTTTACCTTTACCTAATGATCCTTAGAGTTGAGGGAAGAGATCAAAAAATACAATATAAACAAAGATCTGCCCTTAAAGAAGGCGCTGTTGCTGTCTTCTCATATATCTCTCATCTTTTCTTCCTTCCTTACTTTTGTCTTATGTTCCACACTGTCCCAAAGGTGCTTTTTTCAAGAGGCAACTGGACTTTCTAGTTTTCCTATGAAGTCGTTTTGCTTCTCATCCAAGAAGCTTCTTCAGCTCTCCATTCCCCCATCATACAATCAGAGATGAAGAAGCTTCTTGGATGAGAAGCAAAATGTCTTCAAAGAAAAAACAGAAAGTCCACTCATCTCTTGAAAAAAGCACCTTTGGGACAACCATGACCTAGATAGCTGAGAATCTCCAGAGATGTTCCACACTGATGTTAGAATGGAGATAGAATCTTGCAATTTTTATTTTTAGGCCAATGTCTTTTCTTTTATTGGCCTGCTGTCAACTTATGACCACTGTTGGGTTTAAAATCTCTTTTGCTAAGTGAGACATTTGTTCAGTGAGTTTTGCCCCATTTTACATACTTTCTTGCCGCAGCTGTTCAGTGAATTATCACAATTGATAAGTTAATAACCCGGATTGTTAAACGAACTTGACTAGCCTATTGGCTTTGCTTGTGAGGAGGTCACAAAAGGGGGTCAGATGACCTTGGGACACAGCAACGGTCATAAATATGAATCAGCTGCCAAGCATCTGAATTTTGACCACATGGTCGTGGGGATACTACAAAGGTTGTAACTGAAAAATGGTCATGTCACATTTTTCAGTGTGATTGTAACTTTGAATAGTTCCTAAACAAACATTTGTGAGTCAAGGACTACCTGTATGTGCTATGAAGTCAGTGTCAGCCCTTTCTAACCACATCAGTAGATTGTTCTCCATGTGAGTAGGCTTTCTCCATGATAATCAATCTTTCTTTCTTTTTTAAAGCATGCAGACATTATTTGAGTTTTATCCCACCTTGATTATTTTACAAGTAACTCAAGGCAGCAAACACATATAATGTTCCTTACTCTTCCTCTAGGCCTGGTTGAGGGCAAAATAACTCTTATTTGTCAGCCCCAGATATTTAACTCCACTTTCCTTCAAAATAGCCTTGTCATCATTCTTCCCAGTTTGCCAAAAGTCATATTGTCTCTGTGAGCAGGATGAAAATTGATCTCATTTGTTTGTGTGCAAGCAACTGAATCAAAGTCTATTTCTGTATCTGTTCTAATAAAGGCTAGATATTCAATTCCATTACAGATAAGCACACTGGCAGCCTTCTTTGTTTCATTACCAGGAATGTGAAAGGGGGAGAAAGGCAGAAAGTGACAGAGGGAGGAGGAGGAGAGAGAGAGAGAGAGAGACTGAAAGAGTGAGAGAGAGACTGAAAGAGTGTGAGAGAGAAACAGGCAGAGAGAGGAGACAGAAAGAGAAATATGACAGTGAGACAGAAAGAGAAAGACAGATAGATAGAGGGAGAGAAAGAGAGAGAGAGAGAGACAGAGGCAACAGAGACAGAGAGACACACACACAGAGAGACATACATAAAGAGAGAGTGAGAGAGGGGGCGAGTGAGCGAGTGAGAGAGAGGGGAGAGATACAGAGACAGAGAAAGAAGGATAGAGACAGAGACAGAGAGAGATACAAAAAAACAGATGGAGAGATAGAAAGAGAAAGAAAGAGACACAGAGAGACAGGACAACATTAACTTTGGCAAATCTGTTGTCTCAACAAACCTATGGATGGGTAATTAAGGTGCACTGCATTCTGAAAAAAACAAGTGTGGAATTAAAAAATGGAGATAGTGGTGAATTCCTGTTATTGGCACCCAGCTCCTGTCCACTTAGCAATTCAAAAGCATGCAAATGTGATTAGATAAATAGGTAGCACTTTGGTAGGAAGGTAACAGTGCTCCATGTGCCTTTGGCATATAGTCCTGCTGACCCCATGACCACAAAAATATCTTCAGACAATGTTGGCTTCCTTGGTTAAGGAACAGATATAAGCACCATGCCTTAGAGTCAGAAATGACTGGACAGGGTGAACATTTCATAATTTTCTCATAATGTATCCGAATCTCACTATATTACAACACACAGGAATTCTGGGCAAAGGAAATTGGTGGATGTTACTTCTGTAATAAGATTTTTAAACAAGAGAGGAGGTGAACCTCTGTTACCTGAACATTAGTAAATGATTAGTAAAAGCTCAATTGGCACCAGATAAGAGTCAACAGAATTCAAGAGGTATTGGACTTGGGAGTACTTTTGTAAACACCATGACTCTAAGCTGATGACGCACTTAACTCTGCTCCCTCCAGCTCAGCTTGCCCTTCTCCTACATAAGTCTTCTGAAATTTGATCACCCTTTTCTTTCCAGAGGGTTCTTGATTCAACCTATTATGGCTTCCTCTAATTTCTGCCTCAGTAATTAATGTCACTACTAATTTGTATTTATAGGCATTTAAACCAGATTTTAGTGCAGTCATAATATAGGCTATATCATTTTCCATCAGTTCTTAATCTGTTTTCTTAATTGCCTGATGCTATTTGGTTAGAAACTGAGCTCTTTTTGATACAAAATCTTTATTTACAGTAGTATAAATATTAATACTCACTGCTTTCATGCTAGTGAATATTAATATTCTTGGATACAATAATCTAATTGCCTGAAGAAGTTTGGCAGCTCAACGTTGATCACTATCTCTCAAGATCCCAAGGAGAAGAATTCTGGGTTGAACATCGACCAGAAATAAACAATTGTCTTCTTCATTAGAGAAATAAAATGCTGAAATTGTGTTGTTCACGCAAGGGGGGCTCACAAAATTGAATTAATGGAATTATGTCTGGATTCAGCACATGCCAGATATTTGGCCATGTGGGCTCAATCTTATTTTGACTGAAAATAATGGAAAGTAAACATCAAACAATGACAGACTGAGTCACTGACTGGAAGATAAAAGGGAGTCTGGTGTTTCCTCTTCCACTCTTGATCTTCAGTTCTAAAGGTAAGGAGAAGAATAACTATGAGTAACACTGCAAGCTACAGTCCACAGCTCAGCCTAGCAACTATCTAGTGATGCTGCAACAGGAGAATTCCGAGAGATTATATAACAGCTAGACCCAGCCATCAAACGCTACTTCTTGGGCCAAAATACATTTCAATGGAGTGGTTGAATTTGAGCCTCACAAATGGGTTCTTGCATTTATAAGAAAGGTTGTTGCTAAGGAGGCCAAGTAACACAAAGCAGAATGCTGTCAAGGAACTTAATGAGAAATGTTCATAACACCAAGGCATGATTTACACGCCCTGAGAATAACAGAATAACAGAATTGGAAGGGAACTTGCGGATTGTTTCAGACCAAGGCATTACATTTGCCCAAGTGTCTCTGCCTGTCCAACTAGATCAACCAGAATGGCCATGCTGCAGACCCCGTCAACCAAAGAGTGGGGATCAGAAGATGGGCTTTTTCTGCAGTAGCCCCTGCTCTGTGGAACTCCCTCTCTTAGGATATTAGAATGGCCCCAACCCTATTAGCTCTGTGTGTGTGTGTGTGAGAGAGAGAGAGAGAGTGGGGCGGGAGAAGGAGGAGAAGGAGGGAGGAGACATAATGGATGAATGGAGAAAGAGACAGACAGACATAGATAAAGAGATAGATAGATAGATAGATAGATAGATAGATAGATAGATGATTGATTAGAAAGAAGAAAGAAAGAAAGAAAGAAAGAAAGAAAGAAAGAAAGAAAGAAAGAAAGAAAGAAAGAAAGAAAGAAAGAAAGATGATAGATAGATAGATAGATAGATAGATAGATAGATAAGATGATAGATAGATAGATAGATAGATAGATAGATAGATAGATAGATAGATAGATAGATAGAGCAGGTAGAGAGAGACAGAGACAGAGACAGAGAGAAAGAGACAGAGACACATGGAGAGAAATTTAAGGCAGTTGTTCAAGTCATATATGGAAGAAAGCCAGCTAGTTAAATGGACCCTTTGGGCATGCTGTATGTTTGCTGCCTCTAGTACCTTGGACTTGGCTTACAAAGCAGGAAACAGAGATATCTTGTCTCAGAAGACAAAGGATATTAATAACGAGGGACAGTTTTTCACAACAATGGTTAATGCATTTGCCAAGAACGTCTGATGAATGACTTGGGTGTCTTTTTCAAGAGGCATTGATCTCATTCCAGAATGGATGGGAACTTACTTTCTTCAAGACTAGTGTTACCATTCAACACAACTACCTTGAACTTGTTAGGATTTAATTCGGTGGTTTTAAAAACTTTAGACTTTCGGGAAATCTTCCGCATGCTAATCAAATGAATATGAAAAACAGGAAATTATTCTTTCCCAGACAAAGTGGCTATATCCATCAAGTCTCCCTCTGAAAACTCTTACAGGAAAAACAGCGCTAACCAAATTGTGCAAGTTAAGCCTTTTAAATATCGAGGCCTTCACTTCCAAGCTTTTCCTGTCTAGAAATATCAAATTGATGACCGTTCAGAACAGGTGCAAAGGGCTACTAATGCTATAATCATTTTTCCAGGCCCAAGGGTAATAATTGTATCCTGCCAGCAGTGGTTAAGCTATTCAAAAGCCAAGGTGATTAGCCTCTTCTTGAATGATGGCCAGATTGGCGCCTACAGGAACACATCTGTATAAGAAACCATCCACTCCAGCTTGCTGAAATCTATGCTGGATGTCCCACCATCCCTGGCAGAAAACCTTTCTCCAGTTCAAGTTTCATTGTGCTTCAACAGAAGCCCGAATGAGACTTTTTCCAGGTGTAAATATTGAATGAAACTAGCAATTGACGGTGAATTCTTAGCCCAGCTCACAGATAAATTCTCCCCTTTCTGGAAGAAATGAATCATCGCTGATTCGGTTTATTACAAACTCTCAATCAACCCCTTATTCATGCTGGACTTTGAAAAAGCCATTAGCAAGGTGAAGCAGAATAGAGTTGGATGTACAAAATGAAAAGGCTAATATATATATGTATATAAAACCCACCAAGGTCTTTATTAGCATGCCTGATGTTACTTCAAAATATATATTTTTTATAATACACCGTCAGCCTCACAGAGAAGGGCATTCATTTAAGGGGGAGCTTTATGTCATTCTTTTGAAGGTAATGGAAGTGAGATCTTCCAAGATGTATTATTTATTTTAAATACTTACATGGCCACTCATCCGGACGAATGCCACTCTGGATGGCTCACGACCACTGCATACTCCTTTTTAGACCCATATGTTGTGTTCTAGGTTTCTCAGACAAGTTCGCCATTCTTACCTGGCTTTGTGAAGTTTGACATACTTTTTTTTAAGATTAATATTGGTTCTCAGATTATGACCTCTTATTCAGACACAAAGTTATGACAGCCCTGAATAAGTGGAATGTGCAACCAGTCCTTGGCATTCCAGCTAATGCAGCCTTCTCGGATTCATGTGTTTGTAATCTGGGCTCTTGATGCCCAGCTCACAATTACTATGTCACAGCAAGCTATAGTCATGTGATTGTCTTTTCTGATGTTCAGCTTCCCATAAGCCAAGTCAGTGAAGAAGCTGGCAGGAAGTTGGGATAGGCAGGATTGCTGTCACTAAACAATGCAGTGTCATAATGTTTATGCTTCACAACCGCCATAGCAATGGAAATTCTGGTCCCAACTGCCCTCATAACTTGAGAACTATCTATATTGTGGTTGTGATTGTTATTGTCTTCTTTTAGTTTCCTCCTCTTGCTTTCTCTATCCATGCTTAACCTACTGCAATTCATTTCATGCAAATTATATACACCCTAATGACTTTTTTGATTAAAAAGGGGGGGGAGAGAAAGAAGGGAGAAAGGAAGGGAGGGAGAAAAGAAGGAAGATACAGGGAAGGAAGGAAGGAAGGAAGGAAGGAAGGAAGGGAAAAGAAAGGAAGGGAAGGGAAGAGAAGGGAAGAAGAAAGGAAATAAGATACAGGAAAGGAAGGAAGGAAGAAGGGAGGGAGTGGAGGAGGGGAAGGGAGGAAGGGAGGGGAAGAGGGGAAGGAAGGAAGGAAGGAAGGAGGGAGGGAAGTGGAGGGAGGAAGGAAAGGAGGAAGGGAGGGGAGAAGAAGGAAGAAGAAAAGAAGGAAGGAAGAATATTCTTTCATTCTGATATTTTCAGAAATATTGGTTCAGCTGACAATATTTGTCAGAGACAAATATTCAGAGACAATCCAGAGACAATTCAGAGACAATTCCTTCCCCAATAACTCTGTTTTGCAGAGAATTTTGTTTACTGAGGAATCTGAGAGTCTAATTTGACTTTTCTTTCTGTCAACTTTGGTTTGTAATTCATGCAGCCAAGAAGTGAGCTCCATCAAACACCGAGGCATTGTTAACACAGCACATGGGAAACCGGCGAGCGGGATTTCACTCCATTTGAACTACACCCATCCACTACTGACTTCACCACAAAACAACCAGAAACAGCAGCAGGCCGAGAGTTCTTCACTCCCCAATCACAGTTTTACCTCACCCAAAATCTCCTGCTCTCTTGATGCTCGCTTACCTTTAATCCCTTCCATTCCATTCCAACATGTTTCGGTCCACCCATTGGCCTTACACAGCTGAAATCAAAGATTATTTTTTGTACTCTAATCTACTGAAGGGCCTTTGAAATACTTGAAATAATCATAAAACAATGCCGTAACTCTCATTCGCAGGCCCAGCGGGACAAACGCACCGCAAATAACGTGCCATTTCACCGGGAGTAAGAAGAGAAACGTAGCACTGCTTAATGGAAACGCAAACAAAACAGGGAGGAATTTTCAAGCTGTGTTTGGGCAGGAGTGAATGACTGGCACAAAAGGGAATTAACGTTTTCTGCTGTAAAGGGACAAAGAGCCTCATTGTGCGTTTATCCCTATTTAGGCACCTGCCAAAATAGATTTTCTTTTGTGCTTAGCAAGAGCACAGCATTAAGAATGAAGGCGACATAAATATTGCTCCACTCCAAAAGTATTGTGAATCACAGGCGCCAGTTCTCAGGCTCAGGATGGTGGTGCTCTGTAGTTTCATCAAAGCACAGGATTATGGTTCAAAGGGTTCTGCTGCTGCTGCTATGTGTGAACAGTTCTACAGTCAGGGGTAGGGATAGGACATGTTGCCTTAGCTTTCAGGTGTTTTGTTGTTCCACTGGTTAATTGTTCTCACTGTCACGAAATTGCTTCTAGATTGGATCTCTCCTTGACTAGTTTCCATCCATTGCTTCTTGTCCTGCATTCAAGCCCTTTGGAGAATAGCTTGACTCCCTCTTCTTTGCGGCAGCCCCTGAGATATTGGAACACTGCTCTTTTGTCAACCCAGTTCTTCTTTTCATTAAACTACACATACCCAATTCATGGAGACGTAACCCTAACCCTAGGTGGGTTTCCCATCCAATGGGATTTTCCCATGTGTTTTACCAAGAAAGGTAGATAGGGTGGGCTAGAAAAGATGGCACTCTCCTAACCCCAGGGGTGGGATTCAATTTTTTAACAACCGGATCTGTGGGTGTGGCTTAGTTGGTAGGCATGGCTTGGTGGTCATGTTATTGGCTGGGCGTGGCCAACTCAACATCACTCACATCTAGGCACGCATCTCCTCGCTAGGCCTCTCATGACTGTGGGGATGCTGCTGCAGTCATAAGTGTGAAAAAGGGTCATAAGTCACTTTTTTCAGTGCCATTGTAACTTTGAATGGTCACTCCACACAAGCAAAGTACCAGCAAAGGAGGGGAAAAAAACTCTAGAGAAGTTCCAGAGACAGGAAGTCTAGTCCTGCCAAGAATGTAATAAGGGTTAACAGAGAGGCAGTTTCTGTAAGCAACACCAGAATGTTTCCTTCCTGTCTTCCTTACAGGATTAGGCCAGTAATTTCTTCTAACAACCAGTTCTCTGAACTGCTTAGAATGTTAACAACCGGTTCTAGCGAATAGGTGTGAACTTGTAGAATCCCACCCCTGCCTAAGCCTATCAATATGCTTCTAATCCATTAACAAAGTCAATTTTGCTCTACAAATTCATGGAGACGTAACCCTAATCCTAAATTGATTTCCCACCCAATGGGATTTTCTCATGTATTTTACCACAAAATGTATACAGGGTGGGCTTTTTGATTTGTGCAGTACACAAGTCCTGAATAGAAGGCAGGTTGGTATCAATTGTTCTAATTATCCTTTGAATTCTGTGTCTGTCTTGTTTAGTCTAACACTTCACATCAACAGAATCTCTGCTGCCTCATCAGGAAAGAAGTGACATAAACATTGCAGCATCTTCACATATACTGCATAATATCTCATTGGTTTATAGAACACTTACAATTTACAACTCCAAGAATCTTTTTAGTAGTAAGTGTTTATCTGAGTTTCACTTTTTGTCATTGAACAAAGAAATTGCCATTCTTTTAAGGGAGAAAATTCCAAAAGGCTATTAAACACAGACTTAATTTTAATACCCCCTAAATCAACGCAGAAAATAAAATAGAGATTAAAAGACCTAACTCCAGCTTTACACCCCTGTAATATGTAATGCAGGGTTCCAAAAACGAACTTCAATATTTTCATCAAAATGCTAATATTTGCACAAAAACATTTGATTAAATCATCTATTGCAACACATTGCAGAGTGTGTCCAATTATCATAAGATGTCCTTATCATGCTTAATCTCTCTTTTCCTTTTTGAATTCTTACCAAATGCTTACATTTAGTTATATGCACAGGGGGAAGATGCATTTATGAATGAAAATGAATAAAACTAAGATAACCAAGTAGGAAAGACTTCAAATATTTCATTTGGTAAAATCACAAGCAGTCTGTGAATTATATAAAACTGTCAGCGACAAGGAATCAAATATTCAGTGGGTTGGTTTCAGACCTAAATATACTTAAGTCCAATGTGATAGATGGGACCGTACTTCAATAGCTCAACTTTTAGTATCACTAGAATAATTCCAACTCTCCTTGCATCTCTCAATGCTTTGCTAGGCTAATACTTTTAGTTGACCCATGCATCTATCCCCTGCTTCCTTTAATAGCAATAGCTCTTAGACTTACATACCACCTCACAGTGCTTTACAGCCCTCTCCAAGCAGTTTACAGAGTCAGCACGTTGCCCTCAACAATCTGGGTCCTCATTTTGCTGATCTCAGCAGGATAGAAGGCTGAGCCAACCTTGTGCTGGTCAGGATCGAACCACAGGCAGTGGGAAGAGCTGGCCTGCAATATTGCATTTTAACCACAGTGCCACCACAGCTCATTTTTTAAGTAAAAGAAATCAAGGAGAAATTTAAACACAATCCTCAAACCAGGCCATAACACAACAAATCACAACAAAGAATTATCCATGCAGATTTTTGAAGGATGATATTGCAGATTACTATGCCCTGAAGGGGAGATGGGATGGACAATTATATATATATAAAGAAATGAAATTGTCATGAAATTAATTGAGACTAGATCTGATCTGGTAATGTCAAAGGAGTTGGTACACTGGAACACTCAAACTTATATTCAAACAACTTGGAACCTTAACAGATAGCAGATAATAGATAATCAGAGTTGGAAGGGACCTTGTAGGTCATCTAGCCCAACCCCCTGCCCAAGCAGGAGACCCTACACCATTTCTGACAAATGGAAGTCCAATCTCTTCTTGAAAGTCTCAAGTGATGATGATCCCACAACTTCCGAAGGCAACTTCTGTTCCATTGGTTGTTTGATCTCACTGTCAGGAAGTTTCTCCTTATTCAGTTTCCATCCATCATTCCTTGTCCGGCCTTTGGGTGCTTTGGAAAATAGCTTGACCCCTTCCTCTCTGGGGCAGCCCCTCAAATATTGGAAGACTGCTATCCTGTCTCCCCTGGTCCTTCAGCTGTGCCCAGTTCCTGTAACCCTTCTTCATATGTTTTAGTCTCCAGTCCTCTAATCACCCCGGTTGCTCTTCTCTATACTTTTTCTAGAGTCACTATCCTTTTCAGTATGTTGATAAATTCTTCTGACTCACAACTCTTTGTCTCCAGAACTGAAGAAGCTTCTTGGATGAGGAATGAAATGTCTTCAAGGAAAAACAAAGTCCAGTTGCCTTTTGAAAAAGCACCATTGGGACAAACATGGATGACTGAGAATCTCCATAGATTCAAAGCCAATTGCAATGCAATGCCCCTAACCAGGAGGCATGTCTACTCAGCAACCAAATTATTGTTGGATGCAGCTGTGAATGTAATCAGCTTAGTTCTAGACACATGCCAGAGTAGTGAATATTCAATGTTTCATGGAGGCAAAAAAAAAATACTTAGATCTGTGTGAAGTTATTCTGACCTATCGTCTTGATCTGGAGCAGTGATTTGATTTGACTCGGGAAGTTGAGTCTTTCCACATTGTCATCTTAAACGAAAATGTCAAAGTGGATTGACTTGACTCAGTTGATCACCAAATCTGGTGGAAAGTGCTCTGTACATTAAATAATCCAAATGAGAAGGCTATTTCAAGCCAACCTTTTGAAGGAGAGTAGCTTGATATGAATCATCAGTGAATTAAAGCTTTTCCAATGCTCTGCATCAGATTAAAAATAGTTTCCCTCAGATCTGTCTTCCAATGTAATTTAATCCAAGAAGGTTAGAAAGATAGATAAATTATTACCCATTTTATACTGGGTAGTCACTTACATATAATTAAAATATAGTATACCATGTAATACACAAGCTTCTGATAAGTTATATGCAATATTAGTGGTCAGCTTTGTTACCATCATGGACCAAGTCAAACAATAAAGAAGGAAATCAGAGACAAATAAAAATCACAGGAAAATATAATAATTATCAGGCTAAGGCGATCAAAAGGTAGCATATTTTATAAATATCATACGAAACCTAGCCATGTTAACAGAAATAAAATCACATCGATCCAGCAGTAATGACCGGAATTAAAATGGATCCAGGCAGCCTTGAAAATTGAACTAGATGGGAAGTTTAAAGCTGCAACTAAGGATCTTTACTGAAGGTAAAGAAGTGTATTTATGTTTCAGAAATGTACACCACGGGGAAAAATCTTTGTTGAAGAAGATACCCCATGGATTTCCCTCCAGACAACTATTGAAAGAGCAAGCAATCAGGGGGATCTTTTGAATTTGGGAAGTGCAATTTGGCTTAAATATTTGGGTGATTGGTAAAAGGGGAGTAACTGTCCAAGAACACACCTTTGGGTATGGGAGCTGGGTTTGATCGGGTTTTCAAAGGCTTGGCAGATCATTGAAGGACTGCCACTAGCCCCTTGTATCCCATCATCCAAATTGCATGGGGTGAGAAGCCAAAACAGCATGTCAGTTTCTCATACACCATCCTACTCTGAGATAAAACAAAGTCACCAGCAGACTGCAGGCAACCCAGGAATAATGAATGCAATTTGAACTGGGAATACAGTGTGTGTGTTCTCATAGTGAGTTGACAGTGAGAAGGTGATCCTGGTGGCAGCTCTGAAACCAACCAAATGTTAACTACAGATTCCTTTTCTTTCTAAAGTATGATATCTTTAAATTGGAGTTGGACTGCATAGTCCTCCATCCTGAGGTTACCTTCCTATTAAGAATTAGTCACTGGCAGTGCCAGAAATAGAGGTCTGCCCTTTGAAAAATAGAACATATGAACCACTCTTCCCATCCCTACTCTGCAGGAGTCCTGCTATGAAGCCAAATTGCAATTAAGAAATGGTGTGCCTCGGTTTTGAGCTCTCCGTGGCTCTCATTTTAAAGTCTACCCCAAGAACTTTTCTTTGCTAGAGGAAGTTGAGTCTAATTTCTTAACCCAAGTGAAGGAACTGGAAAGAATGTGCTGTGTGCTATCATTGAAATTGAGGTGGCCCCACTTGCAGAATATGCGCCCCACATTGGAATATTGCTTTTTGAACTCATGAGAGCCATTTTTTTTTTCTTGCCTACTTCAGGATTCTATATTGCCTGTTCTCAAGATCTAGGAATGGAATGGAATGGAATGGAATAGAATAGAATAGAATAGAATAGAATAGAATAGAATAGAATAGA
>NW_020769373.1:683409-696029 GCF_900518735.1 Pseudonaja textilis | reverse complement strand
GAATAGAATAGAATAGAATAGAATAGAATAGAATAGAATAGAATAGAATAGACCTTGGAGGTCTTATAGTCCAACTCCTTGCTCAGGGAAGAAACCCTACACCATTTCAGACAAGTGGCTGTCCAATCTCTTCTTAAAAACCTCCAGTGATGGAACACCCACAGTTTCCGAAGGCAAGCCATTCCACTGATGAATTGTTCTCACTGTCAAGAAATTTCTCCTTAGTTCTAGGTTGCTTCTCTCCTGGATTAGTTTCCATCCATTGCTTCTTGTCCTGCCATCAGGTGCTTTGGACAATTGGTTGAGCTCCTCTTTGATGCTTGATTAGCCTCAATGGTTTATTCAACACAACTTGGCAAAGCTTCATCTCCAAAGTGGGTGTAGCCCCATTTCCAATGTCTAAAGGTACAGGACAGCTTTATTTTCTCAGCTACTTTGTTAAAAACATTTGTCACATCATTTTTTCCCTTATCCTACCAGCAAAAAAAAGAGAAAAGAATGGAGTGCTTTTTTTCCCGTCCTTGCATTCCTCTCTAGCTTCTTCTTTAGCATCCCATGAAGATAGCTCTCCCTGGCAAAGTCCATTGTAACAATGTAGTAAAGGATGAAAACATGCATTTTTTAAAACAAACAAACAAACAAACAACCACAATAAGCAAAGAATAAAACTATGCTCGGTTGGAGAATCTCACGCTGTAACACAAATAAATTTTGCTTTACTTAATTATTCAGACTCTCAGTTCTCCCTCTACCTTTGATGGTAATAGAGAACCTGGAAGCTTGTGTTTGTTTAGTAGACCATAATTAGGATGTTGTTCGTATTGCTCACAGCCATTAAGAAGTTAAATGACAACTCAATCATTTATGTATTGATTTCCACTTTTCTTTGTATTAAAAGTTGCAATTTAGTACCAGCTAGGGATAAGAGTGGTTTCTCAGATTGCTGCTGATTAGTTTGCTTGACTAGGAGTCTGACCATGATTAAAATGAAACATGGTTTAGTTCAATACACAAAGGCAAGTGTGTCACTATCATTATCAAATCTTTCTGTAATTATTTCTGCTTTATTTTTCCCCAAGTGGGCATGTAATGAAGTCCAAAACCCAATGATAACCTTGTTAGAAATACATTTGCAATGGACGATAGAAAAACCAGTTAACTTTAAAACAGGCGTTTATTTTATCTGGGGGATGGGTGGATAATATTAATTAGCTCGCAATCTTTACAAAGGAAAGTTCAAATTGTGCTCGGATTTCATTTCTTTGAATCTTCACGGTGAAGGTCATTGTCTGGGAAATTATAGGCTTGAAGCCCTTTCAACACATAGACACCCCAGAATGAAGGCAGGGAGGAAGCATGAAGTCCTGGGTAATGATTCTGAGAAGTTAAAGGTCATCTCAAAAACGTTTAAAGAAAAGACACCACAATGACTTTTACCACTTTGTCTGATGAAAAAGTGCCAGGCATTTGCCTGTTGGAAGCTCTCAGAAACGTCTAAAATGTAAAAAAAAAAAAAAATTGCATCAATTATCTCATTATATTAGATTTCCGAGTGGGCACATACCATCCTTTCCAAGATAAATAGAAAGATGTTTAAATGAAATCCTTCATTAATAAGTCTGCTGCTGCTTTTACGTTCTTCTCCAGGAACAATGATTAATACAGTGGCAGTGACTGTAATAAATGAAGTATAACTCTCTCTCTCTCTCTCTTAAAACAAAAGCGGTGCCCCTCAGTCTTCATTCAGCCTGGCACCAAGAGGGAGGGTCCTTGTGAGGATGTGTCTTCAGTAAATGGTTTTCGTTGTTATTCACTTGCTAAGGCGTGTCCAACTCTTTGTGACTCCATGGACCACAGCACGCCAGCTCCCCCTGTCTTCCATCATCTCCCATCATAATCATCATCATAATAATCATAATCATCATCAACATCTTTTAATAACAATTGAATGGAGCCAGCAGAGTATTTAATGGCCAGATGCCCTTACTGTTGCCAATACGGAGCTTTGTTCAGCAGATATATTCTCATTGTATATTTCAGAGAGAGAAATATCTGCCCCTACCTAGGATCGAACTCACAGCCTCCTGATTATTAGTTCACCTCTAGGCCACCGCACCACTCCTCCACCATCTCCCATAGTTTGTCCAAATTCATGTTCATTGCATCAGTGACGCTATTTAACCGTCTCCTCCTCTGCCGTCCGCTTCTCGTTTTGCCTTCCATCTGTCTCAACATGAGGGTCTTTTCCCGGGACTCTTCTCTTCTCATTTGGTGGCCAAAGTATTTGAGCTTTGGCTTCAGTATCTGTCCTTCCCAAGAAAATCGGGGTTGTTTTCCTTTAGGATTGATTGGTTTGACCTCCTTGCAATAAAATATAAATGTAGGGTAAAGGGTTAGCCACTCCTAAACAAGAGGAATACGCATGAAACCTCCATTGTGCACGATAAGCCTTGGAATGATGGAAATAATACTGGGTATAAACAATCTGGGAAAATTCCCCCTGTGGTTCCCGTAAGCAAGATTCTGTCCTTCTTCTTTTAGAGAAGCTTCTGGTACTTTTGCGTTAATATCCCACTTTATTTTATTTAGCCCCAACAGTTGGTTGTTGGGAAATAAGTCTTCTTCTCCTTCATCTTCTTGGCTGTATTATCAGGGAGCTAGGGGGTTGCCCATTTGTCATGGATTTGATAGCCATTCCATCAAACCCTTCCCTTTGGAGATGTTTTGTACATAGGTATCAAGCCCTTCCAAGTGCTTTCCTTTTCTTGTTATGGCTATAAATAGGTCAGCATGAGAACGGCCAATGAATCAAATTACAGGACTCCAGAAAGGCCAAAGTAGCACACTTTTACTATCTCTCTTTGGAATATATGAGGCATTAAAACTCTGACACCTCATTCTCTGGAAATAGGCTTTAATGGCTAAAGGAAATGGCTTGCAAGCAACAAACCCTTCAAACCATCTTAAAAAAAAACAGGAGTGCCTATAGCCAGGTGCCTGACTGAAGCAAAACGTAATAAGGGATGGTTGTAGAGCAGCTGAAAGAATGTGATAAGGAGACATGCCTCCGGAGAAATCTTTGATACAATGAGATTTTGGAGGGCCTCATCACCATGTCTTTGAAGATGTATCACCAATTCCAAAGCACTGGCATGGAGGGAGCATGCAAGTACCAGATTCCCAATATCTATTTGCATAGTTTGAAGAACACAGGTGGAGGAAATGGTGACTTTCAGGTAGCACCGATGTCCAGCATCCTTCATCACTGGTTATATGGGTTAGAGTTGGAGAGAGTTATAACTCAGCCACATCTGGAAAGTCAGAGGCTTTGTAACAGCTGTACTCCAGCACTGCAAAACCTAGGAATGCTGCACATTTGAGCCTCTTAGATCAGGGCTGCCTCTTCTGCATTAAATGATGTCTACTTTTTTTCAGGCACCTGGATATGCAAGAGGAAAGTTTCAACATGAATCATTATAAATCAACGGGCTGCATGTGAGCAAAGTTTTATTCTTCTCTGGTCTTGAACTTTGGACTCTATTCTTCTCTTTTGTTGTTTAATTTTCTGTTATTTTTAGAAAAATTGCTTGTTTATTAAATCTATCTTTTTCTATTGGCCTACTTTGTAGCATAATGTGAGATTGTGTGATACCGTACTTGGTCATTTTGATCCTTCGTGTACCGAAAAACATAAATATTTTATAAGATTATATGTAGTGAAAAGTACATATCATATTCTATCCAATAGCATCAGAGAATTATAGATAGATAGATAGATAGATAGATAGATAGATAGATAGATAGATAGATAGATATAGATGATATAGATATAGATATAGATATAGAGTGTATATATATTAATTAAGCCCAATTTGTGCATAGAACAGAAATTGCTCCAAACGCATTTTTTTTAAAACTTTGAGATATTTTATTTTTTGCTATCATCTTGAAAAAAAAGACCATATAATTTATTTCTTCTTTTCCTTCTTCTTCTCCTCCATCTCCATCTTCTCCTTCTCCTTCCTCCTCTTCCTCTTCTTCCTTCTTCTTTTTCCTCTTCCTCCTCTTCCTTTTTCTGCCATATCAGTTATTGGACATTGGCGATCATGCTGGCGATCCTATTTTTATCAACCACCTCATGAAAAAGTGCTGTTGAGTTTTGTCCAAACCAGTCCCTTAGATTTTGAAGCCATTATGTTCTTCTTCTGCCTGGACCTTTTTTACCTTCAATCTTTCCTTGAATTTATTTAATACATTTATTAAATAATCTTGAGCCGTGGTGGTGCAATGTTTAGAATGCAGTATTGCAGACAAACTCTGCCTACAGTCTAGAATTCAATTCTGTCTGGCTCAAGGTTGACTCTGCCTTCCATCTTTCCAGGGTCAGTAAAATGAGCACTCAGATGACTGAAGGCAAGATGCTGACATTGTAAACTGTTCAGAAAGTGCTGTAAAGCACTATGTAATGGAATATAAGCCCAAGTGCTATTGCTATTGGGGTTAAATGTATGCGCTTCCCATCTTATTTTGAATGTCAATTATAAATTCCACCAGTCATATACACAGAGACATAACACTTACTCACGTTTCCATTATTTTTTGTTCACCGATTCTCTCTTTTCTTTGCAAATTGAAGGCAACTTCTACATGAACCTCCCTAAATTAATCAATTGAACAACACCCAAGTTGCATGGAGCTGAAAGTGAGTGACAGCTCTCAAAATCACCCAGTGAGTTCAGACAATAGAAGCAGAGCTGACATGCAGAAGGTTCTGACCAGTTTTGGAGAACCGGTAGTGGAAATTTTGAGTAGTTCAGAGAACTGGCAAATACCACCTCTCATTGGCCCCGCTCCCATCTATTCTCCGCCTCCTGAGTCTCAGCTGATTGTCTGGGCCTTCTTTTGTTGTCCTGCACAGGAGAACGGAGCTGGAAAGCAGGTTAGTGGGGTGGGGAAAGAATGGGGATTTTGTACTAACTTTCCCCCAGGAGTGGGGAGGGGATAAGATTTTACAGTATCCTTCCCCTGCCACACCCACCAAGCCATGCCACACCCACCAAGCTACACCATCCCCACCAAGCCATGCCCACAGAACTGGTAGTAAAAAAAAATGGAATACCACCACCGGAACCTGGGACTCCCTCTCCAAATCCAACCTATTCACCATGTTGTGTGTTCAAATATTTCTGCGCTTGTTTATTTACTTAATGGATGTATGGCTCAATAGACCTGCAAGCTGGATGGTTTCCAACTACAGAGCCTAACGCAGCCAATTAAACTAAACAGTCGGGGTTTGCCAGAGGTTATTCTATGCTACAGGAAGCTCGAGGTTTTATCCCTGAGCTTTTGCTGCCTTTTCAATGAAAACGAGAGACTTGAGCCTCACAACTCATGCAAATAATATTTGGCTTAGCCTGTGAAAATTAATCTGGATTGAAGGCAGTGCTGGCTTCCCTGAAGAGGTGGGCAAGGAGGACAGGTTGCATCTAAAAGGAAGTTTCCAGTTATTGCTATTTTCATTATCCCTGAAAAGAGCATTCAAGAAATGGCATTAACAAAGAAAAAGTTGAACCAAAACATTGCTTGGTAGCATTGTCAGTGAAGATGGGGAGCATTACTCGTGCTAAAGAAGAAGAAGAAGGATATAAAAATAAAACATTAATCAGGGAAGGCTTTTCCCGTGTAAATGCAGAAAGATGGATTTCACATCTCTTGTTGATTTCAGATGGTAGAAAACAGAAGATTGTGAGAACGCAAGTGGAAAATCAGGACGTGCTGTTGTGAGCAGAGCCTAAAAGTATTGGAACAAAACGTATTCTTAAAACCCCGATGCATTAACTGCATTAATTTTTGGGTCATTCCGTAAGGCTGACTCCCCATTCAACATTGTCCTTTCAGGAGCAACCAGGTGATTTTCCAGCCCTACTCTTCAACTGGAACAAAATACAGAAGTCACCTTTTTGTTTTTTTGTAAAACATTGTCGTAGTGGGATCTCTTACTATAATTCTAGAATCGGACAGGGCTTTTCAGACAATATGATGTATCCAACATCCTTTAAATATTCTGAAATCAAAATACAGAAGAGGAAGGGAGGAAGGAAGCAAAGAAGGTGAAGGAAAGGAAGGGAAGGAGAGGGAAGAAAGGGAGGCAGTGGCGAGGGAGGAAGAGGAAGGAAGGGAAAGGAAGGAAAGGCAGGGAGGGGGGGAAGGAAGGAAGAGGAGGTGAGGGAGGGAGGGGAAAGGGAGGAGAAGGGAGAGGGAAGGAAGGAAGGAAGGATTTCAGCTCACCAGTAAGAGATAGTACTTGGTGAGTTGGGCCAATGATCTAATTCATACAGTACAGGGCAATAAATCTGGTTAAGAAAGAAATGGGATAATTGGAATGGTTTTTCATTCATTCATTCCCAAACCAGGATGACTTCATTATTAGGGCATTGACAGCTAAAAACACGCACAGCATTTCTCCCTTGAAAGTTCTCCATTCTGAACTTTCTGAATATTCCAATCAGGGACAGAAAACTAGTCTCATTAACCTGCTCCAAGTTACTCATCTGAACATTTCATAGTCAATGCGTTAAACGAAGTAGCTGACATGCTGACGCTCGTGTTATGACAGTGAGTGAAATAAATGAAGTGAATAAGAAAATCTATTTCCAGTAAACTGTTGCCGCTGGGTTGGTTTTTGTTTTTTTTAAATAAACCCCAAACTCTCTAATTAGTTAACAGATCACTACCATGTCTGTGTTTACTCTAAAACACCTAATTTAGCAGCACTTGGTTGCTATTTTCTGCAAATCTAATTATGCCAGGCTACATTGTAGCAATAAATAATTAGATACTAATTTGAGAAGGCATATCATTTGGGGTGATAGCTTTTCATTTGGGATGATGCTTTCAAAGTGCAGCTTCGGGGTGAAGTTTAGGATTATGTCTCATCAATGTTTTTGACTGTTCAACACTTTTCCAGCAGACTTTTCAGTATGTCTGTGCTTCGGAGTTTTCTCCCCGCCCCCCACCACAACCCAGGCCATCCGTGGTGTATTTAGAATGACATTTTATAACGGTGCAACGACCATCTATATGTTTGAAAAAGAATGTGCCTGCGGTGACGAGAAACAGAAATGGTGCATTGGTTTGGTCCAAAGAGTTGGTCTTGGTTTGCTCTTCTAAAGTTATCCATTCTTAAAAGGCCCCTATGGAGGCATGCATCTTGAAAGGGATCAACGGCATCAAAATGGTGGGTGTGTCCAGGGAATAGAAGCCCTGCCCCTTTTGAACATGTGGTGCATAAATTGCACATTGGCAAAACAGAGGAGTGGTTCTAATTTCCCTGTTGCACTTATCATTTTGATGCTGCTCATTTTCTTGGAAGATGGCCCAGATCCCTTGGTGTGTGTGTTTATGTTTGTGTGTGTATAATAATTATATAGAATCATTTAACATTGCTATAATTATATTGCTGTTGTTGTTGCTGTTGCTGTCACACGGTCAGCCAGATATTCGGACCGTGTTTGACATTTTTTGAAAGGACTATACAGTCCTTTCCAAGGACCTGAGATGGACAGTTGTTGAGTAGTGTTGCAGATACTGTTGCAGAATGTAAGGTCTTTTGAGTAAAGCTACCTGTTGCAATTGACTGATGATGACTTTGTCAATGCAGTTCAAGTGGTGTTCCAGTTGTTTGGGGATTGCACTCAAGGGCCTGTCATTGTTGATACTACTTTTGCTTTCTTTTCATACAGTCATTCTATTTCTATTTGCAGGTACTGTCATTCTATTTCCACTTGAAAGTATGAAGATGATGATGATGTCTTTATCTTAAGGACTATTTCTTTGGAGATTCTAGCTATCTTTCACAGAAGAGCTCTCTCCTTCTCTCTCTGTCTCCCTCCCTCCCTCCCTCCCTCCCTCCCTCCCTCCCTCCTCTTTCTCTCTCTTTCATTCCCTCTTTCTCCCTGCCTTTTCTTTCATCCATTTGTTCATCGGCAACAATGATTTGCTTGTTCAAAGTCTTGTGCATGGAAAAGAAGCAACAAATCCTTGGCTATGTTTGAATCAGCTATGAGCCATATTGTTGGAAATAATTTGTGCTCACATTCTTTTTTTTAGCAATATTTTTTAGTAATAAGTATTTTTGTTTTGTTTGGGCTTTATATCAAAGCAGAACTGAGACCAGGTGGGGGAAATCAGAGATTAATCATGCGAACCAATGTATAGGCATGGTTAGTTCAAGCCCGATTATTTTGAATCGGGCTTGAACATATTGTTCAAGCACATATGTTCAGGCACATATTGTTTTCTTTTTAGCAGAGTGTCAAAGAATACCTTGCAAAAAACCCCACCAAGTATCTATTCTTTCAAAGTAGAATTGTTGTAGTCTGTTGGCTGCCAGCCCCTCCAGCAGCCGAATCAGAGGAGGCGGTGTGGGAGTCAGGGTCAGCATCAAGACAACCTGAGAGCTCCAAGAGGAAAGAGAGAATGGAGATGGCAGAGAGAAAGAGACAGAGGCAGAGCCTGGGCCCTCCATCAGCCCTCAGATGGAGTGTCAACAGCCCCCAGGTCTGGAGGTGGCTGATGAAGAAAAGGAGGAACAGGTCCAGTGCCTGATACATGGATGCACAGAAGGCAAAGGAGAGGAGAGCAGGGGAACTCTATGGGCTGGTCCTTGGGATGGAAGAGCCATTGTTACTAGCGAAGACCCACCCTAGCTCTGGGGATAAAAGACAGTCGGCGGAGATCAATAGGTGTGGCAGACAACTATTCATCTTCCAGCAGGTGGGCTTGTTAGCCTGTAAGAGGGAGCTGGGTCAGAACAAGAACCATTGATTCATGGTTTTTGCTACATTTTTCTTGATGGGTTCAAAGGAGTCACTGGAGATTAACCGTATGATCCTCTGGACATCTAATTAGAAGCAAAGCAAAATAAATCAAATGAAGAAAATATAGAGGGATATCTGTTGATACGTCATCCTAATTATCATCCTGCAAATGAGGATGTCTACAGAAATGATGCAGTAGTAGAACTTGTTCTTAGAATAGTTTTTTGTTTTTTCATTGCTTCCTTGACTAGCATGGTGAGTTGGTGGTTAGGAAGACATTTACATAGATCCAGAATGTTTATGGTTTTCAAACTTAGAGAAGGATAATGCCTATTTAATTAAAGCAAAGGACCACCATACATCATTAATTTTAAGCCCATCAGATGCCAGAACACACATTATCATCAAGGTCCTTTTGATTCTAAAAGCTATGAATAACCTTCTGGAACCATGAAGCATGCTAGTCAAAGTGCTTAAGAGGGAGGTAGATGCTGTACCGACAATTCTATTAAGGGCCACATACTCTTGGGACTAATTCTTTGAAAGTGTGAGCAAGCAAAAGTTGACATCACTTTGGGGACCTTTTTGATTGCTTTTTAAAAAACTCACTGACATTTCTCTCTGTTAGAAATTCTGCTTAGATATATAGCAACACAGAGCTATGTAACAAAGAGCACAGTCACCATGTGCTTTTATTGCTCAACTGTTTAACAGGAAACAGGAAACACTACTTAGAACAAAAGAACATAGAGTATATACCATAGATCCAAACTGATAAATACTGCCATCTACTGGCTGATGTTGTTGTTGTTGTTGCATAGAAGTACATTCCAGCAACGAATTCCCTTTTTCCTATTTCCAGATGACATCAAATCAGGATCAGCAGCTGCAACAAATTAAACAGAGCGCTGTATGCGGTCCTAAAATTAAATACCGTCCACTCCCATGCTTGGGTGTTGATTCTGGAAAAATGTGTATAAATAAGATTCTGATAAGCAGATGGGACAACAATTAAAGGAAACACTGGCTCACTTTGAGGATAGCAAACCCGAAGAAATAAACTCCGTATGATTCAACAGCACCGATCTCCTCAGAAAGTCTTTTGTGGGTAGAACAGGGTAAAGAGAGCTGCTTAAAACAGTCTTGTTGAAAAGTAGATGTCCCAATTTTGGATGTTGTTTTGACATCTAACATTCCATCTGAAAATTCTGTTATTCTGTTAAATATGAAAGTTATGGTACCTTTACAAAGAAGGTATCTCCTAAAGTTTGATGACCACCATTCTCCACATTACAAAACAGGGGTTTTTTTTTCCCTGGGGGGAGTCAGGAAATGTTGCCATGTAGGACTGGATAATTGACAGTAGACCCAAGAGATCAGTAGACTTCAAAATTGGTGAAGTCATCTGCAGGAAATCAAAGGAGAGATACTTTCTTTATCCAAGGCGCTGCCCACTTTCTTTTTCTAAATGCTTTGCTTCCTTTCCCTTTTTAATTATTTTTTTAAAGGCATTCAAAAGAGCCTATAACTACTTCATTTCAAAGTGGCCTGGAAGAAATCAAAAGAAACATCAAATAATTGTACAGCAGGTGGAGAGAAAAGCCATTTCAGCTGACTTCAATATGCATTCCACTTTTTGCACTCTGATAACTATAATTTCCATCCTCAGCCTTCTCTTGCATGAACTAAAGAGATACCTGTCACTATTAATCTTGATAGAAGATCTTAATAAACTTATGTATTATACATCTTGCACTTGGATTATCGGATTCAATGAGATTTTTGCTTGACTTACCACTTTCTCAGTCTTCCCTCCACAGTCTGGTTACTGAGAGCTTTGTTCTACTTAGAGGGTATTCCTTCATACAAAGCTCAGTATTCAGAAAGAAATGGTCCAGTGACTATCTTATTCTGAATTTGGTTTATACCTGTTGGAAGCCTGTTTTTGGAAGAAGAAGAATTTAATCTAGATAAGTAAGGGTTGGCATTTGTTTGGTTTTTCTCTTTAGCAGCTGATGTTCAGGAATATAATGGCTTGGAAAACAGAAGTCCAATTTAATTATTAGGACTGCTAACACTAGGCCTGTCCTTCATGCATCTGCTTAAATGCTTTCCTCCCAGGGTGGCATTTAAAAGACAGACTACATGATCAGCAATCTAATGTGATGATTATCCTTTCCCCCTGTACATAATGAATCCTTCTAACCATATCCTGAATTCAATTCAAAAATTCTTTCATTTCAGGTTGTCTTGAAAGATGTTGCCAATTTCAACTCATGCTTTAAAAAAAAACTCAGGAAAATTGGAATGTAATGTGTGCATTTTATAAAACTTGGCATGTTAGCCATAAAGACTTCAACCTCAGATGTTATGAAATATCTAAAAGTATGGATCCATAAATCTAATCTCTTTAGTCCTTCAGTTTTGTTTTGGGCAGATGGTTCGACAGACTCAAATTCTCTGGTCACTTGATAGACAGGTTTCTGATGGATGTAGGTCTGATGCAGTGGTGGGATTCAATTTTTTTTTTACTACTGGTTCTATGGGTGTGGCTTGGTGGGCATGGCAGGGGAAGGATACTGCAAAATCCCCCTTCCGTCCCCACCCCACTAACTTTCTTTCTAGCTCTGTTCTCCTGTGCAGGGCAACAAAAGAAGACTCCGCTGATCAGCTGGGACTCAATGGGAGGCAGATGAGAGATGGGGGCGGGGCCAGTCAGAGGTGGGATTGGCCAGTTCTCCAAACTACTCAAAATCTCCACTACCAGTTCTCCAGAACTGGTCTGAACCTGCTGAATACCAGCTCTGGTCTGATCTGTTCACAAATAATAATAATAACAGGTCTCTAAATATCCATTAAGAGCCAGCAGTTAAGGCATAGGCTAGAAACTGGAAGACTGTGAGTTCTAGTCCCACCTTAGCACAAAACCAGCTGGATGATCTTGGACTAGTCAGTCTCAGCTCTAGGAAGTAGGCAAACTGATTCTGAAAAATCTTACCAAAAGAATTGCTAGTCATCCTATATGTATAATGTGTATCTGTATGTGTATGTTCCTCCTTATACGTATATATTCTATCTCATTTATTTTGGCCATGTCATGCAGGGAAATTCACTGGAGAAAGCAAGAATTAGCAGTAAGAGAGAACCAGGCCAGCAAAGAACCTGTTGGTTGGACACCCTCATAGCTGACATCAACCAGAATATAGAACAACTCAAAGAAGTAGTGCAAGATTGGAAGATGTGGAGAGACCTGGCCCATAGAATTATCATGAGTCAGATTCGACCAAATGAATAACATCATCATGATCATGATCATGATCATGATCATGATCATGATCATGATCATGATCATGATCATCATCATCATCATCATCATCATCATCATCATCATCATCATCATCTATATCAGAGATCTCCAAACTTGGCAACTTAAAGACTTGTGGAATTCCTCAGCCAGCTATGCTGAGTTTGTGGACCCCTTATCTATATATTCTGGTACATCCACAGCTTTATGGGAATGAGAAAAGATTAGCAGGGAGTCCTGTCAGATGAGTATCTAAGTCGCTCAGACTTCGATTATTCATGTATTCATCACTAACACTTGAATGTCTCTAGTTGTGCAACAAAATGAAGCCTTTCTGAATGTATAGACCGAATCTTTTTAGGCTCCCTATGCTCCCTCTCTAGATTTCATTCACTTATATTTTCCAGTCAAAATGTTTTAAAAAGCATTAAACTTAATGTTAAATGTGCATTCTTCTTCTTCTTCTTCTTCTTCTTCTTCTTCTTCTTCTTCTTCTT
>NW_020769373.1:658699-681069 GCF_900518735.1 Pseudonaja textilis | reverse complement strand
AGAAAGAAAGAAAGAAAGAAAGAAAGAAAGAAAGAAAGAAAGAAAGAAAGAAAGAAAGAAAGAAAGTTCCAATTTGCCTAACAGCAGTTGTTAAGTACAGTTATAAATTTACCTTTTGCTCTTTGGTTACATCACTATTCAATTTTTTTTCTATAGTCTATCCTCTTTAATCGTTAAAACCATACACCTTAAAATCATTTTTTTATTTTTCACACACACCCACACACACACAATATCTATTTTGCTTTTTTCCCTCATTTTATTCTTTAATCTGCATCACACTACTGGTATTTCCTTCCCCTGACACACATCTATGGATGAGCACTGTACATAATAAATATTCTTGAACAAAATGAAAACAGCGCAATGCCTTTGCTTAAAAACAAAAATGGAGGGGAGATGAAGAATGATACAATTGCAGATGTTAAATATATAAAAGTACATTTAAAAGACAAATAGTGGCATTGGGAGGGTAAACTTTTGGGCATAATAAATAAATGAACAGCAGCTGCATTAAAGTGAAGCTTGGTGACATCTGGATTTGACACTGCAGACATAATCTTAAATCAAAATACAGATCATCCAGGATGCATTGGTAAAAAATTAATCTTCCTCAAGTCAAGTTTTTTCTTGCTCCCTTCATAACACTCCAGAAATAGTTTGCCATTAAGTTCTTCCCAATTTTTTTTTTTGTGGAATTGACACTGCAGACAACCTTAATCAAAATATAGATCATCCATGATGTATTGCTAAAATGTTAGTCTACCTCAAGTCAAGTTTGTTTTTGTTTCCTTCAGAACAGCAGAGAAATAGTTTGCCACTAGATTCTTCCAAGTTTGTTTTTTTTTAATCATCCAATCTGGTCAACAGTTTAGATCAGGGTTACTTAACTGTGACCACTTTAAGAGATGGGAGTTGAAGTCCACAAATCTTAAATTTGCCAAGATTGAGAAACATTGATCTAGACTTTTTTTTTTTTTACTTTCCTCTCCAAATGTTAATGAGATGTCTCTCCGCTAATGTATAAGTTGCTCTGTTACATTTTGTATACAGTTGACTGAAGTGTGCAACCTAGGATCGTGAATTGAATAATGCTGGTCTCTAATGTGTGGCCACATTTCTTTTCTTTGCTTGCTGTTTGCAAGAATAGTTTTCTTCTTACACAACATTTTGTTTGTACTGTGAGCTATGGTTATTAGAAGTTCTGCGGGGTGCAATCATTTCCAAGATCAGGAAGTCAACAATTTAGCACAGAAAGCTCACGGTGGCTGTGATAGATACAATAATTGGCCAGCTATCTCCTGGCCAGTGATAGAGCTGGGACGATCAGAAGGACACTACTTCTTGTGGGCTGAAGTTATTGTAGCCACTTCACAGCTTAATTGTGGCTTGACAATACCAGCCATCTTTGACCACACATCAGTGCTGAGGGTCAATGCAGCCAATGTCAGAATTTGAAGGGGGGGGAAGTTTCCATTGAATCCTATGTTGCTTTCTGAGCTGCTGTGGCACAGTGGTTAGAGTGCAGTACTGCAGGCTACTTCTGCTGACTTCCGGCTGCCTGCAATTTAGCAGTTTGAATCTCACCAGGCTCAAAGTTGACTCAGCCTTCCATCCTTCTGAGGTGGTTAAAATGAAGGCCCAAATTGTTGGGGGCAATAGGCTGACTTAAAAAAAAAAAAAAACTACTTAGAGAGGGCTGTAAAGCACTGCAAAGCAGTATATAAGTCTAAGCGCTATTGCTATTTCTTCCATAAATGTTAAGCAAACGGATTCAGCTTAAATCAGGTGTGTCTTTTTATGTAAGACAAACTTCCTTTCTTTTTTTAAAAAAAAAAAGATATTTATGGGTTTTTTTTCTCCCCAGTACTGAATCTTGAAAAACTCCAAAGGACTATAATCTGTCTCAGCAGAAGTTTTGAAAAAAGCCACTCCTTTACAGAACAGTAAACACTACAACAAAGTAAACTCCACAAAATTGGATCCCAGATTGCAAGCTGTAGAAAGGACAGCCAATAAATGAAAGAATAATAGAACATTGATCAAGCTTTTATCTCAGCAGGATAAGTAAGTCGGCTGTCTTCAAACATGTCATTGCTGAACCATTTGATTAAATACAAGTAATAGGTTGAGATGGATGGAAATGTTTAGCTCCTGTCAGCAACCATGAGCAAAGGAAGATAAGGAAACCTATTGAAATTATAAGTTAGTTCATTCTTCTCGGGGGGGGGGGGGGGGAGAAATTACATCTAGGCTCTTTGTTCAGATTTGTGTAGATTTGCATTGAATCTTCCTAGGTACAGCTTCCTGCATTGCTTATTTATTTTGTTTCGCACCTTTATTGGTTTTATACACAACTCAAGGTGGCAAATATATCCAACACACTTTCCGCCCCCTGTTTTCCCCACAATATTGTAAGCCATCCACTGTCACCCTATGGCAGGGGTGTCAAACTCACGTGGTCATGGCGATATCACGTGACGTATCTGGACTTTTCCCCCCTCTCACTAAACTGGGCATGGGTGTGGCCAGCACATGATGCCTCCAGCCCACAAGCCGGAAGTTTGACAGCACTGCTCTATGGTAAGATAGTCGAGCAAAAAAATATTAATCAACAAATAAATTAAAACTAAATGAATAACCACCCTGGGAGGTGAGTTGGGCTGAGAGAAAAAGAGAGTGACTAGCCCAAGTTCAGCCAGCAGGTTTTCATGCCTAAAGTGCCTCACAATAGAATTCCCTATGCCTCCAGGCTCCAAATGTTGGGCCTGCACAATCTGGAATTGTACCAGCTGCAGTCTGATCTAAGCATAGTACCCAAAATTGTCTGTTACAACATGTTGCCTGTCAACGACTTCTTCAGCTTCAACTACAATAATACAGGGGCAAACTGATACAAACTCAAGGTAAACTGCTTCATACTCGATTGCAGAAAATACAACTTCAGCAACAACAGAGTGGTCAACGCCTGGAATTCCCTACCCGATTCCGTTGTTACAGCCTCAACCCCTTGCAGTTTCAACCTCAAACTCTACCGTGGACCTCACCCCATTCTTAAGAGGTCCTTAAAGGGGTGTGTTCATAAGCGCAGCAGCGTGCTTACCGTCCCTGTCTTACTGTCCCCATTTATCTGTATTTACTTCCTTTGTTCTTGTTTATATTCAAACTTATACTTTTTATTTTGTACATATTTGACAAACAAACAAATAAATAAAGTGGGGCTAGAATTCACAGTCTCCTGGTTTCTAACATGGGGCCTTTATCACTAGACCCAAGCTAGTGAGTTAGTGACAAAGTGATTAATGAAGGAAAGCTGTAGTCTGTTTTTACATTGCACATGTGCTCCAGCTGAACCCATCAGGGAAGCACTTTTCATAAAGCCTGAAAGGCAGTTGTCGTGACTTAGGCAAATACTAAATCATAAACCATGGTTTATAAGACCTAGTGGATGAGTCACACATCCAAACATCAAACAGCCTAAATTATGGTCCAGGGTGCTATCTACATCCAGAAGAGCATTCAAGGCAGAATTTTACATTAAACATTGTAATGAAATGCAGTTATTTTCATACCCTGATGCTAATAAAGGATCTCATCTATGTAACTCACATGACTTGCACAGTTTACAGTAAATACCAGGGATAATGGAAACATGGGGCATTTGTGCTGCCAGAGACAAAACAATATCTCCATCCTGCTCTGAATTCAGTGTACAGAAGCCAGCTTGGCTAAATTAAATCAGATTTCCAGCAGTAATAAGAAGAAGCATCTTCTTCCATACCAGGGCAAAGAGCGAATGTAGATAGCTTCTAATACAAAGGAATGGCAAGGCAATTAAAGAGGAATGCCTACCACCTGCAACCTGCCACCTGCCACCAAGGCAACTGTTCTTCTTAACTCATACTATAAGTAGAGGGAACCTCTACTTCATGCATTAATTTAATCCTGAGTCCTTCCGGTTGACTGATGTCCAACCACGTTTAATCCCAGCCACAAGAAAGCAGGAGTACAAGACAGTAAAGGCAGAGATAGTCAACAGTAAGAAGGAATGTTCTCTGTGCTAGGGTGGTGGACTTAAAGAGCAAGCTTCACTAGGGTAAAAAGTAGTGGCAATGCTATTAATTACAATGAGCATCATTTGCCATGGCAAAGGAGAAAGATGAAGGTCATGAGATCATTTAAATTCTCTCCAAGGAACCATTTAACCCATTGTGAATGGCAAGCACTTTCAGTCCAAATCCTTGATCCAAGCTGGGCTTCCTAATGACTCATGAACTCCTTAAAGACAATGTTCTTTTGTAGTAAAAAAAGTAAATGTTTCCTTCCAGTTGTGTCTGACTCTAAGGAGTGGTGCTCTTCTCCCGTTCACAGCTGAAGAGCCAACATTTTCCGACAATGCTTCCATGGTCATCTGGCAAGCATGACTATGTACCGAAGCCACATCCAATGCTGAAACCTTCCCACCAAGTGGTACATATTTACCTACTTGCAGTTGCATGCTTTCCAATTGCTAGGTTGGCAGGAGCTGTAGCAAGTAGCAGAACTCCGTCACATGGTACTTCAGGTCATGAACTGTCAACCTTCCAATTGACAAGCTCAACATTTTAAATACTTTGCCACCATGCCTCATTTCTTCCGTGAAGAGTTGGCAATAGACTTTGGTTCTTTGGACGTAAGGATTTTTTCCCCATTTTGGCTGCAACTGCCTCCTGCAGCCCTCTGCCAAGAAAAATGGGGTTTGGGGAGGCTGCACACAGCCTACCCAGCTCTGTTTTCAGCCACAACAGCCTCCTGCAGCTCTCTGCCAGTGTAAACAGAGCCCAGGCTCTCTGAACTCCGTTTTCACTGGCAGAGGGTCACAGGAGGCTGTTGCAGCCAAAAATAGAGCCTTGATGAGTGCCATCGAGTTGGCCATGCCCACCCCAGACACACCCCCAGTCATACCTATCCCTGCTCCCCCCGAGGGTCAAACACAACACTGATGCGGCCCTCCATGAAATTGAGTTTTACACCCCGGAAAGAAAATGAAGAGAGTATGGAGTATATAGCTAATAAATAAATTAATAATCATGACAAAATACTGAATATGCTTAAGAGAAACTGAATCTTGACATCTTAGGAAATTGCAACGGGAAGCACAGGATTTGCTAATCCTAAAGTCACCCGCAAGGCTCTGACTTTGAGGTAACATGGAAGAGTATGCTCCAGTCTGATTTCCCTTTGGTGTAGCATTGTCTCTGACCTTGCTGTAAGTTATTGCCATAGTCCCACTCACATTGCTGATATCTTTTCTAAAAGGACCAGGGACCGTTCATCAAGTAGCTATTAAGGCAAATTTGTTTTCCTTTATTTGAACAGCTGCTATGTAATAAAATTCATTACACTTGGTTGAGTCTCTCTCTCTTTATAGCTAAGTGCTCTGTTTAGAGACTTACAACACACACACACACACACACACACATACAAGGGTGGGGGAAGTGCTAATATGCCTGTTTCCCACATGTGAGCAAATTCTATCTGCCTGGAGTTGGTTGCAGGGCCTGAAAAAAACAAAAAGGCAATAAAACAGGGAATAAAGGAACTATCTACGGGGGTCCTGGTGTTATAGTATTTAGATTGGTTTTCCAGCCTTAAATTAAAAGTGATGTGTGATATAAGATACATGATGTATATGACATACACATGCACATGAAGTGGTTATGGATCATGGAGAGTCAGATTGTGGTCCTCCCTGGCCATAGAAGCTGCCTAACTACTTTTGACCCAGTTCCTCCCTCTCAGAGCTCTAGGAAATTATCTACCCAACAAATTATCTACTCTTCCAATCCTGTGAGAACTAATCCTTCCATTCTCCCCCATCCAGTCAGAGCTACTGAAGCTTCTTAGATGAGAAGTGAAACTTCTTCTTCAAGGAAAAACACCGGTAACAGAGTTGGACGGGACCTTGGAGGTCTTCTAGTCCAGCAGGAGACTCTCTACCATTTCAGAAAAAAATGGCTGTCTTAAAAAACCTCCAGTGATGGAGGACCAACAACTTCTGGAGACAAGTTGTTCCACTGATTAATGATTCTCACTGCCAGGAAACTTCTCCTGAGTCCTGAGTTGGTTCTCTCCTTGATTAGTTTCCATCCATTGATTAGTTGACTTGTTTCCATCCATCGCTTCTTGTCCTGCCTTCAGGTGCTTTGTAGAAGAGGTTGACTCCCTCTTCTGGCAACCCTTTAGATCAGGGCTGTCAAACTCCCAAGCTCATAGTCCAGATGCATCATGTGCTGCCATGCCTGCACCCAGTTTAACAAAGGGGAATAAAGTCTCGATACATCACACGACACTGCCGTGATGACGTGAGTTTGACACCCCTGCTTTCGGTATTGGGAACCCTGCTATCAATTCACTCCTAGTCCAGTTGCCTTTTGAAAAAGTACCTTTGAGTGAATCATGATCCTGGATGACTGAGAATCTCCATGGATATCTACCCAACTTGGTAGATTACGATCCCTAAACTCCAATGAAAAGGACTTCATCCAGCATTAGGATGACTATATATACGTATAATGTGTGTGTTTGTTACATCAAGAGAGTGATATATGTCTCAGCTTCCAGCTTCTGAGTGGGACCTTCTAAATCAGGGGTGTCAAACTCACGTCACACCATGATGTATCAGGACTTTCCCCCTCTTTGAACCAGGCATGGGTGCAACCAGGACATGATACATATGTCCCACAGGCCAGAAGTTTGACAACCCTGTTCTAAATCTTGCTAAGTCAACATCATTTGACATTCTTTAGACAAATGCAGAGATTATATGATGGCTGATTGGCTAACCCCTTCTTCTCACTAGTTCTCTGTGTCTAACTAATTCTCAGCTGGTCTTTGAAAACTCGCAGATTTGCACACAAACCACCATGCAGCAGAAAGCAGGTTTCAATGTGTTTAATGTGAAACAATGAACTTTCCATCTGGCAAGAACGGCTTACAATCCAGTCTAGGTTATCACTGGAAGCTCCTGCCTTCCAGTGCTATTTAAAGGTATAGACACACCCAGCTAAATGCTTCTATCCCCTGTACACGCCCCTAATTATCCTTTTAATCACTCCCTATTCACACCATCTGGGTATACCTAATATGTCCACTGTTTCCTTTTCTGTAACTTGTCCTTCACCTATGACTCCTACTTCATTGTGGTTAAACTAGATAGTCAAAATCCCCCCCCCCATTACTCGTTGCGTTACTACAGTTGATCCAACAAGTGCACAAGCCTGCTTCATTTTCCTCAGTTCAGCACAATCGTCAAACTACCCTCCAATGCCATTGAACCATCAACTCAGGACAGGGGTTTCCCAGATTCCCCTGCACGTCACTGACAACGGAGGATTCCCTCAAACATCCTGCTCCTCCGACGCTGCATCTGACGCAGTTAAACAATCCCGGAAGTAGATATCAGCAGGCTACAGTGGCTCTTGCAAATGTGCTGATGGGCTCAGTTTATCTATCATCCCTAATGGAGCCCAACACTAATATTAACAATAAAAATAATCAAGGTGAATTATATTTATTTTTCATAGGTGGCTTATATTATTTTACACTTACTTAGTTACAAGGTGGCTTTGGAGCATGTATGAGCAGGACATGGCTTGCATTGTACAATTGTCTCTCAAGAGGTTCAAGTAAAACCTCTAGGGCTTCCCACTTTTCCATTAAATCCCAAATGAAGAATAAAGAGAAACTTGTCTCGTTGAAGTTTTGGAGAAGTTGTGCTTCTATCACGGCCAAGAGGATGTCCTGCCCTTGAGAAATGATTGGAAAACTTATCTATCTGTGGAGACATTCAAGGAAATTAACCATTCCTTTCCTCTGTCCTCCAAATTAAGTGGAGACTTTTGAAAAGTTATTTGAGCCCAATTTACTTCACCAGCGTCCGTGATACTCAACTTCTTTGTCATCATCCTGGGTTGATGATGGTCTCCCATTGGTTCTCCTTACCTGCAATTATCAGAAACTTGATCCCGAAGCAAACCAATACAAAAGCCTTCAATTTTGACCTCTTCACTTTTTCCTTGTTAACAAGTGCTTAGATTCTGAAATGAGATGCAATGCGAGACGCAGAATGTATAATTTAACTACTTTTGCTATACTCCATCGCAAAGCAATTACATAAAGATTAATTAGAAAGCTCCCCAAACAGTAGTAAGCTGCAAAGTAGTTTAATTAAATACCATTATCTCTAGAATCAGCAAGTTAATAACATAGTTGCCATTGGAGAAAGGGGGGGGGGAAACCACAGGGCAACTAAAACGTGAAAAGAGGCAACAGAAAAAGAACTTTCTAAGATGAAAGATCTATGAAAACCAGTTAATTGACTGCTTGTAGTTTTCATCTAAGTGTAAAAGGGAGAGTTGGTATCAGCATTGAATGGCTCCCCAAGATATTTTTTTTGCCATCAAATATTGGAAAATCAAAAAATTAGCTCAGTTACTTGTAATTATGCAAACAAAACAACGCTCAACATTAAATAATATTATCTCTAGTTTTTGTTTGTTTTTTAAAGCAGCTTTTGGTCATGTTAATAGATGTACATTATCTTATATTATGATACACAATCACACAGACATGAAAATGCAGGTTGACTTACAACAAGTTTGCTCAGTGGCTGTTCAAAGTTACAACAGTGCTGAAAAAATGGGACTTATGACCATTTTTCACAGTTACAACCTTTGCAGCCTTCCCCAGAATCATGTGATCAAAATCCAGATGCTCAGCAACTGGTTCATACTTATGACAATTACTGTGTCCCAAGGTCACATGATCCCCTTTTGTGACCTTCTGATAAGCAAAGTCAGTGGGGAAACCAAAATCACCTAACAACCAGATTGCTAATTTATATAAATTGTGGCCAATTTTAAATTTCTGTGTGTTATCCTAAAAGAGGACCTGACCTGGGGTGCTCACATTGAAGCCCTGGTCAAAAGGGCCCAGCAGAGATTATACGACCTGAAACTTCCCAGGAAACAACAACTGAATGAAAAACTGCTGGTAATCTTCTACTAATGCACCATAGTGAGCATTTTAACATACTGCACCTCTCTATGGTTTGCCAATTGCACAGAGGCAGATAGGACAGCACTCCAGAGGGTTAATGTCATTGTCCAGAAGATCATTGGTTGCCTTCCCCCCTCTTTGGAAGAGCTTTATAGCTCCTGCTGCCTTAAGAAAGTTCAAAACATTCTCAAAGATCCATCGCATCCTAGACCCCGCCCCCTTTTTTTTGAACTATTATCATCTGGCAGACGGTACAGAATAATAAAAACAAGGACAAATAGGCTGAAAAACAGCTTCTATCCCAGGGCAGTAGCTCCACTGAATTCTACTGTATAGTGCAATATTAATGCAATATCAGGGGTTTTCAGTTCAAAGTATAGAATGTGAAGGATGTGAGTTTGTGTTTATTTTCATAGTCATAATGTACACTGAAGATGATATTTAATTTCGTTGTATGAGGAGCAATGACAATAAAGTAAACTAAACCAAACTAAAATTGCAGTGATTCACTGAACAACAGTAGCAAGAAAAGTCATAAAAGTCACTTAAATGTCTCATTTAACAACAGAAATTTTGGGCTCAGTTGTGGTCCTAAGTTGAGGATTATCTGTATCACTAAAGTTCATTGATAATACCTTGATAATAATGAATCTCCTATTGTGATTATGTAGACTGGCAATGAAAACACACTATTACAGTGAATGTTTTCTCATCCATCCCATTGAAGCCAATAAAACAAAAAAACAATATGACCATGCTGTTGCCTTCATTTACTGATTTTACCTGAGCCTGTCCCCAAATATGTAAAATAAAGTGATATTATGGACTTTTCTGTATCTTCCAATTGCATATGCTGCTACACTTGGAAAGAACAATCTGAAACAATGGCTTATGAACTGCTAATGAGAAAACATCAATACTAATATGGCCACAATTTCTCTTCTTGGTTCCAAAAATATTATTTAATGAGGCACTCTCTTCACATTTCACAGCTGAAAACACTGACACCTTTTTGACATTGGAACAACCTGCTTGCTTTACTTATAAATTCTATAATATATCCTGCACTGATTTAAAAGCTTGTTCTTACCATTAAAATATATATTCAGGAGAAAATCTGTGTTGGTTAAGCTATTATTAGAAATTCACGATTTGCCTTATCAGCCGTTGCCTCTGAAATGAGTGTTGCAAAAGTTGTGTGCTTGCATGGTGCACTTTACAGAAAGCAAGCTCTGTCCTCCCCGCCCCCCCAAAAAAAGTTAGCCAAGCAGAATTAGCCTAAAGAAGAAAAGATTTAAATACGAGAAAGAAGATTGCTTCCAGGGTTTGAAAGGTTGTCACACAGAAGGTGAGTCATTTTCTTATTTTCTCCTGCTCCAGAGAACAGCCTTGGAACTAATTGGTGAAAAGTGCAAAAGAACAGTGAGAGGAAAAATTTCCAAACAACTAGAATTGTTTGTGGAGATCAATCCCCAAGAACCCAAAGAGAATTCAGCTGGACCAGCCCCAGTCCTTAAGTGTCATAGAGAGCAAATTAATTTCATCAAGAGAGTCACAAGAAAAAAAAACAAGAGGATTTTTTTCCACTGTTGTTCCCCAGCAGCTAATATAAGATATGCAACCTGTGATTCAGAAAATATTAAATTTAAAAAATGAACATATGATTTATGGCTCTGATGGTTATAATATCAGAGAGTATTGGATAATATCAAGACTGGTAGTAGCAATAGCACTTAGACTTATATACTGATTCACAGTGCTTCACAGCCCTCTCTAAGCAGTTTACAGAGTCAGCCTCTTGCCCCCAACAATCTGGGTCCTCATTTTATCAACCTCAGAAGGATGGAAGCCTGAGTCAACCTTGAACCTGATGAGATTCGAACTACCAAATTGCAGGCAGCCGGCAATCAGCAGAAGTAGCCTGCAGTACCGCACTCTAACCACTGTGCCACGGCAGATATTGAAAGTTCCATGAATATTTTCAGTTCGTACGTCCCTAAGGCATTGTTCAAAAGATAACTGGACTTCCTCATTTTTTTCCCCTTGAATATGTTTCACTTCTCATGCAAGAAGCTTCATGGATGAGAAGCGAAACGTTTTCAAGAGAAAAAAAACCAAGGAAGTCCAATTGTCTTTTGAATAACAGTTGTCTTTGGGACAGCTGTGATCTGGATGACTGAGAATCTCTATAGACTTTTTCAGTTCATAACTGATGTCTGTACAGGTACTCCTTGACTTATGACCACAAGCGAGCTGAAAATTTCTGTGGCTGAGTGAGACATCGGTTAAGTGAGATTTGCCCCATTTTACAACCTTTCTTGCCACCGTTGTTAAGTGAATCACTGCAGTTGTTAAGTTAGTAACATGGTTGTTAAGTGAATCTGGTTTCCCCATTGATATTGCAAAAAAAAGGATCACATGTCGTACCCCTGTTAGAATCTGACTCCGAGGGAGAGGAGGAACAGCTGACAGGGAGTGGGAGTGTGGCTCCGGAGGTTGTGGAGGAAACTGGGGAAGGGCACAGGCCGGCTGGGCATTCAGAGGAAGACCCAGGCCCACCCCCTCTTCATCCTAGGGCATGCAGGGAGGAGCGGATAAGGGAGAAATGTGAGTTGTGTGGTTTATGGGGGAGGAAAGGGCCCTGATCCCCTTCATGGGCTGCAGTGGGAAGACTGTTTAAAAGGGCAAACTGCACATGGCAAAGTTGCTGGAAGCAAAGTGTGAAATTATTCTGGTTTGTCAAGTCTTATCTAAGTTCTGGCATCTTCCCAAGTGTGTGTATTTCATTATCTTTTGATGTCTTCAATCCCTTATCTTGCCCTGTCTTGTTAATTGCTGCAGTGTGGTTTGTGTTGGTTTTTTATTTATAATTTCTATGTACTTTGAGTTTGGACGGAATTTCTTCCCTGTTCATGGGAGAGGTTTTTCTCCAGCCAATGATTGGAGGAATTAAAGGGGTTTTAGCTGTTTTTGTGACTTTGTTGCTTTTGTGCCTCCCACCGGGTCATCACATCACATGACCCTGGGACACTGCAACTGTCATAAATATGAGTAAGTTGCCAAGTGTCTGAATTTTAATCACATGACCATGGGGATGCTGCAAGTTGTAAAAAAAATGGACGTAAGTCACTTTTTCAGTGGCAGTTTTTCAATTTTGAATGGTCACAGAATGAATTGTTATAAGTCGAGGATTACCTGTACTGTATATTATCGAAACAATTATATACAAATATATCTGTACCATGTTAGACCAGTTTTAGATGGGATCACAATTAATTCCATCTATTGGAATAATTGAACCAATCCTGGATCAAGGGAACCAGAATGCTAGATGGAGACAATGCCAGTATCTGTTACAAAATACAATTTCTTCCAGCAGGCAAGAAGTAGCACTGGTGCTGATAATTTGTTAGACTATTGACTGATTTTCAAACAGCTTGGCCAAGGAATCTAATCTTCAGTCTCTGTGGATTTATAATCCCACTGTACCGAGGAAAAAGTCTCTTTTTGCCCCTTAGGCAATGCATATATAAATGTAATCAAAAGAACTTGCAGAACCAAATCCGCTGGAGAAAAAAATACCTGATTGAGATGCTGTCATTCCCGCCTAGATATCTTACAGATAAAATGCAAATGTTCTGGCAACAAAGAGCATAGGGTTTGGTAGGAGTAAAAGTAGTACCTAGGCTATTAATATTGTCCCAGATATGTCCTTTCAATGATTTACAAGCACTTTTCTCCAGAATATTGTCAAAGAAGGTTTATGGGCGCTACCTTATTGATTGGAGAAAGATGCATGACCAAGGTTTTATCATTACAGGTCCAGGATGCTTCTACAATTGAAAATCTCCCAATAAGGAAGGTAGATGCATCACTTTTATAAAAAGTCTATAGTCACTTTATAATCTATAATCCATTCATCATTTTAACACTTCACCTGTATACAAATACAGTATGTATGTATATATATATATATACACATACATACATACATACATACATACATACACAAATACATATACATATACACATACACATACATATATATGGTATTCAGCTTTGTTTGGGTATTTTCCAACATCATTATAGTTGTGCTTTTAAAGTTGTAGCAACCTTTAGCAGAATCTCATCTGCCATCGTCAGGCTTCTGTATTGTGTTCGTCTGTGATACATATATTTGCAAAACTTGGAGAAAATCTGTATACAAATTTATAGGGTTTTTTTTGGTAGGTTTTCCCCCTTTGCATAGATTTTTATGGTGTACACCATAAAATTGGCCTCAAGACCAATTTCCCAGAATATAAAGTATTTCTGTATGCTAATTTCATTTGCAGATACATATTTATGTCCATACTTGTTCAACAGTTACTATTTTGTGGAGAGTACCATGTCATAATGCTGGAAGAGGGCTTATTGCATGTCACTTTTGATATTAACTCACACTTAAGGAAATTATTCTTGTCTGTTAGAGCTCAGTAAAAATGTTCTACATAGGGACTCAGGCAAAAATACATACCAAGAACCTGAAAAATAGAGAAAGCTGGAGACTAGTAGATAGCCTGATAATTATGGTATTCAGGACCATGGACAGCAACACCAACACTATTATAGTCCTAAATTCCAAGACTTGTTTAATTTACAAGAGAGTTGGCAATTTTGGACTTCAGCTGTAAGTGTGTGGACTTCATGCTGACTTGAGAATTCTCTGTGTTGAAATCCACGTATCTTAAATTGGCCAGGGTGCAGAAATTCCGGTCGATAGCAACTGAATTTTTTTTGTTCTACATCCAGATTGTCCAGTTAGAATTTCCCCTCATGATCACAGAGTCTAGGTAGTTATAAACAACCTAACAAGCTTTTATGTGGATGGTGGGGTTTTTTTGGGGGGTGGGGTGTGTTTCTCCTAAGGTTTCAGAATGCAAGGCGGAGATTGATACGTGTTATTTGACATTAAACTAGAAAACGCAGAGGCCAACTTCTCACTGGTAATGAGCAACAGCACCTCTTAGAATCATGTGGTCCAGATGTATCCAGACTGTGGTGCCTCCACAGATTTCATACCACCAGAGCCTTCATTAATCAAGAAGTCCTGGGGATAATTCTCATTACAACGCTAACAAAATAAATTGATTGGTGTTAGCTGTTAAGAGAATAGTACATTGAAAACCATAGACTCATGATCAAGGTAAGGATGGATTTATTTCTTTCTCCTTGTGTCTTATTAGTAATTCCATTGTATGAGCAAAAGGATTATTATTATTATTTTATCTTTGAGTCAATGGAGACTCTTGGTGATTGTTCGGACAAGTCCCTGTACTTTTCTTGCAAGATTTCAGAAACAGTTTGCCATTGCTTCCTTCCAAGGGCTGAGAGAGGGAGAGAGAAGGAGAGAGGGAGGGAGGGAGGGTGGATGAGCCACCAGCCCAAGGTCATCCAGTTAGCTTTGTGCCTAAGATGGGACTACAACTCACAATCTTCTGGTTTCTAGCCTGGTGCCATATGCCCCACCAAACTGGCTCTTGCATTATATAAGTTTATATAAATTATTATATAAGTTATTCCAAAAATTGGATCTAACAATGGCCATCATTCTTAGGGACGGCGATGAAGATATTCAAGTCCCAAATTCTTGCAGATGATTGAGCAATGTGTTTCCCTCTTTTGCTTCTTCTGCAGCAGAGATAATGGTCGAAGGAGGTCTTTTTTTTTTTTGTAAACCACTGCTGGCAATAATTTCACATGAAGGCTCGCAGAAGCCTAACAGCCAATTTAAGCCTAATGAAAACATATTATTTCATTTTGATGAAGCCAACAAAAGAGCCCTGAAGAGAGGAAATATTCATAGCAGCTCTCTGCCATTTATCCCAGCTTGGGTACAAGCACTTTTGACACCTTCAGTTTCAGTTGGATACAGTTATTTGCACGCTCCTGAGAGGTGGGCTGGAGTAGTGTTACATTAGCAACATATATAGGACACTCCAATTAAATTTTGCCTGAGCTACTTTGCATATTTATGTAGAAAATATCTGCGGGAAGAAAGAGCAGAAAATACCCAATTTCCAGGATTTTTCCCCCTTAGGATGGTTTTAACTCACCTTAGCTTAATACACATGAAGTGACTTCATTTCACATACGCTTGCGCATATTTTAAAAAACTCACATTATTATCCAGAGAATCCCATAGTAAAAGTCATCAGTATTATTAATGATTGTTCCTAGGAATTATTTTTCTTGTAGGGACATTTAGTCCTTGCCAACATTTTGTAGATGTATGCATTTTTATGTGTAATTGTATCAAATATGCATATTTCCCACTAGGAATAGCTTTATTAATGGATTTTGTTCTCAATATAAAATCCAAACTCCTAGTTCTAATGTACTAAAGTTTTGAGTGGTAATCCCCAGTTTTGCCATTATTCACTTCATATACTGATTTTCTAAAAAAAAGAATCTAATCATTTTTGTTGCTATGCACCAATATATTTAAGAGCAAGATTGGAACCCGAAAATGATGGATCTACATATTTATTCAATATGAACACTGCACTTCAAGTCGTGCATTTATTTGCTGCAAAATGTTACCCCTAAAAAGGGGTCAAGAGACTTTAAATAGAAGATGAAAAATGATTATATATGATTATCCAAAAAGTAAAGCTTAATGGCTTTGGAATGGAGGCAGAAGACTTTTCATTTTCAATCACAAAAATCTGAGATGAGCATTCTGGATGAATGCCTTGAATGTTGCAAGCATATTTTCAACCATTGTATTTCTACTGTAACTTTTCTACACATGGAGGTGTTTTCATTCACACACTGTTTTGCTTGTATGTTAAAACAATGCTCTTTCGTGTACATCAGAGGTCTCCAGACTTGGCAACTTTCAGACTGGTGGACTTCAACTCCCAGAATTCTTCAGCCAGCCTATAGACCAAGAATGTCAAACACAAGGCCCGGGGGCCGGATCTGGCCCATGGGATACTTAGATCTGGCCTGCGAAGCTACCCTGGAAAGAGCGAAGGACTGGCCCGCGGTGCTTCTGCCAATGAAAATGGCTCCTGAGCTCCACTTTCAGCTGCCATGGCCTTCTGCAACCCTCTGCCCATGAAAACGGAGCTCGGGAGGGCCCCAACCAATGAGAACACACCCCCACCCAATCAGAACACAGCCAAGCCCCCACCCAATCAAGTCACACCCCCACTAGCAGTTAAAAGGAAGAAGCAGCTGTAAGCTCACATTACTCTGAGAAGCACAGAACCAAAGACACAAGCCTGAAGATGATGAATGAGACTTCATTGAAACGTTGCCTAGATACTTTTAATCTTACGCAGGAGAAAACCCGAATAACCAAATATATATAAAAATTGGAAGTATTTGGGAACTAAATTGGAAAATGGGAACTAAAATATATATGTATATGTATATATGTATATGTATATTGATTAGCCTATAGCCCATATCAAAACAAACAATTTCAAATGAGAGTAGGGTAAAATACAATAGTTATAGGATAGTGGTGGCTAAGCTTTGGGGGCTTTTGTGCCAAAAATTGCACGTGAACCAGTGCACACGCACTCACATACCAGCACCCATAATGCAATGTGTGCCCCTCCTCCTCACGCCCCCTGCGCATGCATGCACAATCACCCCCGTCACCCCCTTATCTGCACTGTGCCTCACAGCTGATTTTTCAACTGGTTTGAGGCCTTTTTCGGCCTCCCAGAGGCTTGGAAAAAGCCTCTGCAAGTCTTTTCAGGCCAAATTATACACCCGTTTCATCATTTCCGGTATTACAGGAAGTGATGAAACAGGCCTATAATTCAGCCTGAAAAGCCTTGCAGAGGCTTTTTTCCAATCCTCTGGGAGGCTGAAAAAGGCTTCAAACCAACCAGAAAAAATCAGCTGTGAGTCGCGCGCATACCTAAGTGAGGCTAAGTTTGGCTGCGGCTCACATGCCAGCACAAATGCCAGCACTTGTGGCATGCATGCCATAGATTTGCCATCATGGTTCTAGGATAAAATACAATAATTTAATACATAAATATGTGAAATAGAATAAAATGACATAAAATTATATTTCTGTATCACCCCTGCAATCTACCCCATCAGTCCCACAGATGCCGATATCAGTCGGACCATTTTAGTCAGAAATTGTGCTGTGTTAAGTGTCGTTTTCAGATTCTGGCCTCACATGAGGTGCGTTATTTTAGTGTGGGCCTTTCCTTAGTATTTTTTAGCCCTATTTGTAATTCAACAGGCTAGCTGCTTGCTGAACAATCAAAGTATCCTCTTTAGAAATGATGGAAGCCAAGTTCTATGAAGCTCTTTCTTCCTCCACTTCAGAAATATGTCCAAGAGCTCTTTTAGAGCATGAAGTATGTATCTCTACATTCATAATTCAAGTGTGGATCTTTATTTCAAATGTTTGGATTCGTCTTTATCATTCCACAGCTGGTGTTCTGATCGTCTGCTTAATTAATGGACTCTTTGTCAGCCAGTGGCAGAAAAAGTCTTCCGCAAAATTTATTCTTTGTGGTTCCCAGTCCCAGGTATTAGATAGCATTGGTATGATAAAGCTAAATCTGTTCTTTTTTTTAAAGGTGGATATTGACAAACAATAAAAACTGACTTCGGTTAATAATTCCTATATAGTTGCCATGGACTCATCCTTTTATTTTCTAATGTGCAAGCTACATAAGTGAACTTCCAATGTATAAACGTGAAGGAATTTTGTCATTAGTTAGAAGTAATATCTCATCCACAGCTATCCCCAAGGGACACCTAAAATAAACACTTAAGCCAGAATAGATCCATCTTCATTTAGTTATAGATTGAATTCACTATGAGGTCCTTCCTTTTTTTTGCATTTAGTATAAAAAAAATCTGAATGTACCACTTCTATCCCTTCTTTAAAGACTCTCTAGGAAGGCCAGTTAGAGGCAAGTAAATAGAATTTCAATTAATAAAGGAAAAAATGGTACGATTTAGATTTGAATTGAATAATCGTTCAGCCAGGAAGCTTGGTCCAGTTGCATAGATCAATGGTTACATGTCAACTCCCTCAGAACAGCTTTTTATAATGTTAAGATTTCTCTGGTAGATAACTCATGTCAATTTTTGCTTGGGTTTTACTCTCTTGTGAATGGGTTGATAAGCCACCAATATTTTTTTTAAAAAAAATGACACTCTTTCTTTTAAAGGGATACATTGAGGTTGTTTTTGTTTTTTGTTAGAAAAGTGTTGATGAACAGAATACAGTTGCCATAAGAGATTTCCTAGTCAAGGACCATACTCTTTTGCCAACATTTATGGGAGAGGGTTCTTCAATCTGTCATGCCCCTGTTAGAGTCTGACTCTGAAGGAGAGGAGGAACAGCCAACAGGGAGTGGAGGTGTGGCTCCAGAGGTTGTGGAGGAGGCTGGGGAAGGGCAGAGGCCGGCTGGGCAGTTAGAGGAAGAACCAGGCCCATCCCTTCTCTGTTACCTTCCAACCAAAGTGGTACCTATTTTTCTACTTGCATTTTTACATGCTTTTGAACTGCTAGGTTGGCAGAAGCTGGGACAAGTAATGGGAGTTCACTCCATTATGCGGCGCTACGGATTCGAACTGTCAAACTGCCGACCTTTCTGATCGACAAGCTCAGCGTCTTAGCCACCGAGTTACTCCATGAAAACTTATGGCAGTTTGTTGGTCAAATAAATGCCTATAAAACAGCCCATACTAAGGAAACTTATATTCAACAGTGCATTAATTTTGAAAGAGTTCTTTAATAAGTTCCCCTAACAGCAGGAAATTATTTTAACAGTAAGAGAAAACGTAATGTATGACACGGTTCCAGTTTCTGTAGTGAAAAGGGGTCCAAAGCCTTTTTTTTCCCCCCAATTTAATTTAAAAGAACTCCTATATTCTCATTACGTGATTGGATTTTTTTTTCATTCTAGACAGAAGCCTTGGCCGCTGCATTTTTTAAATGAATTGCATCTGCAAAACTCACTTTTCTCCCCAAGAATGTGGAAATCAAGATTGATAATAATTAGCACAGACACCAATCAGAGCATATTTAAATGTCTTTTTTTGTGATAGGACGGCCCATCAAAGAATAATGTTCCAGACATGGTAACATGGTTTGCAAATGGTGATCAGCTTGTGTGGAGAGAAAGAGAAGAGACCAAAACACTGAAGCTGGGGTGAAGGAAAAAAGAAAAAGAATGAAAAAGTAAAAAGTATTGATGTGATATGAATACTTTTACAAGTGACCTCTCTTTTGGCTTTTAACATTCTCATCCAAATTAATTAACATGACCTTTAGTACTTATTCAAAAAGCTGGTATGTACTCCAGCATCCTCTCTCTTGGCAGCAAATGAACAATCTAGTATTATATCAAAATGTATCTTTTATTCTTCTCCAAATATTCTTCTTTTGCAAAGAAGATTTCGGTTTTCCTTCCTTAGCATTCTCGCAAACAGCATTTTTAATTTCCTTTTTTTTAACTTCAAGGTGAATGCTTGTCCTTTTTGGGTTTTTTTGGTCACTCATTAGCTTCCCTGGATTTCCAGTTCCCTGGAATGAGAAGAATTTATGAGGGAAAATAAAACATCCACTTGAGAGACCTCTCATGGGACAACTGAAGTGTAGTAGCCAGGGAGGCTGGAAAGAGGTTTGTGCAAAGAAAGAGTGAAGAATTTGTTGCTACCACTGGGGGGTGGGAGGGGGGGAAACAATGGTGGGGTTAATTATACCTTTGTGCTAGAGGGGATATTCAGCAGGTTCTGACCAGTTCTGAAGAACTGGTAGCAGAAATTTTGAGTACTTTGGAGAACTGGCAAATCCCACCTCTGACTGGCCCCGCCCCCTTCTCTTCTCTGCCTCCCATCGAGTCCCAGCTGATCGGCTGGGTCTTCTTTGGTTGCCCTGCCCAGGAGAACTGAGATGGAAAGCAGGTTAGTGGAGTGGGGAGGGAATGGGATTTTGCCGTATCCTTCCCCCGCGATGCCCACCAAGCCACACCCACCAAGCCATGTCTACCAAACCATGCCCACAGAACTGATAGTAAAAAAAAAAAATTGAATCCCACTACTGCTTTGTGCCTAATATTTTGAAAGCTTGATTGGGCACATTTCATAATGAGGAGGAGGAGGAGGAGGAGGAGGAGGAGGTGGAGGTGGTGGTTTGGAAAGAAATTCTTGCCAGGAGTTCATATCTATGAAGTTCGTATCTATTCAATCAGTTCCTACTTTTTGCATTATCTTTACTGATATCTGAAAGGTGCCAGAATAAAAATGGTTAGTGGTCTGTCTATCAGGGAGAATAAAAAAGAAGACAGTCCCAGCTGAGAAAATGCACATTTTATTTTCTTATTATCTGAACACCTTAATTGAGCTGCAGAAGGAACCATGGTATCCGTCTGACTCTATTTTTTTGCTTAAGGAACACAAGGATAACGCCATCTGACAGGTGCTGTTTTATGCCAGACCCTTATAAAGCAGATCACATTTTTTTTCCCCACATTCTCTTTAGCATCTGCCAGGAATCAACAATCCAATCAAACAATATTGCCCCTGTTCTGGATGGGAAGGCAGGAAAGGTAAGAGAAGGAGAAAAAGGGAAGAGAAAAGGTGACATCCTTATTGTATTGTTCAGTGTCGGTAAAACGTATACAGTCTTTTCTTTCTCATTTTAGCAGTCCAACACCATGAATTTATCCACAGGAGGAATATTTGAGGAGAGTTTGTGAGTTTAATATCGACAATGAGGTGAATAAAGAATGGGGGAAAGAAGGAAGGAAGGGAGGGAGGGAGGGAGGGAGGGAGGGAGGGAGGAAGGAAGGAAGGAAGGAAGTCATTTACAACACAAAGACTAACAGCTACTATTAGGACAGATGGGCAGAAAACTAGGATAAAGTATCTATGAACATCAACTAGCAGTCAGAAGATAAGATGTACTAATTCTTCCAGAGTTTCAACTGTGAACTATTACCATCTTAGACCAAGCCAAATCCAAAAGTGCTAGGGAATTCCCAGAATATAGGCATCCAGACAAATCAGCCATCAATATTCACATAGGGATCAACCACATTTACACACCATTCATCCTTTGTGTTGGTTTCGCTGTTGGCAGCTGGTTTCTTACATTCTTGCCTAACCAAAGATTAACAAAAAAAAAAAAATAAGGCAGGCCTTGCTTCTTCTTTCAAATAAAAAGGATGAGGAAGTCAAAGGATTTTTTTAAAAAAAAAATGCAATCATTGATTTATAATTAAAGATTTGTTTTGATAATGAACAGCAAGGACTCCCTAGAGCTGCAAAAAGATATACAGGTCTCTCGATGTGGCTCCTTTGCAAGGATGGCAGTAGATAGACCTGAGGTAGGTCACAGCTCAATAACATCTGGAGAGTAGTTCCTCCTTCACACACAATTACATACAACGTAAGGATAAACACAATAATAAGCATGACGTGTGTTCCTTCTTTCTGGATTATAAAAAAGTTGAATTTGGTCTCCTGCACTCAATTTCTCATGCACTTTCTAAGGTTGAAAGCGGTGCTAAGAAATTAATTAAGTACAAATGCCACTGGGTGAAATTTGGTTTCAAAGGAAAAACGGAAACTTGATTCTAGACGAGGCCTTCAAATGTTGGTTCATTGACTTTTAAAAGAGGCCAAATGGAAGGTCAGTGATACCTGAAGCCTATGGACTAGTTCATAGATGATGCAACCTCTCAGCCTTCATGTCACATTCAATATAACTCCTTACTGAATTCTTAGCATTGACATTTATCTCTACTGAGGGTTAGCAATTGCCCTGAAATAAGGTTACCCTGCAGAATTCTTGGATTTTTTTTTTTTTAAAAGCTACAGTCTTCTTTAAGCTTCTGGTCTTAAGCGCAGTAGTTTTATCATTTTAAATACATTCTCTTTTGTCACTTTTGATCACGTATAGGAGGCCATGTCTTCACAAATTAGGATGGATGCCAATATTCCACATTTTCAAATGTAGGCATCAAAACAAACTTTTGTAGTTTGTAAAACAAGTTGCCCTTTGACACTAGGAACTTTGTGATTAATTAATTCATCACATGCCAGAATAAATGCCAAGAAATATTTAACTGGTCGATCTTTCTTTCTTTTTTGCTCTCCCACTATTCTCCTAATTACTCACTCCTCTGGAACTGAAAGTCTGTATTCATCTAGTCCTTCAAATGATTTATAAGATTTATTTTATATGGGAGTAAGAGTATTCCTCAGGAAAGAATCTGCGGAGATAGATAGATAGATGGATAGATAGATAGATAGATAGATAGATAGATAGATAGATAGATAGATAGATAGATAGA
>NW_020769373.1:645590-658689 GCF_900518735.1 Pseudonaja textilis | reverse complement strand
AGATAGATAGATAGATAGATAGATAGATAGATAGATAGATAGATAGAGCAATGGCACAGGGATTGGCAACTATAACAACTTTTATAACCTGTGCTATGGACTTCAATGCCCAGAATACCAGGAATTCTGGGAGATGAAGTCCACAGATCATAAAATTGTCATAGTTGTCTACCCCTGCCATAGCACATACCTCTTATGTTTAAAGTAGTTCTAGAATAAAATAATGGGGGGAGGTGCCATGCAAAATAAGGTTCTAAAGGCAAAATCAGCCCTTTAGAATGGTTATTCTAGATTTTATGCACATCGCCATCTCTACAAGCCATTTATTTAAATCATCATCATCATCATCCTCATTTTAGCCATTGTCCATCCACTGCAGGACGAAGGCTTCTCCTGCATGTTTCCAACCAATATGGTTCTGTCTTTATTTTGCCAGTTATTTTGCTCACAATGCTTGCTGATGTCATTGATCCATCTTGTTTTATGCCTATTTCGTGGATGCTTTTTTTAATCAATTTATTTAAAATACTGCCCTCCAATTCTCTCCCCCTCAAAATCTGATATTTTGTGCGAGATGAAAAGTTTTCCAATTTACTAGTGTCTGTCAAGAAACACACTCATAGGGAATGAAGAGATGAGCTGAACATCGGCTACCAGGGAAATTCTAAAATGGTTTGCATCCTAAAGAATATAGCACCTTAAAAAAAAATTGTTTTAAGTGCACTAAAGAGACTAAAAGGTCTATATTTCCAAGCAGGGGGAAGATTCTTCTGGCAGGAAAAGGGTGCATGAAGATATGGATGGAGGGTGCATCTTCGAAACAGCACATCTTCCAATTCAGCTAAATTCATGGTGGCAAGTTAATATCTACTCTCAAATGCTTCTCTTTGTTCCGGTGTAGTTCAAAACATATAAGTCTGTGTCAAAAGCACTCTCCTTTGTTAAAAAGTCTCTTTTCTTTTCTGCTATGAAAACTGGAGGAGGAAGTAAAGAAAGCTCACAGGATGACAATAATAACAACAATAACACTGTGGCAAGAAAGCAAAGAAAGTGCTAATAGTAATAGGCACTTTGGGTACAATCCGAAGAAAAACATCTGGAACACCACTTAAACACCATCAGTACTGACAACATCACTGTCAGTCAATTGCAAAAGGCAGCTGTACGTGGAACAGTTTACATCCTGTGATGATATCTTTTAACACCATCAAACAATCACATCTGCCTATCCCAGATCCTTGGGGAGGATTCGAGGTAGGTGGATAAAAATGTCAAATCCAGTTGTCTGTGGAGATTCTTAGTCCTCCAAGTCATGGGTGTCCCAAAGGTGCTTTTTAAAGAGGCAACTGGGCTTCCTTGGTTCTTCTTTCAAAATGTTTCACTTCTCATCCAAGAAGCTTCTTCAGCTCTGACTGAAGGTCTTGTAGGTCATCTTAGCCCCCCCACCTAAGCAGGAGACCCTACACCATTTTTGACAGAAGGCCACCCAGTCTCTTCTTGAAAGCTTCCAGTGATGAAGCTCCCACAACTTTTGAAGGCAGAGGCTGTTCCATTGGTTGATGGTTCTCTGAAGGCAACTTCTGTTCCACGGGTTGATGGTTCTCCCTGTCAGAAAATTTCTCCTTATTTCCAGGTTGAATCTCTCCTTGTTCAGTTTCCATCCATTATTCCTTGTCTGGCCTTCGGGTACTTGGGGAAATAGCTTGACCCCTGTTTATTTTTTATTTATTTGATTTGTCAATTGCTTACAAGATAACAGGTATAAGTATATACATAGTTATGAATACATGAAATGGGTACATATAAGAAAAATAAAAGAAACAATAGGACAGGGACGGTAGGCATGTTGGTGCGCTTATGCATGGCCCCTTCCTCCTCTCTGTGGCAGCCCCTCAAATATTGGAAGACTGCTATCTTGTCTCCCCTGGTCCTTCTCTTCACTAGACTAGCCATACTGAGTTCCTATAACCATTATGCACTCCTTGCATCTTGAACAGAGGTTCTGAACAGTTCTGGAGAACTAGTAGTGGAAATTTTGAGTAGTTCAGAGAACCGGTGGTAACCTTCCCCCTGGAGTGGGGTGGGAATGGAGATTTTACAGTATCCTTCCCCTGCCATCCCCACAAAGCCACATCCACCACGCCATGCCATGCCCACAGAACTGGTAGTAAATTTTTTTGAATCCCATCACTGCTCTTGAAGCCAAGCTGGATAAGCCACTGAGCCATCGCACCGCAATATCCACTCGATGGATGTTTAAATGCTGGCTCAATGTGATCAACTATAATCATTTTTTTTAAAAAAAAGGTAAATCCTGACAGTGCCAATTAATTAATTAATTTAGAAGAACATCACATTCTTTTTTTTTTTTTACTAATTTGTATTGAAAATAAACATTTAAAAGTCTTGAACGTGGTAGACTTTCTTTGACATACATTTCAGTCTTTACATTTTACACTGAGGAAAAATCAATAGAAATATAGGCATTTATATACATACACACTCACGTGTGTGTGTGTGTCTGTACATTACTTTATATAATTTTAGATCTTATTCTTGTACTGCATTTCAATTACATCTTAAATTCTAATTTTTATTTTATAAACTTACTTTCTTGTCCTTCCATACATAGAAATTGCTCCATACTTTATAGTATTCTGATTCATCTCATTCTTTCAATTCTAGCATTAAGCTATCTAATTCAGCACACTGAAAAATCTTATCTATTATAGCTTCGTCATTCGGAATTTCTTTTGACTTCCAAGTTTGGACAAGTAATATTCTTGCTGCTGTTATTACATGAATAATTAAATAAAGATCTGCTGTACTAAAGTTCTCTTTTATTATTCCTAATAAGAACATCTCTGGTATAAAGCTAATTTTTAGACCCAGCATTGAAGGACATCACATTCTGATATGACATTCTCTTCTGCACTCCCTGATGGGCATTGTTGGATAATTAGCAGTCAGCTCAGGAGGCTCGTGGTTTTTCTTTGCTCAAAATATCACACCAGTTGTTTTTCCCCCCCATATTTGGTTGCCCCCATGACACCTTCTCATTATAAATAAATTTCTGGTTCCAAAGGTTTTTGAAAGTCTTTCATCTAAAGTAAATAAAAAAAAAATCTGCTCAGAATTGCCTGTTTTGACCTGGTTGGACTCAATTTCAAGGCAGCCATTCGGGAAGTGTCAAGCTTTTTGGGGAAAAGCTTTTGAGAGGCTGGTATAAAATATAGATTGAGTTAACTCTCAGTCGAAAGAGCAGTTATTGTGCTGTCTTGCCTGTGCTCAACTGAGGACTTCAAAAGGCCAAAGAACTGGGGAGATCCTTTAGTATCTTCTTCGTTTGATGTCGAAACTGGATTTAAAGACTCTCTGACCTTTAAGGACGGTGGAGATGCTGACGCTCGAGAAAGAAAGTATGGAAATGTCTATATCTGTGCTGTTGAAAGCTGGAATGGCTACATCCTTTGGACTGGGAAGGCATAAAATATAAGGGAAACCAGAGTTTCTGTATTTTTTTATTTTTTTTTGCATCCTCCTCAGGGCCTTGCTAGGCTTTTGATCTCAGTGACCTGCTGTTGCTCAGCTGATGATCAGCAAGACATCACCAAGCAGAAACAGACAAACCAAAAAAATCCTCTTGGATTACCTGCCGGTAGAAATGTTATTATAGTCCCACTGTCTTTTTTTCAGACATTTTTTAAAAATAAGGTTATTTAAGTATTATAAAATGCAACATACAAAAGTAGCAGTGAAAGGGGAGGAGAAGGGGGAAAGAGAAGTGAGGAAAGGTAGGGAAAAGAAAAGAAAAGAAAAGGAAAGGAAAGGAAAGGAAAGGAAAGGAAAGGAAAGGAAAGGAAAGGAAAGGAAAGGAAAGGAAAGGAAAGGAAAGGATTGGCTTCCAATTCTCTCTGTTGCAGGGCATTGACATCAAAGGACAGCTTTTTGTTTTTTCGTAATAATAAGAACAAGTCATTTCTATAAAGATCTATCAATCTAATCTGAAAAACCCAAAGAATGGAATGGAATAGGATAGGATAGGATAGGATAGGATAGGATAGGATAGGATAGGATAAGATGGGATGGGATGGGATGGGATGGGATGGGATGGAATGGAATGGAATGGAATGGAATAGAATAGAATAGAATAGAATAGAATAGAATAGAATAGAATAGAATAGAATAGAAAAGAATAGAATTCTTTATTGGCCAAGTATGATTGGACACACAAGGAATTTGTCTTTGGTGCATATGGTACATATGCGTGTACATAAAAAGAAAAAAAATGCATTCATCAAGAATCATAAGATACAATACTTAGTGATAGTCATAGGCTACTAATAAGCAAATCATACTCGAAAACAAATAAAACAATACAAATCATAAAGATACAAGCAACAAGGTTATAGTCATAACCTTTGGGAAGAGATAGGTAATAGGAAGTATGAGAAGAAGAATAGTTATACAGTTTTAGTAAATAGATTGACAGTGTTGTTTAGTTTGACAATTAGTTGTTTAGCAGAGTGATGGCATGCAGGAAAAAACTGTCAACATTATATTCTTTTCCACATCATGCATGAAATTCTTACGTGGTTTCCATGTGGAATCCAAAGTACATATGTTTTTTTTTCTTTAATCGGCTTTGAATCATAATCCAATTTTTTTTTGTTAGCTTTATCACATGCCCACCATAGATAATAAAAAGTCCCTTCTTTATTCCTTTCAGCATTTATTTGACATACCTTTATACATCTTAGATTATAGTCCCACTGTCAGAGCATCTTTGTTTTAGCAACGTCCATCTCTGATGGACTGAATGAAGAAGCCTACTAAAGTTAGGGCTTTGTTGACACCTTTGAATATGCAGATGTATTAAAAGCACACAAAGGTTAGTGTAAACAACAGCAGAATGTGTAGCAATTTGGCATTGTCCCTAGGATTGATGGTTGAAGGCAAATATTTTTTCCAACCTCTGATTAATCACCAAGGAGAGAAAAAAGAAAAAAAAAGTACAAGGAACATATTGTTCATAAATATATCCAACAGCGTATTCTTTTCCAGCTTTTAATCTATGCAGTTATAAGATCAACATTATATTTATTTTTAAATCCTCTAAATTTCTAACAGTCAATAGGCTGCATGACTAGCATGTTAAATGCATTTCCTAGGGTATTTTGAATCGTGGCTTGGAGCAGATCTGTCAAATGGGATAAACCACACTGGAAAAGCAGAAACTTTTGGCAATAATGAATAGAATTTTTCTAAAAAGCATTCCAAGCTTTCCCAAAGTGTCTTTGAACACAATGGGATCTTGTAAACCAAGGTGACTGACATGACGGACACCAAAATTGACCAGAAAAAACAATAAAACTAGGATGTCAATAGAAACAAAATGCTGCCTTCAGAAAGTCAGACTAATATCCAGTGGAACCAGTTTTTTCTTCTGAATTTGTTACGTATTTATTGTTAGAACTATCCTCCTGTCTTCTATTCAAGGCCGTACAGGTAGTCCTCAACTTACAACCTTGAGCTCAAAATATCTGTTGTTCAGTGAGAACTGGCAGGGAACAGTGAGATAGCTGACCTTGGAAGGATGGAAGGCTGAGTCAACCTTGAGCCAGTCAGGATAGAACTGCTGGAAGTGAGCAGAGTCAGCCTGCAATGGTGCATTCTGACCACTGTGCCACCATGCCAAATCAATCCTTTATTTGAAAAGATGAGAATATAGATACAGTCCTCAACTTGCAACCATAATTGAGCCCAAAATCTCCATTGCTAAGCAAGATGGTTGCTGAATGAGTTTTGCCCCAGTTTCATGACCTTTCTTGCCACAGCTAAATGAGTTAGTGCAGTTGTTAAGTGAGGAACATGGTTGTTAAGTGAATCTGGCTTTCCCACTGACTTTGCTTATCAGAAGGTTGCAAAACTGGAATCACATGACCCTGGGATACTGCAATGGTCATAAGTATGAATCAATTGCCAATCATCTGAATTTTGATCACATGATCATAGGGATGCTGCAAAGTTCATAACTGTGAAAAACAATCCTAAGTCACTTTTTTTCAGTGCTGTTGTAACTTTGAATGGTGACTAAACGAACTGTTGTAAGTCGAGGACTACCCATATACTATTTATTTAGTGTATGGCATCCAAAGTGGTCATGCACTGTTGTACAACACTAATAAAATACATTATACGTACAGAGACAAATATAAGTTTAAATAAAGCATCAGTAAATACACACGCGCACCATTGTATTGTGGACAATACAATATACAAGGTAAAAATATTAATTCCAACATTTGAAGTTTTTTAGAAGAGATTGGACAACCACTAGCCTAAAATGACATAGGATCTCCTGCTTGTGCAGGGACCAGAAGACCTCTAACATCTCTTCCAACTCTGTTATTCTGTAAATTAATAGAAATAGCACTTAGACTTATATAGCACTTCATAGTGCTTTACAGCCCTTTCTAAGTGGTTTATAGAGTCAGCCTCTTGCCCCCAACAATCTGGGTCCTCATTTTACCCACCTCGGCAGGATGGAAGGCTGAGTCAACCTTGAGCCAGTCAGGATCGAACTCCTGGCAGTGAACAGAGAGTTAGTCTGCAATAGTGCTTTTACAGCCCACTCTAAGAGGTTTACAATGTCAGCCTACTGCCCCCAACAATCAGGCTTCTCATTTTTCCAACCTTGGAAGGATGGAAGGCTGAGTTCAACCTTGAGCCGGTGAGAATCGAACCACTGGCAGCCAGCAGTCGGCAGAAGTAGCTTGCAGTACTGCATTCTAACTACAGTGCCACCGTGGCGCTTGATAAATCTATAATAAAATCACCATAATATGGCATCATAGAGTTGCAACAGAATAGATGCAGTGTAATTTGTACTCCTTTCTTCCAATTTCCTCACAATCCTGAGAGGTAAGTAATTGGCCTGAGACAGAAAAGTCAGTCCAACTTACCCAGTTGAAGGTGACTAGAAGTTCAAGACCTCCATCACTACACCTCCGTGGCCTTCACTGTATCCCACTTTGCCTCAAGACACGCAGGAGTTCATGGAATCGGAACAATTTTCTTTTTCCAACAGAGAAGTGAGAAATTTCCCAGAAACAGAATTTTGCTGTGAACAACTCCAAATTAGTCATTGCCCTAGGCCAGTGATAATGAGAGAAAATTGTTACCATTGTTAGGAACTCTGTAGGCTGTCTCACCCTAGTTAGAGAGGATTGCACTCCTCCAATCTGCAGGAAGATAGTGAAATCAGACAACAATAAAGCTAAAGCGTTATTGATTGAGTCAAACAAAGCTAGCTTGAGACACATTTCTACACTCTGTTTCAGCTGAACCCGCTCAAGCAGGCTTGGTCAAGGCACTAATTAGGAACAATGGGAGAAAACCGGTCAGGAGCAACTCAACCCTTTTCTTCACTTCTCTTCACGTTATACCTTTTTGCTGGACAGATGTAAAGCCATAAAAAATTGCCCTGTGATTACTGGGCGATTTTAAACACTGGGTGAAATTATTCTCTTTCTCCTTGAACTCTGTCTCCGTTTCCAGGATCTTCAATATATCTCCCTTGCTTCTCTTTGTTGTTTTCCAAGCCTACTTCTGTGTTGGTTCTGCTTTGATGATATAACAGAATAACAGAAGTTGGAAGGGACCTTGAGGAGTCTTCTAGTCAAGCAGGAGACCCTATATTAGTTCAAACACATGACCATCTTTTTAAAAGCCTCCACTGATGGACCACCACAACTTCTGAAGGCCAGCCATTCCACTGGTTAATCGTTCTCTTTGTTAGGAAATTTCTCCTTAGTCCTGGGTTTGTTCTCTCTTCGATTAGTTTCCATTCATTGCTTCTTGTCTTGCTTTCAGGTGCTTTAGAAAATAGGTTGATCTTGGCTTCTTGGTGGAAGCCCCTCAAATATTGGAACATTGCTGTCATGTCACCCCTAGTCTTTCTTTTCTCTCTCCTCTTTTCTCTCTCCTCTCTTCTCTTTCTCTTTTCTCATGGCTGATCGTTCATCAGTTCATAAAGATGGCTCTGCCTTTGCTAGTTTTATCCTAATACTGACAATCATTCTGACAAGATCATGCAGCAGAAACAGATAACTGGAGCTGGACTAGGATAAAATAGATAGCAGAGCTCCCATTAGTCTTGCAAAGGTTAAGCGAGAGAGGAAGACAGATGCAGGACGATGGCTCAGAAGGCTGCAGGATGGAGGATGTGGTAGGGTGGTCTCTGTCAATATATATATTAATTGTAGCCATTGAATTCCCTAAAATGCCCTTTTGAGAGCCTGTCTTTTGCCTCCCATCTCCCCTGTAAGGCCACTCTGGGAAGTTTAAAGCTAAATAAAATAAAATGTTAAAATTGTGCAGATTAAAAATGTAAAACTATATAAACCATCAGGATTAAGAGATGGTTGGCATGGGGATAAGGTCTCCTTACCCCATCAACCTCCTCCAGTGGTGAGAGCCCCCCTCAGGCCCCAAGCCAACTGCCAAATCAAATTTTAATACTCTTCCATGTTGTTAAGTGAATTATGTGGTTGCTTAAGCAAATCTGGCTTCCTTTATCGGCTGCTTGTTGGAAGGTTGTAAATGGTGATCCCCAAACTGTTGTGAATACGTGATAATGGCCAACAGTCTGAATGTTACTCACATGACTGTTGGGGAGAGGTGGTGTTCAGCAGGTTCTAACCAGTTCTGGAGAACTGGTAGCGGAAATTTTGAGTAGTTCGGGGGACCGGCAAATCTGACTGACCCACACCCATCTATTCTCTGCTTCACAGATGATTGGCTGGGTCTTCTTTTGTTGCCCAGCACAGGAGAATGGAGCTGGAAAGCAGGTTAGTGGGGTGGGGAGGGAATGGGATTTTGCAGTAACCTTCCCCAAGAGTGGGAAGGGAATGGAGATTTTTGAGTATCCTTATGTCATGCCCATGGTGGAGACTGACTCTGAGGGAGAGGAGGAACAGCCGACAGGGAGTGGAAGTGTGGCTCCAGAGGTTGTGGAGGAGGCTGGGGAAGGGCAGAGCCTGGCTGAGCAGTCAGAGGAGGACCCAGGCCCATCCCCTATCCATCCTAAGGCATGCCGGGAGGAGAGGATAAGGGAGAGACATAGTCTACTCAGGAGGAGTGGGCCTTGATCCTCTTCATGGGATAGAGCTGTGATAACTGTAAGGACCTGCATGCTGGCGAACACTGGAAACAAACCATGTAAATATCTCTCGTTTATAGTTCCTCTCTGAGTTTGGCATCCTTCCCAGTGTGTGCTAGCTGTGGACATCCTCCAGCCCTTATCTTGCCTGATTTGTGTTGCTTTTTTCCTTCTTCATGTAACTGTGTGGGAGTTTCTTTGTCTTCCGTCAAAGATATTCGGAGTTTGGAAGCAAAGTGAAGGAATAAAAGGGGCTTCACCTGTTTTCTGTGACTGTACTGGGTCATCACACCTTCTCCTATCATGCCTACCAAGCCACGCCCACAGAACCAGTAGTAAAATTATTTGAATCTCACCACTGGTGTGGGGTCCTTACAAGGACACTTGTAAGTCACTTTTTTCAATGCCTTTACAACTTTGAACCATCGTTAAACAAATGATTTTAAGTTGAGGACTATCTATCTCTCCAGAAACAATAAAGGGATCTGCTTGGAAACAGAGAAGCAGCTTTAAAATAACCTTCTGCCCCCTGTTTCCATTTATCCTTCATTCAACCAGAGGTCCAGCGCATATTGTTATGTACTACCTGGCCCTCCAGAATTACTGCACGCATTCAGCGAGCGAATTTTGATTTCTGCAGATTTCTCTCCTTGCAAATACTAATTTGTTTCACCATGCACTAGAAACCAGATAATTTAAACATCTCACTTGTGTAAACACAGAGGGAGGGGCAGTCGCAGATTTGCTTCTGGTGCCACATCTGATGGTATAATTGTACCCTTGAGACGCTGTAAAGACATTAGGAGGCATTCTTTAAAAAAAAAATCCTCTGTATTTACCTGTGGAAGGCAAAAAGTACCAGCTAAGTTACTGACATTTCAACACCTTTCTCCACTGAAAACAGACATTAACTGTCTGAGATGGCCTGTTTGCTTGGTAAAAAGGTTATTATTCCATATTAAAGGTAATGGGGTGGTAAAGGGCTACACTGGTGGTGCTTAAGTAAGTATGCAAGTGATTTAATTATTGAGTAAGTGATCAAGGGTAAAACCAAGAAAAATGATGGGGAGAAGAATTGAAAAAAATGATCTGGATGTACCACTTCATGATCAGGCATATATTCCAATTAGGTTAGTCCTTGAGGAATAACCTTACAACCTTACATTCCATGGCATCTTCATGTCATTTACTTGGCAATGCAAATAGTTGACCATTTGTCTATGGAGACTCTCAACCATCCAGGTCATGGTTGTCCCAAAGGTGTTTTCTCCAAAAGGCAAAAGGATTTTCTTGCTTTTTTCTTTCTTTCTTTGAAAATGTTTCTCTTCTCCTCCAAGAAGCTTCTTCAGTTATGAAGCTTCTTCAGTTATGAAGCTTCTTCAGTTATGAAGAAGTTTCATAACTGAAGAAGTTTCCTAGGTGAGAAGTGAAACATTTTCAAAGAAATGTCTATGGAGATTCTCAGCCATCCAGGTCACGACTGTCCTAAAGGTGCTTTTTCAAGAGGCAACTGGACTTTCTGTTTTTTTACTTAAAGAGGTTTCACTTCTCATCCAAGAAGCTTCTTCAGTTCTGGCATAGTTAAATGTCTTTGGAAATTCTCAGTCATCCAGGTCACAGTTGTCCCAAAGGTGCTTTTTCAAGAGGCAACTGGACTTTTTAGTTTTTCTTTGAAGACATTTTGCTTCTCATCCAAGAAGCTCCTTCAGCTCTGAGCTGAAGAAGCTTCTTGGACGAGAAATAAAACATCTTCAAAGAAAAACCAGAAAGTCCAGTTGCCTCTTGAAAAAAGCATCTTTAGGATGGGAAAGGGAAAGAAAGCCAAAAAAATCCAGTTGTCTTTTGGTAAAGCCACTTTTGGGGGATGATTATTTACCTCCTTCCACTAAAGTGTTTATTACTTCCCAGTTATGCCTACAGCCCTAGTATTTTCTCAGTGATGTTCCAATCCTGCTTAGATTTTTGGAGATCAATCAGGTTCAATTTAGTGCTACCATCTTCATCAAGATGCTCTAAATTAGGGTGGAGAGGAATATCTTCATTTTTAGGCTAACGAAGATGGCTTCTTCACCTCCTGATGTAGTAATTATGACAAATTGCATTGGCATACATGGAATAAATTACTCATGAAGTACTGCATCATTAACCTTTCCCTCTAAGTTATTACAAATTTGGCTTCTCCTCTGAATCATCAAAACAAAGAGGAACATTGCTTGACCCCTGTTCCAGAAACTCTTGTTGTCCTTTTCTGAGTCATTGTTTCAGTTCACAAAAGGATGTTCTCATATTTGCATTCTTCAAATGCTGTAGGAAAACTCCATTTCTGGTGTCCTGAGAATGTTAGCGTTCCAAGTAACAACCTCCGAAGAAAAAGACTCCGAGAATATCATCTTCCCAAAGATCCATTTTATTAGAGATGTCATTTTGGCACACCTGGGGAAAACCTGAGTCTAAAATTTCCTGGTTTTCCGAACCCAAAATCCAACCCCTGCACCCAATAGTCCATCACATGGTCCAATCGTTACTTTGTTCCAACTGGAGACTACCCCCAGTCACTTCTCTGCAGGGTAACATGTCCTTGACTTTCTGAGAAAGGAATGTTGTTGTGGCTAATGTTCCACCACTCCTTGAAATCTCACCCCCCACCAAATCCCCAAGCACTGAATGTGGAAGCCCAGAAGCCACAAAGAAAAATGGCTTCCAAGCTGACAGAGAAATTATCTCATTTCTCTGATTCCTTCCCAAAATGTGATGCCCAGAATATTTTTAGTTCCAAACCTAGAAATAATAAAGTTTCATTTCATACAGTTTAATCACAATTTAATCATTTTGATTGTACATAAAAATGTGAGAACGAAAGATCGCAAAGGTGACAGAGAAACATTTTTTTAAAAGCAATGGTTCTTTAATGCTGTACATCTGCAAAGATATTTATAATGCATGCACAAGTCAAGATGCAAGACATCAGTCTCCAGATACATCTTTTCAATGACTCCACCACTGTCCTAGCCTGCTCCTGACACCAGGATTCTTCTTTTGTAAAAGAGAATCAAAAAATAAATTATGTAGATCCATTTCAGAGAAGCTTCCTAAAACGGACCATTCTTCATTTATTGCTTGATTGACTAGACATTATCATGGGCCACATTTTAATTATGCTTCTCCTAAATTCATTTCTTCTCTGGATGTCTGACAAAATGCAAGATGAGCTACAGACTGCCTCATAATTTCTTTCATTTGCATTGGCAGTTAGTTCAGACCCAGAGGAGCTTAATATGTCTCCTGACCTCTGGGTGTGATGCCAAAGAAGAGAGAGAGGGAGGGAGGGAGGGAGGGAGGGAGGGAGGGAGAGAGAGAGAGAGAGAGAGAGAGAGAGAGAGAGAGAGAGAGAACACCAGATTTTGGTCATCAGCACAAGTTAGAACCATTCCTTTCTGAGGCATGGTATAGAGACCCTGAAAAGATAACTGTCAACTCACGAAGCTTCCCTAACCTGCTTCTGAGTTGCCATGAGCAGGGGGATGAAGGAATTGAGCCCTGCAGTTGCATTGAGGAATTTGGATCTCACACAGTTGCACCAAGGAATTTGCACATCCTAGCCAGCTAAAGTCAAGGCCATCTCTACAGAAACCAGTAACAGCAGGAGGGAGTGACTTCTATGACCCATGAAATTGTTTTGTTGGGGAATGTGACTGAGGATACATCTTGAGGGGAAGGGGAAACAGAGTCAGAGGCAAGGCGTGAACTGAGTGGGGTCAGATCTGGCTTCACTAGTTTTGCTGACATGTTGCTCCTAATAAACAACTGAATTTTTTTTTTTGAAACTTTGCTTGAGGCTCCTGCTTTCATTAGGGCATCAGTTGGAACCCTGACAATAACACCTTTTCTTTTCTTTTCTTTTCTTTTCTTTTCTTTTCTTTTCTTTTCTTTTCTTTT
>NW_020769373.1:627590-645580 GCF_900518735.1 Pseudonaja textilis | reverse complement strand
TTCTTTTCTTTTCTTTTCTTTTCTTTTCTTTTCTTTTCTTTTCTTTTTTTTCCCTTTTTTTCCTTTTCCTCTTATCCTTCCCACTAACAGCAAATTCTGTTGGTTCAATGTCAATAAGCTTGGTGACAACCTTGGTGTCAACCCTGAAGTGATCATAGCTGAGGCCATTTTGGAGACTTCAGGGTTGCCACACAACAGAGGGAGGGGGGAATAGATAGATTGGGTTTGTAGCCAAAATAATAAAGTTTTCCTGTGGGAACCAGAGGGCATTCTCACAGATGGCTGACCAGAGGGGGAGTGAAGTAACCAAGCAACCAGCTAGCTCCTGGATTGGACAGTGTGACCTGTGACTTGGGAGGGAAAGGGGAAACGTTCACTTTTTAATTGGGTGAAAGCCAGGGAACTTTTAGAATTGGCTTTCACCAGTTGTGTCAATATGATATTGACGATAAAACTGTTCTTTGAGGAATTTTCCTGCTTCAGAGTTCTAATTTCTATGGGTGCATTACTTGGAATGCTGACATTTGGGAGGTATTAGGGTGCTCAGATCATTTTTCTGCTATTCTTAAAAAAAAAGGTTTAAAAATGGACATAACCAATTGCATTAAATCTCAAAAGATGCTTCTCTGTGTCCTCCAGGATCAGTAGAATGTCAATAAGGGTAAAAAGGGAGTTGCCAAAATCTGCCTCACAATTTCTCAAGAGTCTTCTTCCATTGAGAAGAGGCAGGTATGTTTTTTCTTTCTTTCTCAGTGCTTTGATATTTTTTGTTTTGTTTTTGTTTGCTTGCTTGAAATTTCTCTGGATAGCATTAAACTGATTTTATCGCTGAAGTTGGCAGATGATACTACTGAACAGGTTGTTTCCATATTTTCGTTTCTCTGAAGTGTCTCCAATTGGCCTCAATTCCCAAATTGAAAAAAAATGATGAGACAGACTTTCATCCTTGTGTCTTCCATTAGGATTTATCTTAAGCATAAACTAACGAGGAAAAAATATGGAAAAATACTTCTTTACACGGTGTGCAATCCACCAGTGGAATATGTTGTTCCAAGACATTTATTTGGCCACTGGTTTAGTTGGCTGCAAAATGGATTAGGCAAATTTCTAGAGGATTTAGTGTTTACTGACACTCAACTTCTTGAATGTCAATTAATCCAAAACTAAAGTAGTTGTTTTTGCAATAAGGCAGACCAGGAGCTTGGCTAAGGAACACATAGGACAAAGTAAGTCTTATCTGTATTTAGGATTTGCCCTCATTGAAATACGTCCTGGCTCCCTGTTTTAAGATGATTTCTTTAAGGGCTACAGCCTGTGCCAACATCATAAGGCAGCTTATCAATCATAGCTATCGAAGTTCACTAATTCCAATCATAAAGGTATAATAACAGCAAAATTGATAAAATGATCACCTATGGCACAGAACTGTGCAGATATATAAATGCTAGAGGGCAAATCTGTCAGTGGTTATTTGTTTTAATATTTGAGTGTTGCTGCCAGGCCTGGGGTTGTCCCTCTCTACATACTTGGTACAAGGAGGCAAGGGATGTGAGAAGAGAGCTATTTTGATGTCCGATTTGCAGGTATCAAAAATGCAACTAATGCCTGTTGTGTAATATGGAATGCTATCAGCCATATGATGCAGGCCAATCAGAAAACTGACTTAAATGTAAAAAGAAGGACTTTTGTGAAAAGAAGAACTAGGGGGTGACATGATAGCTGTGTTTCAATATCAATTAGTGGTGGGTCCCATGTATTATGGCTGCTCTACTTCGAATGTTCTTTAGGGAGCTGGAGGCTAAAACTTGCAAAGAACTTTTGCAGGAATTGGATATGTCTAGTTTAGTGAATAGAAGGACTAGGAGAGATGTGATAGCAGTGTTTCAATATTTGAGGGGCTCCCACAAAGAAAAGGTCAACTATTCTCCAAAGCCCCTGAGGGCAGGACAAGAAGCAATGGGTGGAAACTAATCAAGGATAGAAGCAACCTGGAACTAAGGATAAATTTCCTAACAGTGAGAACAATCAACCAATGGAATAACTGCATCACTGGAGGCTTTTAAGAAAAGACTGGATAGCCACTTGTCTGGAATGGTGTAGGGCTTCCTACTTGAGCAGTGGATTGGATTAGAAGACCTTTCCACCTCTTTATTATTTTATTCTAATTCACGTTTTTGGACCTCTTGTTTTCTTGACAGCTTCTGTCCAGTTTTTCTGAGGTTATTTCCATGGCTTCCTATAAATACTGACTAGAGGAATCTAGGACAGGACTAATCTCACATTCTCAGAGGTAACTAGGTGGACAGCAGAGAGATTAGAGGGGTGATTGTACAATTAAAGAAAAAAAGACATCTGTCCATCTTCTCTTGGTCATCTCCTAATTAAGGAAGTGCAACCATGCCATACTTTACCCAGGGGAGTTTCCTCTTGATTCTTGTCTCCTCTGAAATTTGAAAGAAATCCCAAAGAATAGTGAATGTGAACTACAAGGGAAAAACAATGAGGAGAATGTTTATTCCAGGCATTAACTGAAAATGGGGAAAAAAAGGAAATGTGCAAACAGGTAGTGATTTAGTGATTAAGATTTATAATCCCTTCTGGCTAGTTGCCTGGCTGGAGTGTAAGAGAGAGAAAAAATTTCCAAGAGGAGAAAAATTATTTATATACAATATGCATGTATGTATATGCATTTTACAAAATATTGCTGCAGGGTCCTCTTCTAACGGTCTAATACTTAATTATCCGATGAGTGTTTACTGTTACATTCAGAGTAGTGAGAAAGATGTATAGCTAAGGCAACATACATCATCAGTGAATGAAACTCTTTGATCAAAAATGTGGTATGCTGATCTGTTTCATTTACCTGGACAAGGGGGAATTTGAGAGGAGGCAGATAAAGTTGATGAGAAAAAGGATCAGCTATGACCTTATTCTTTTGTTCAGATTCACTATTCCTTCTAGAAGAAAAAGGAGGAGGAGGAAGAAGAAGACAAGGAGGAGGAGGAGGAGGAGGAGGAGGAGGAGGAGGAGGAGGAGGAGGAGGAGGAGGAGGAAGAGAATATATTAGATTGATTCTCTAATATAAGCTCCAGCTATATTAATAAATGCAGTGGCTTATGAGAAACAGTGAGGAATATAATTAAAGCAATGAAACCTCTTTCTTCTACATAGTTATTAAGCTCGGACAAAATTTGTTCTTGCTCCTGTTTAAATCCATGTTGAACTGTGAACAAAAAGGAATGGAGAAAACCCTCCTGTTCTCTTCCCAGTTCTCTGGAGATAACTATAAATGTTCTTAAATTCCTATTAGAAATGGGAAGCAAATTGATCACCTTCCAGATAGAAGTGAGAATATAATTTCCGAAGCTGCATAAATTAACACTAGCAGAAAATTCATTTATATTAAACTGGCAAATCTAAACTTCTGACCAATCAAGTCCATTCCAAAAGTTTCCATCTGTAAATACGAAGAAGGAAGTGGGACAATAACCACTCTCCCAGTAACTGTGTCTCATTGGTGCCTCTTAGGATTCCCCATACCGATTTTACTCCGCTAGTCGACTATAGGGAGTGGTGCTCATCCCTGTTTCGAGGCCATTAAGTCAGTGCTGTCTGAAGACATTTCCACAGTCATGTGGCAGCTGACATCAAAGAGTGCTATTACCTTCCCAGCAACATGGTACCTATTTATCTACTTGCATTTGCATGCTTTTGAACTGCTAGGATAGCAGGAGCTGAGGCAAGAATGGGAGCTCACCCCATCATGTGGTGCTTGGATCTTGAACCTGGGCTTTTGGCTTTCCAACTGACAAGCCCAGTGACTTAACCATTGAGCCACCGCATCATCCTTAGGTGCCTCTTAGAGTCAACATGTTATTGATTGAGGAGCTTTTTCCTTCCTAGGCACCTTATACAGTAGATATCAAAGTGCCCCAATCAATACAACCATTACAGAAACACTGAAGATATGTAGAGTATGCCCCATTTGAGGAAAGTTGGGCTAAAAGCATCATTATACAGTCTGTGCACAGGTAGATCAGGGGTGAGAATCTACCAGTTCACACCTATTCCCTAGAACCGGTTGTTAACATTCTAAGCAGTTAGGAGAACTGGTTGTTAGAAGAAATTACTGGCCTAATCCTGTAAGGAAGGCAGGAAGGAAACATTCTGGCGTTGCTTACAGAAACTGCCTCTTCGTTAACCCTTATTACATTCTTGGCAGGACTAGACTTCCTGTCTCAGGAATGTCTCTGGAGTTATTTTCCCCTCCTTTGCTGGTACTTTGGTTGTGTGGAGTGACTATTCAAAGTTACAGTGGCACTGAAAAAAGTGACTTATGACCATGTTTCACACTTAACGACTGTTGCAGCATCTCCACAGTCATGAGAGGCCAGGTGAGAAGATGCATGCCTTGATGTGAGTGATATTGAGTTGGCCACACCCAGTCAATAACATGACCACCAATCCATGTCCACCCAGTCACATGACCACCAAGCCATGCCCACCACCTAAGCCACACCCACCACCTAAGCCACACCCACAGAGCTGGTTGTTAAAAATTTGAATCCCACCCCTGAGGTAGATGTTCAGTTTGGTTTTCTGATGACCTACAATGGCAACACGTGTGCTATTGAATTGAGATAACAATCCAGTTGTGTTATCTTTTTGCAACTTTAGCAATACATGCAGGAACTGGAAGCAAAGTCTAGCAAGTTTGGTCACTGAAAGAGGTTCCAATTCTCTCTGAATGGCTCTTTCAAAATTTGGTGGAACGAGGTAAGATCACATTGGTATGATAATAATGAGGCAGTATCAAGATATTCTCAAATAAAATGCTTTACTTCCTATATCCTCCCACAGAATATGGATTGTATTTTCTGTAGCAAGTTAAGTTTCTCTGATAAGTCATTGTGTCTGTATCTTGGGTACCTTATGAACAACATTGTTCATTTTAGTTATATTTCTGTCTCCCTTTCTACCTCATTTGTCATGCTCCTTCATTGTCCAAGACTGTATGTGCTTGTTTATTAAAACTAAAAAATCCTTGAAAATGAAATTGAATAAAAATTAATCAGATGAAGCACAGCTTTTGAAATCCTGCATTGTCTCAAGAGAAATAACAATAAAAAAATCAGATAAACTTGGAGCATTTGAACTACTTGCTCTACTAACCTTCATTTAGTGAGTGTAGATCCCCAGACCCAGCATGTTTCTATTTGATATTTTAATCACTGTTTTAATATTGTAAACGTTCCTATTCAAATGTGTTTTTATTTCCATCTGCCTTGCTGAGCGCTATTTTAGCAAGAAATAAGGAGGATTTCATTCACTTTATTTGTCAGGGTTATATCTTATCTTTTCTGTGGGAGTTCAAGGTGGTGGATTACATAGTCCATCAACTCTGTCGAGTAGAATCAACTGTAGTTCCATGGTTAAATGTGTCTCTCCATGAAGGTAAACCTCTCCAGTCCCACCCAATCCATTTCTCCACACTATTCTTAGATAATAAATAGGGGGGGAAAATGAGGCTATGTATGCTTATCTGCTCAGTGATTTTGGATAGAGAGAGAGAGAAAGAGACAGCAAGACAGACAGACAGACAGGGTAGCCATTTGTCCAGAATGATATAATTAGGACTGCAGAAAAGACAATTGCTACCAGCCTGCCTTCAGTCGAGGACCTGCATACTGCACGAGTAAAAAAGAGGGCTGTGAAAATATCTATAGACCCCTCACATCCTGGACATAAACTGTTCCCACTTCTACTCTCAAAACAACGCTATATGGCACTGCACACCAGAACAACTAGACACAAGGAGAGTTTTTCCCCAAATGACATCACTCTGCTAAACAACTAACTCCTACAACACTGTCAAATTACTTAGTAAGACTGTATTACTATTCTTCTCATCCTTCCTATTACCTATCTCTTCCCATTTATGACTATAACCATGTTGCTTGTATCTTTACAATTTATATTGTTTTATTTGTTTTCCTAGTATGTTTGGATTGTGTATTAATAACCTATGTATGATTTGATTGCTTATAGTAACCTATGACTATTACTAAGTGATGTATCTTATGATTCTATGATGAATGCATTTTATTTTTTTCTTATGTACACTGAGAGCATATACACCAAAGACAAATTCCTTGTGTGTCCAATCACACTTAGCCAATAAAGAATTCTCTTCTATTCTACAGTATATAGATTCTTCTGAACGAACACGGGACGGTCCCTTCCAACTCTATGATTCTATGTTCTTTGTAAGCGGCCTAAGTGAATGGGCAGTTATATAAATTCTCTAACTAAATAATAAATAAAAAATATTCCGTGTTCTGCAATAGCTTGCAACTTATATTTAATGGCATGCAACTAAAAAACAGCCTTGGTAGATTAAGGAACCTTATTCTTTCCAAGTAACTAGATAACAAAAACATACCTTCCAGCCCTGATTTTGACTGTACCTAGCTATTTTTCCTGACTGCTTTCCAATATCCCCATTATTTGGGAAGGCTCATTTCTTTTCTTCTCTCAAGCAGAAGACCGCTCTTCCAGCCACAATGTAATTGCCTGGAATGGCTCTGAAGCTTTCCAGATGTCAGCAAATGCCTTTAAAATAGGTTTTCGCCATTACCTACAAAATCTCTGAATTGTTTTCTTTTAAATCTGGTCGATAATGCCCAGGACCCTCTTGCTGGTATCCAACTCTTTGGTCTTGTGGCGCCCCCTAGGAATCTGCTCAGAAGGAGAGAACTGGAGGGCGATTTATAGCATCTATAAACAATTAGAATAAATCAAATAGATTCTCTTTTTGGATTGGTTTAGATTACTTTATAATTAACAAATGTGCTACACTGGAACTGGTTTTATGTTATCCTAATGGCAACATAATGAGATCCCTAACTTAATGACTGCATAACCATAGGAAATGTTAATGAACTTGTGTGGGAGGAGGGAATGAGGCTGCTTTGCCTCCGGCTAAAACTTGGTGGTGATTCAAATATCACAAGATATTGAAGTGTTAATTAATAACGATTCTACAGAAATATTGAGCAAGCTCTGGAAAAGACCCAGGACATGTAAATAATTTTAAATACCTACTAGTAAATATATTGTTTCAACCCCATCATTGATACAAGTGTCAGGTATGAAGGATTTCCTGGATTCTTTCTCCCTAGAGTTTTAATATATGCCACAAAGCTCTATAACTCATCCAAATTCAATATACAGGCCAGTTCATAGCTGAAAAGCACTGAATGAGATACAACAGGGGTCAGTATTAGAGATGGGCAAGTGCATAACAGAATTGGTGGGACTTCTTCTCTAGTGGCACGATAGCAATGGATAGAGTGAGGAAGGTGATGATGGTCAGGGATTATTTCTGAGTAATTCCTTTATTGTTGTTCGCCTGTAGACAGAATCTTGCCAGATTAAAGCAACTGCCTACATAACCGTGGATATACTCTATGAACTGCTAGGAAGGAGCTGGCTTGATTCTTTGCTGCCTGCCAGCCATTTTGTGCTCTGCTGCCTGTTTGCCCTCTGGGAAGCAATATCTTCCAGACTCCAGACTATATTCTACTAGTGGACTACCTCTGTTCTCTCCTTCTTTTCCTCTTCTCCTACATAGGAGCTTAAATCTCCACAAAGGGAAGCAAACTATGAAACGTGCTTTGCAACACTACAACAGAAACAACATGATGTACTGACATCAGAATTCAAAAAAGGAAGCCACCCATTTCTCTCCCCCACCCCGTTGTGGTTTGTAGGTGGCAAAAATTACAAGCTTTCAGACTCCAGTTTTCATTGGCAATTCATGAATATTACGAATTGTGATTTTAGCAACATCTGGAGCCCTATAGGTTCCTCATAAAAATCTAAATTGATACCATGTTAAGAAAAAGATTGTGTGACATTATAGTTCCAAGTTGCCTCCATTGCTTATTCCGTTATGAAACTCTGGAATCCCTGCCAACGGGGAGATGAACCTTTTAGAAGCCTTGATAGATATCTAAGCCTAGAATCTCTTCTTTATGTACACCTGATGAGCACAATCTAGGAACCAACATGTAAGGCATCTGTATTAGAACCCACTTTATAAAGAAAAAGTTGAGGTTCCTTTCATATGGAATGTTAATTAAAGTCAGGATCCAATCTCGGTCAATCACTAGGACCACAAGTTTAGCCTTCTGAGGTTTCGGTCTTGTGCCAGAAGCTGATCTTCAGGGAACTTCTCCTTCACCAGATATGTGTGAGAGAGAAATCCTCGGGGGACTTCTCACACACATTCTGATGATAGAGAAGTTCCTTCACGGTGGGATCCAACATTAGTCTGAAAGCTCGGAAGACTGAACCTTTGGTCCACTGACTGATCCAGATTGGATCCTGCAACATTATCCTGGGGTACATATATTTGCCTTTGTTCATAACTAAATTCACACAACACGTTAAGGCACCATTCACAGAAACATCACATTAAGCCAGATCTTTTTAAAAACTCATTATAACTTAATGTGGGCAACGAGCTAACCAGCCTTTCTTATCTGCTCCCTGTAGTGTTAGAGCTATGTATCTATATTGAACATTTAAACAATACTGGCAAAATGCAAACTTAAGGAAATATTTTGTTTTACATTTTTAAAGTCCTTCAATAATTAACTTTCGCTAATGAGTTCAAGTGTCTCCCTTGATATATATCATTTCCTCTCCTTTTCCAAGATAATTTATTCATAAGTAATTACATTTTTCTGTATCATCCCTTCTTTTAACACACCATATTGTGACAGTGTTCCTTCAGTTGGGCTCATGTAATTTTAATTAACCATGCAAAGCTCTATGGCTGCTGTTATAGTGATCTAGCAATAGTGTTGCTGTTATAGTGATCTAGCAAGCTGAGGTCACTGAAAGGTTTAGAGCATTAGCTGACAATGCAATGGTCATGAAAAATAGGCGTATGAAGCTTCCACATTTCCAGATATTAATACACAACAAAACCTATCTCAATCTGATTTGTATCTTCTTTTGCTTAGGGATAGACACCTTGCAATTTTTCTACTTTTGTGAATGAACTATAAAACCAACCTCAAACCAACCATTAAGCACATGGCAAGGGTTTGTGGATGGTTCAAGGACAGCAACCATAAAACCTAGAGGACCAAAGACCTATGCATTTAATGGTTCAGCATTTGCACCAAGACAAATTCCTCGTGTGTCCAGTCACACTTGGTCAATAAAGAATTCTATTCTATTCTATTGAAGTCCACAAGTCTTAACGCTGTCAAGTTTGAAGACCTCTGCACTAGAATATAAACTGAGAGCAAATCCCACTTCTTACTAGAATAGATGAAGTTACTTAGTTGGCTCATGAAACATCTGCAAGAAAACAACTAAACTCAGAGAGCACCAAGGAGCCCTCTGTGATATAATCCCTATTCTTCCCCCCAAAATTTTATTTTGCTCTTGTGTAAAGATAGATGATGACTAGTAAATAAACAGACTTGAATTACTCACCTGGATTGTGCTTCAACCACTTGAGCAGAGCCAATAGCCTAATGGGGCATCTCTCGATCTCCATTTTGTCTCCAAATGCTCCAAATGATTCTGTCCCGTCTACTGTTCTTTGAGAAATGCCTCGAAATATCTTTAGCCCAAGCTAAATTACTGAAACTGTAAATGGGTTGTGCTATTTTTAGCAGCTTAAATGAAATAAGAGAGGAAAAGAAGAGATAACTGGGAGAATACAGGTGTTTTTGGTTAAGTGAAATGATAGCAAATGGAAGAGCAAAAAGACTTTCAGCTACTTGCCAAAAAAAATCAATAGGTGGAAACATAGGTCAGGAGCCATCATTGAGAAGGCTCACTTCCAGGGTCTTGTAAGATGCCGTTGCTTCATCGATGCCATACACAATATAACTGGCCTCACCAGAGAGGTTGAAGCATCAAAATGCAGGAGGCCCCTTAGGTATCCAGACCTATGCCTTGAAAGCTTCATAGACAATCAGCAGCCTGAATTGTACTCAGAAGTGTTTGTGAAAAATACATTTTGAAGATGTACTTGAGGTTCAGATATGGCCACAAGGGAAGATACATGTCTTCCTCTTCACAATTCCAGACCAGTACAGGGATTAAAGCTGCAACCATTCTTTGGATTTGCACTTCTCCAAATCGTATGATATATTATAGACCTTGATGTGGAAAAAAAATTACCAGAATGCCCTAAGTTAACATTTATGGTGCTGTGGAGACAATAACTTGGTCCTCAACACCAATAAGACCAAGGAGCTTATAGTGGACTTTAGAAGGAACAGATAACAGGTAATCAGAGTTGGAAGGGACCTTATAGGTCATCTAGTCCAACCCCCCACCGAAGCAGGAGACCCTACACCATTTCTGACAAATGGCAGTCCAAATTCTTCTTGAAGGTCTCAAATGATGGCACTCCCACAACTTCCGAGGGCAACTTCTGTTCCATTGGTTGATTGCTCTCACTGTCAGAAAGTTTCTCCTTATTTCCAGGTTAAATATCTCCTTGATCAGTTTCCATCCGTTATTCCTTGTCTGGCCTTCAGGTGCTTTAGAAAATAGCTTGACCCCTTCTTCTCTGTGGCATCCCCTCAAATATTGGAAGACTGCTATCATGTCTCCCCTGTCCTTCTCTTCACTAGACTAGCCTATTTACTAGACTAATTTTAATAAACTGATTTACTAGACTAGAGCAGATCAGTCATCCAGCCCTTGCTTATCAATGGAGACTGAGTGGAGCAAGTGTCCAGTTTTAAGTTTCTGGGTGTTTCCATAAAAGAGGACCTGACCTGGGGTGCTCACATTGCAGCCCTGGTCAAAAGGGCCCAACAGAGATTATACTACCTGAGACTTCTCAGGAAACAACTGAATGAAAAGCTGCTGGTGACCTACTGCTGCATCATAGAAAGTATCTTAACTTACTGCACCTGTGTATGGTTTGCCAATTGCACAGTGGCAGATAGGACAGCACTCCAGAGGGTTAACATCATTGCCCAGAAGATCATTGGTTGCCCTCTCCTCTCTTTGGAAGAGCTTTATAGCTCCTGCTGCCTTAAGAAAGTTAAAAACATCCTTAAAGATCCATCTCATCCCGGACACCCTTTTTTTGAACTATTACTATCTGGCAGATGGTACAGAATAATAAAAACAAGGACAAATAGGCTGAAAAACTGCCCATTCTATCCCAGGGCAGCAGCTCTGTTGAATTGTACTGTATAGTGCAATATTAATGCAGTATCAGGGTTTTCAGTTCAATGTATCAAATGCAAAGGATGCGTGTTTGTGTTTATTTTCATAGTCATAATGTACACTGAAGATGGTATTTAATTTCATCTTATGAGGTGCAATGACAATAAAGTAAACTAATACTAATGCTAATGTTGAGTTATAAAACCCGCTCCTAAACAAACAGCCATTTGCATCAATGTATGGGTGTTTCATTGCAGCTTGAAGAGGTAGAAGGCCAAACTAAAATAGGCAGGTGCTGCTTTCATCTAAAGATAGGAGATGAGACAGAGAGGAATTGAAGAGAAAGAAGAGTTGAATTAAAAGAGAAAACACAGTGGACCTGATACAAAGAGCTTACCTTTTCACCTCCCTCTTGGAAACTAATTTGTATGCCAACATTGTTCCAGAAGTTTCTTCACCACAGGACCTTGAGAAAAGGCATGCTCACTGATGGCTGTAGAGTGCTTGTTTCATCGTAGAGTTTCTATCATGTTGGAACCCAAGGAAGACAGATTGAATGGTTGTCTGTGCCTCAATAGAAGGACCTCAGCGTGAGCCTTCATTTCAAGCGGCTATGCACCTGGGCACCCAGGTGTTAGGAAACAATCCATGTGTTGAAAAAAAAAGAGAGATTAATCCCTGGCCTCATGATTTTTCTCCATAAATAGGTGGAAAAAGAATGAGCAAAGCAGATATGGGAATCGGTATAAGGAATTGGTCCTTTGTCCAGGTCTTGGAGGAGGTTTAAAATTAGCCCAGCTCACACAAAAATCCCACAGTGTGTGTTTATTCAAAAATCAACCCCACTGTCAGCTAAGGACTGGTATAAATTCAAAACATTTTGCCATCTGTGAGAGAAGGGCAGTATTTCAGTGGGTAGTTTTATTGAAATAGGATTTTTCTGCCATCAAGACTGAGTTAAAAAAAAAAAATTCCACATCCATTTGTCATCTGGAACTTTAGCAGTATGGAAATCTCCTGAATGCAAATTCCACAGCATTCATTTCTCTTGCAAAAACAGGGTGGACTATAAACAACTGGGATTGGCCGCTGTAATACAAGATATATTTTGCGCGGAAGAACATATTCAGTGGAGAGCTTCACGTTGTTTTGAATGTAATTTTCTCCAACATGACTCCTATTTAAATACATTTCCCTGATGTTTAGTTCCAAAAGTTTCAAGGACTATTGATTGGATTGTTTTAGTCTTGCTCTCCTTGGTGTTACACCTTTCCAAAGAGAGCTCAGGAGAAATTTGCAGTGTGACTGTATTTCGCTCCAAACATCTCATAACCATTGGCTTGTGGGTTATGAGAGTCTGAAATGTGAATGAAGGGAACCCAAATCTGGTCTCCTTAACACCTATTAATTTGGTGTGTTACTGTATGTCAGGTGGAGAAGGGACGTGGTAGCTCAGCGGTTAAGATCCTGAGCTTGTTGATCAGAAAGGCCAGGCGGTTCAGCAGTTCAAATCCCTAGCGCCGCATAACAGAGTGAGCTCCCGTTACTTTTCCCAGCTTCTGCCAACCTAGCAGTTCAGAAGCATGTAAAAATGCAAGTAGGAAAATAGGGACCACTTTTGGTGGGAAGGTAACAGCATTCTGTGTGCCTTTAGGCATTGAATCATGCCGGCCACATGACCACGAAGACGTCTTCGGACGGCGCTGGATCTTCAGCTTTGTAATGGAGACGAGCACCACCCCCTAGAGCTGGAAACGACTAGCACGCATGTGCGAGGGAAATCTTTATCTTTACCTTTTATGTCAGATGGGCTGTTGGTCTTTTCCTAGGATTGGAACCCAAGGTATTATAGGTGGGTCAATTCAAGTCTGAGAAAGTGATCCTGAAGTTGTTTTTTTTTTTATGCCAAAGCATACAGCACACTCAGCTTCTTCACCACAGAGCCATCACCCACACACACATACCCCGAGGATTTGGATATCTCTGTTCAATACCTTAAAAACAATCATTGGATGACCAGTGGGTGGAAATTGAATGATTTCCTCTTTCTAAAAATAGTGTTAACATATAACAGATCATGAGCATCCTTTTGAAAGTGAGAATAAATAAAGCCTTGCATTTTAATAGCAGTGGGAAATTGGAACACTCACTCATGGTTCCAACTTCTATCAAGACAGATCTCCCATTCAGTTGGGTGCCCAACTTAATGGCAATGTTAAATAGTTTCACATTAATTGGTTTTATAGTTCTGATTTCTTTGGTTCTGCCACTTTTGCGCTTCTGCATTGCTGTCCCGGCTTGAATCATCATGTAGGCCTTTACCCCAAGCAAAACCAAGATAGATAAAAGTACAAGAGTATGGTCATCTACTAAATGAGCCTCAGTGGCACAGTGGTTAGAGTGCAATACTGCAAGCTACTTCTGCAATGTGGTAGTTCAAATCCCACCAGGCTCAAGTTTGACTCAGCCTTCTGTCCTTCCGAGGTGGACCCAGATTGTTGGGGGAAAAAGGATGACTCTGTAAAATGAGGACCAAGATTGTTGGGGGAAAAAGGATGACTCTGTAAAACTGCTTAGAGCAGGCTGTAAAGCATTACAAAGTGGTATATAAGCTTTTGCTACTAGACCAAGGGTGTCAAACTTGATTTCATTGAGGCCCTCATCAGGGTTGTGTTTGACCTCGGGGTAGCGTGGGTGTGTGTGGCCAGGCTGGGTATGGCCAAATAAATGTGATTCATGTCAGGGGCACCTGTGGTGGCCTGAGTGCTCCGACAGCAAAAATGGAGCTCGGGAGGGTCACATGCAGTCATCCTGAGCTCCATTTTGACTGGCAGAGGGTTGCATGAGGCCATTGCAGCCGAAAATGGAGCTCGGGAAGGCCACTCACTCTGTTTTTGCTGGCAGAGCACTGCAGGACAGTCCTTCATTATTTCCAGGGTGGCTCCGTGAGCCAGATCTAAGCACCCGGTAGGCTGGATCCAGCCCATGGGCCTTGAGTTTGACACCCCTGTACTAGACTATCAAAGGAGATTTTGCTTGGAAGCATAGAGCAATCACAGAAAATATATTCTGTGCACAAGAGAAATTTGATCTATGTTAAGTAAAAATATTGCTTGTCAGCTAAATGTCATCACCTTTTCAGTGTTACAAATTCAAGAGAATCATGGGCTTTGCATAAATGCCCCAACAGTGTTTATCCAATGTATCACGACAAATTGTCTTCTGCAAGCTTCATTCTTTAAACTGGGGACCAGATACAAGCAGAACTCCAGAGGATATCCAACTATAACTCCAATTTGCTTCTGACAGCATGGACCAAGGACGGAAGTGAGATCTCGTTTTGGAATTCTGACATGTTCCATCCTGTGGATGGAGAGTGGCTTGCCCATGCTCAAAGTGGCAACAATGGAGACTACTCCAAAGTCAAATAACAATGACTAAACATGAAGCTTGATGGTCATGAAGGGAATGACCTGCAAGAGAGTGATGAGACCCATTTGTTAAGATGATGGCTGCTCTACTTCAAATGTTCTTTAGGGGGCTGGTGGCTAAAACTTAGAAGGAATGGTTGCAGGAATTGAGGATGTCTAGTTTAGTGAAAAGAAGGACTAGGAGAGATGTGATGACAGTGTTATCCAATATTTGAGGGGCTATCACAAAGAAGAGGAGGTCAACCTATTCTCCAAAGCACCTGAAGGCAAGACAAGAAACAATGGATAGAAACTAATCAAGGAGAGAAGCAACATAGAACTAAGGAGAAATTTCCTGACAGCGAGATCAATTAACCAGTGGAATGGTTTGCCTTCAAGCCATCACTGGTGGCTTTTAAGATGAGACTGGACAGCCACTTGCCTGAAATAGTAAAGGGTCTCTTAGAGATCAAGCAAGGGGTTTGACTAGAAGGCCTCCAACATCCCTTTCATCTCTGTACCAACTCAAGCTTCCAGAAGGACAGTCCCATGTAGAGTGTTTTACAGTAGTCCAATCGGGAGGTAACTAGGACACGTGTGACCATGAGCAGAACACTCCAATCTAGGAATGGGTACTATTGGTAGACAATATAGACAATTCTTCCTTAAAATCTGAGTTCTCTGTGTTTTTTTTTTTCAAATTACTTAACAAACCTAACTAACCATCACCTAACTAATGGTGAGAGCAATCAACCAATGGAATAGCTTTGGAGGTTTTTAAGGAGACCCTGGACAGCCATTGGGCTGAAATGGTGTAGGGTCACCTGCTCAAGCAATGGGTTGGACTAGAAGACCTCCAACATCTCTTCCAACTCTGTTATTTTATGTTCTATGTTCTGCTTTCTGGAGAAGAACAGATTCTATAGCTCTGCCCAAAATGAATGCATAATCTAATGTACATTTGAGTATGGTGCATCTCAAACAACTTTAATTTGAATAGAAGAGTATTCCTAGGGTATCCGATTTCTATTTATGTGGTTCACTATGCACATCCCCAGTCATTGCCTTAGTTGTGAATGCACTACTACGTGGAGACCCATTGGGATCAGCTGAGTGATCGATCAGCCCAGTATTTTTTTGAAAACCTTGGCACGATTAATTAAATCTCACAAACACTGTGTTGTGACTATGGCCAGCCTCTTTTCTTCCCACAGGAAACCAAGATAGAACTGTCTGAATTTCATCCTGGAAAAAAAAGCAATAATTTCCCTTGTCCTAGAATGTATTACAAGCAAAATTGACAGTACTACATATAATAGTGGCAAATGCCAGAGAACCAGATTATTGCGGTCCTGGCTGTCAGTCAGATTAAATAGCAATCTGGGGGAAAGAAGACCACAAGGAAGGATGCTCAGGATTTAGAAGACAGAAACAACGGTGGCAACAAAACTAGCAGTTCGAAAGGAAAAAAAATGGGATTTTGCAAGTTTTTGTTTGCCTTTGTGTCAAATCTGCAGCTTTCAACAGAATCTCAAACCTAGGGAATATCGGGCAACACTTTACTTTATTTACCCCCTTCTAGCGAAACAAAATGTGCCCATTAGGCGTCCAGAACTGCAGAATCTAATTTTAAAATTCTCTCTTTTTGCACGATGCCTTTTCAACTACCTGCCAAAGGAAACTGGTCTCCAGAGCTTTACAGATATCTCAGTGTGGATCGGCTGTCAAAGATTCAAGACTGGCTTCTTGTTTTCCTGCTTCCGCGTCTGTGTTTATGTGTGTGAGTGTCTGTGTGTGTGAGGGAGAGACTGTATTAATGTGTGTTTATAACATACACCGTTCACTTTAACAAACTAACACATTCTGTTCCATGAAGGTGAGACATTAATCTGCTGTGTTAAGCACGCTATATTTATTAGCATGCTAAGGGGGGATTAAGCTCTCAGAAACAGAGAAATAAACTGCAGATTGCTTGGGGTACTGCAGAGTAACTAAGTAAAGATTCAGGTGAAATCAAGGCGATTTGTTTGGATTGAAACTCTTTAGCTTCATCACCAACATCTTAAAAACAGCATCAAAATCAGTTTCAGGTCCGGCTAACATGAAAGATTCATGGCAAAAGGAATAAGATTATAAAATCAATTTTGCTATGACAAAAGGCTAGGAAATCAGCACACCATATGGGATTCGGGGATGAAAAAGAGATATGTGACTTTCTGCTCAAAAAATGGATGCCCTTTCAAACATTCATTTCTAAAATACCGATCTTACACAATATAGAAGAAAGAGCATCGCAGATTGTGGTGGAAAGAAATGCAAAGTTTGGCTTTGAAGAGTGGCTTCACGGACCGAAAATGTTTTCAAAAATTTATTGGCAAGAAGGAAGAAAAAAATGAAAACGTGTTCAAGAGGAAGATGAGTTGGGACTTCATTTCTTTCTGCGCAATTCATTCTCCTTCTCTGCAGAATTTTTAATGTTGCATCACATGAAAAGGCAACTTGTGAAAAAACCGAAGACTTCTTCCTATTCCAGCACAGAACGTACCCAAGAATAAGTTAGTCTGTTTGGTCTAGTGATGAAGATATCAGGCTAGAAACCAGGAGTTGGTTAGGGTTGGTTAAGGTTAACTTCTTAATTCCAACTTCTGCAACAAAATCAGCTGGGTGACTTTGGGCCATTTACCAGGAAATAATGACTTCTAGTCCTCCCTTAGGCATGAAAGCCACTTGGGTGACTTTGGGCCAATTACTAGGAGACTGTGAGTTCTAGTCCCATTTTAGGCATGAAAGGTACTTGGGTGACTTTGGGCCAATCACTAGGAGTCTGTAAGTTCTAGTCTTGTCTTAAGCATAAAAGCCAGTTGGGTGACGTTGGGCCAGTCCCTCTCTTTCAGCCCAACTCACCTCAAAAGATAGTGGTTGTGGAGAAAATAAGAGGAGGAAAGGGCAAGTATGTCACCTTGAGTTATTTATAAAAATAATAAAAAGTGGGATTAAAATATATATATAGATAAAAAGAACAGGAAGTCATGCCTGAGAAAAGACAACACAGATGGGCAGAAAAGCCTTGAATGATCCAGATCTGATTTGAGGGCTACCACTCCACACCCAGGATTTGGATCTCACTCCTCTAGAGGTTGCCTATCAGTAGTGGGTGGGACTAAAGCACCATATTAAATTGTTCCCTTCTTCTCATATAAATGTAACTTCTGGAAAATTGCTTCTTTACAGAAGCTCCAAAAAGAACGTCAGCCTGTCCAATAACAAGCCAAACAAGTCGCCAGTATCTATAGTAAACCTTGACATTACATAGAAATAATCTTCTTCTTCTTCTTCTTCTTCTTCTTCTTCTTCTTCTTCTTCTTC
>NW_020769373.1:611094-627580 GCF_900518735.1 Pseudonaja textilis | reverse complement strand
CTTCTTCTTCTTCTTCTTCTTCTTCTTCTTCTTCTTCTTCTTCTTCTCCTCCTCCTCCTCCTCCTCCTCCTCCTCCTCCTCCTCCTCCTCCTCCTCCTCCTTCCTAGCATTTTGCCACAGGTAAAGGATCCCCTTTTTGGATCACCATTTCATACGATCAAATGCAGCAACCAGGTCCAATAGCATTATTTTCTTGTCTGCATTACAGTGCTTCGGTCAGAGTGATGTGGTGGTCTGGAGCTCTTGCCTCACAATCAGGAAGCTGTGAGTTCGATCCTAGGGAGAGGCAGATATTTTTCTCTCTGGGCACAGTGAGATTATATCTGCTGAACAAAACTCCGCATTGGCAACAGGAAGGGCATCCACCCAGTAAACACTCTGCTAGCTCCATTCAGTTACCCAGACTCCATGCCCGCAAGGGATTATGGGGTTGTTAAAAGAACATGATGATTGCAGTGCTTCTGACCTGCCACCTTTGCTTTGATCTTGTGTTCAGGCATATGCCATCAATGTTAAGGTATGTGCTTTTTGTGTTGTGTGTGTCTGTGTGTCTTTGTAAAGTATAGGGCTGTAGGCTAGATTAGGAAATAAAAAAATACCCCCAAAGAAGGCCAAAGGAAGCCACTTCTAGATTCTTAACAGGAACATTAATGGAGATGTTTGTGCAGTCAGTTTGAGTTGAGGCTGACTCAAGTCTTTATTTCACAAACCACTGGGGTTTTGCTTCTAGGACAAACTCTGTAAGAAGAAGCCCCTGCAGTACTGAAATGCAACCCCCAGGTGTTTTTCTTTCAACGTGTAGCTTCTTACTGACACCAGTCATGCCAATTTATTTGAACAGATTAATGGATGTGAACATCGGATTCACAAAATATTGAAATTAATCACGGTCCAATTTTATTTTATTTTTTAAAAGACCAAAGAAACTCAGAGTTCAGAGTTCTTCCACATGTAACAGATAACAGATAATCAGAGTTGGAGGGGACCTTATAGGTCATCTAGTCCAACCCCACAACCAAGTGGGAGACCCTACACCCTTTCTGACAAATGGCAGTCCAATCTCTTCTTGAAAGTCTCAAGTGATGATGCTCCCACAACTTCCGAGGGCAACTTCTGTTCCATTGGTTGATTATTCTCACTATCAGAAAGTTTCTTCTTATTTCCAGGTTGAATCTCTCCTTGTTCAGTTTCCATCCATTATTCCTTGTCTGCCCTTTAGGTGCCTTGGAAAATAGCTTGACTCCTTCCTCTCTGTGCAGCCCCTCAAATATTGGAAGGCTGCTATCCTGTCTCCCCTGGTCCTTTTCTTCACTAGACTAGCCAGGCCCAGTTCCTGTAACCATTTTCAAGCTACTCTTCCAAATCTGAAAGGGTCATTACTAGAAAATAATCTTTTGAATCTGATTCTCAAATTGCATAGGCCGTATCAGATTTCAGCTCAGTGGCTATTAATTACATGCTCTGAATTAACTAGAAAACATTGCTGTTTAAATTACTCTTTAAAAAAAATAGTTTTGAACGAAAAAATGGGAATGCTTGACCACTGCAGTGAATTCTTTTTCATTCCATTCAATTTGAAGGGGATCATATTTTTTTCTGCTGTTTTCAGATTACCTCTTATAGTTTCGCTAGCATAAGGGAACTCTTGTTGATATCCAAGTTTATCTGAATACTTTGGTTCAAAAATTATTTGAAGGATATTTTGGGTTCTTTTATACAGCTATATTTTGTATGCAGGTCTTTTTTTTTTTTTTTGCAGGAGTGGGCTACCTATTTTACCATCTTATTTGCTTTAGTTTACTCTTCAGGTTCTTTAGTGATATCTAATTGTCTGTCTGTCTGTCTGTCTGTCTGTCTGTTCCCCCCACTCTCTCTATGCTCTATCAATTGATTGATCTCTATCTATTTATATATACCTATAGCCCACAAGGAAACCTTTTCATGTATGTATGTATGTATGTATGTATGTATGTATGTATGTATGTACGTATGAATGTATGTATGTATGTAAAGGTTTCCCTCTGGGCTGCCTATTGATCTACTCACAAGTGCATGCATATGTATATGGGTGTGTGTATGTATATGTATCTATGTATGTATGTGTGTATGTGTATGTGATGAAATCATATTTGTAAGTAGACTTGGAAATAGCAATCAAGGTGGCCACTAAGGAATTGAAATAAGTGTGACTTGCTGTTAGGGCAGATACATTAATTTTAAACATTAGTTTTAACATCTTAAATGTTAAATCTAATCTCAAAATGCGGTCAAATGGGACTCAGGATTTTTTTTTTTGTCCCCAAGCTACAGTTTCTACGTGCCAATTAGGGGGCCAATATGTTACTGACAAACTGACATAGTCTTGCATAACAAAGCCAATTTGAGAATAGCCAGGTAATGAAATGAAAGATTTAGTTTGCCGTGCACCTTTTGACCTTGCTGAAAGAAGATAGTCTCACTGTACCAGAAGAAAATAAGCTGAAAAACGAGACTGGCTCACCTCTATTAGCATTTCTGGATCATGGACCTCTTATTAAATAATCCCTTTAAACTAAATTCTCTGGACTTTGACATTTAAAGAGATGGCAAGACCTTAAGAACCAATTCTACCTACCTACCATCCATTCCAAGCCAATTTAACTTTCTCCTCCCGCCCATTCCTTTGTCAATTGTCCCCCATTTGACAAACTTTTTTTTAAGCACAATTAGTGTTCATTAAATTAATAATTTAATAATTAATTGATAACTGGTAAATCAGTGGCCAAGAGCTTTACCCACTGTTTCCTGTCTTTCTTGGATCACATACATTTATCTGCCAATGGTACTTGGGGAACTCTTTCCCCCTAAGTGAAAAGTTTCTTAATAAGTCCTACTTTTTTATATTTATATTGTCATTAGCATTTTTTTTTTGGCTAAAATGGAATATTTTCCCCCCTGAAGCTTAAATCCTTCCTCGTCATCTCAGTGTTCTTTTGAAATATAAGTCTTATTATGCGGGTGTGCAGATTTCCATCAGTTTTTATGTAAATGGCCTGCCATGTCTGTCAGTTGAATTCAGCCATTTGCTATTGAACAGATCTGGTTTCCCTTTCTACTTTTTCCCCTGTAAAATTCATTATTCTTACATCAATCTCCTTGGTGAATTCTAAGAATTCTACCACAGTGTTTTTTCTCCTGTTCAAAGAACACATCTTGTACCAAAAAGAGAAAAAAGAAAAAGAAAGCAAGCTATGGGGATACAGCCATGAAGTTGGGTTGACAACAAGATGGCAGTGTATTGCCACCTGCAAGCCCCACCCCTTCCAGGTATAGCCCTATGCTTTCCCGAGCCTCTTAACTTATGCTAAAACATATGAAGAATGGTTGGAGGAATTGCTTATGTCTAGTCTAATAAAAGAAGGACTAGGAGTGACATGCCAACAGTATTCCAATATTTGAGGGGCTGCCACAAAGAAGAAAAAATAGGTGTCAACCAATTTTTTAAAGCACATGGAGGCAAGGCAAGAAATTTGTCTTGGTGCAAATGCTCTCAGTGTACATAAAAGAAAAGATACATTCATCAAGAGTCAAGAATCATAAGGTACAACATTTAATAAGCAGTCAAATCATACTAGGAAATAGTCGTATGAATCATAAGGATACAAGTGACAAAGTTGCAGTCATACAGTCACAAGTGGGAGGAGAAGGGTGATAAGGAGTGATGCGAAGATTAACAGTAATAGTAATGCAGACTTTGTAAATAGTTGGACAGTGTTGAGGGAATTATTTGTTTAGCAGAGTGATGGCGTTCGGGGAAAAACTGTCCTTGACTCTAGTTATTCTGGTGTGCAGTGCTCTATAGCATTGTGTGATGACCCGTAGTCTCTCAAAATAACCCAAAATCCAAAACATATATTAAAGTCTGGTAAAGCCTTTAACTTAACTTCACTGTTTTATTAGGCACAGTTTAAAGTCACAACAGTAAATAATGAGGCAAACAAAAAACCAAAACAAATCATATTGATGAGAATTCCAAAGCAAGCCAAGATAACTAATTATAAACTCCAGGAAAATAACCATGAAAAGTCCATGGGAATAACGCCAGTAAAGATAAGCCTCTTTCAAGGTAAACACTAATTGACTTCAGCAATTCTAACTGCGCTTTTCCCTGATCCTCTCCTCCCTGTGTGACCTAGGATGGATAGGGGATGGGCCTGGATCCTCCTCTGACTGCCCAGCCGGCCTCTGCCCTTCCCCAGCCTCCTCCACCACCTCTGGAGCCACACTCCCACTCCCTGTTGGCTGTTCCTCCTTTTCCTCAGAGTCAGACTCCACCAGGGGCATGACAGCATCATTTTGATGTGTCTGGGATGTGAGGGGTCTATACATCTTTTCATAGCCCTCTTTTTGACTTATGGATTATACAGGTCCTCGACTGAAGGCAAGTTGGTAGTAATTGTTTTTTCTGCAGTCCTAATTACTTTCCGGAGTCTGTGTCTGTCTTATTGGGATGCAGAACCAAACTAGACAGTTACTCGATCATTCCTCTGTAGAAATGTATCAGCAGCTCCTTGGGGAGTTTGTAGTAGGGGTGTTATTGGGAGACTGTGTCATGCCCCTGTTGGAATCTGATTCTGAGGGGGAGGGTAAGCAGCTGAAAGGGAGTGTGAGTGTGGCTCTGGTGGCTGTGGAAGAAACTGGGGAAGGGCACAGTCCAGCTGGGCATTCAGAGGAAGACCTAAGCCCACACCCTCTTCATCCTAGGGCACGCAGGGAGGGACAGGTAAGGGAGCAACATGGGTTATGGGGGAGAAAAGGGCCCTGATTCCCTTCCTTAACTGCAGCTGGGAAAACAGGATTTAAAAAGGGCATTTGCACACAGCACCTTGCTGGAAGCAAAGCATGCATTATTTTTGTTTGTCGAGGCTTATCTGGGTTCTGGCATTCTCCCAACTGTGTGTGCTTTGTTATCTTTTGAAGTCTGCAATTCCTTTTCCTGCCCTGTCCCATTAATTACTGTAGCATGGTTTGTGTTGGATTTTATTTATAGTTTATATGTACTTTGGGTTCGGACTGAATTACTTCCCTTTAAAAACTGTTATTGGGAGAGTTTTTTTCTCCAGCCGAAGATAACTGGACATTGGGGGCCAAGTTGGAGGTATTAAAGGGACTTTACCTACATTTGTGACTTTGTTGCTTTTGTGCCACACCCCGGGTCATCACAGACTCCTTCTCTTGAGAATTTATCCTTCCCTTAGAGAAATTTGGAGAAATTGCCCATCCTCTTCTTTGTCCACCATCTGAGTGAAGCATTTCAAGATGTTTCTTTGGCACTTCAGTCCTGCCTTAGACCCCTGGAACATTACCAGTATTATCTTTGTGTTTTACAATTTAAATATGAGCTCCAGTTTTAACGGAGAAGGAAGGGGAAAAAATAAAAACAGAAAGATGCACATAATGGTAAAAATTTTAGGGTTCTCATTATTAAGCCAGAATTCACAAAGAATGGAATGAGGACAATAATTTCCCTTCTATTTATGCTACCGTAAAAGGGCTGCCTTACTTCAAAGCTAATGAAATGACAATAATTCAGAGTCTAATCATTCCACCAATAAATTATGTGAATCATAGAATGTATTCTCCTACTCTCCTGCCTTACTTTTAAGAGTGAGATCTGGAGCTTCAAAGCTCTAAGGAATTTCACACTCACCGAGAGACACAAACACACACAAATAGTTATAAGTTGGAGGGGTGGATTAACGTTATGTTCAACAAGACAAAGGTATGCCTCATTCAAAGCTTGTTTGTACAGAATTCTTGTAGGTTGCTTTTGACCTGATTGGACTGATAAACAATAGTGGTTAGGCAGTCTGTAATACAAAGGAAATAAAGCACATTTTAGATTGAAACTGAAATTATTGGGTTGTTATAGAGGTTTACAAATAAGACTATTTGCCCTTAGAATGAATTGCTTGACGGATCTAACCAAAAACAAATAAATGTGCTAATTATGATTGAATATTTGATTGAATCTTGACTTTTCTCCCCATTTTCCCTTTTTCTAGAGGAACAACAAAATACTAGATGAAACGCCATTGGTGGGGTAATGTACAAGCCACTCAAAGCAAAAACAGCAGTATGACAGAAAAAAAGAGATTAAAAACTATTCATGTATTCAGATACCTGTGTACAATTAGAGATGAGTCAAAAAATTTCTCAGAGATCTTTTTTTAGATAAAATCAAAAGGTTTTTTTCTTTCTTTCTTCCCAACCCCTGCCTCTTCCAGAATAAAGGAGAATATCCTTCAGATTTTTTTCTTCAAATGAGCTCCAAGTTATTCATCCTTGCAATTGTTCTAAAATGGCATTAGATCTAATTGTTATGGAGAATTCAAAAGATGTGGCCTATCCAGCAACAGCAAAAAAAAGGGGAAAAGACATAAAGATTGTGAAGGAAGCAGGAAAAAAGAAACTGTACTGTAGGCAGTGCAAATGTTGAAAACCCACCTGGAACCAGCTCTGGAGAATTGGCCAAGCCCTAAAAGAAAAATAGCAATAGCAATAGTACTTAGACTCATATATTGCTTCACAATGCTTTACAGCCCTCTCTAAGTGGTTTACAGAGTCAGCCTATGGCCCCCAACAAACTGGGTCCTCATTTTACTAACCTCAGAAGGATAGAAGACTGAGTCAACCTTGAACCGGTGAGAATTAAATTGCTGAACTGCTGGCAGCCAGCAGTCAGCAGAAGTAGCCTGCAGTACTGCACTCTAACCACTGTGCCACCAATCTGCACCAACACTTTTTGTGTGCAGGGTTTTACTGGAGTCCAATGTCCCTGTTTCTCATTGGTAAAATGCCACCGAATGGAATGTTAATGCCACCACATATTGCACATTCACCCATCAAAGTCCCTTCTATTGTATATAGGCATGCACAATGTGTCCATAGGACAATATATGAGAGACCCAAAAGTTGAAAATTTACAATATGCCCTGCAAAAATTAGAGTAATGTCAAATAGACAAGACATTCTAATGCTTTGGAAATTAATTTAGTGAATTCAAACTTCTGAAGATCAGAGGAATCTTGGAGGAGGAGGAGGAGGAGGAGGAGGAGGGGGAGGAGGAGGAGGAGGAGGAGGGAGAGGAGGGAGAGAAGGAGAGGATTATTTACTTCTTTCATGACAGATTGTTAATCTATACAATGTCTTCTGATCATTATTATTTAAGATCTTGAGCAGAAGACTTCCCTGTCACTTTCTGCCTACTAATTTTGAATTAGAGATCCCGAGGATTGAAAATGCATCAGCATTTTCATTGAGCAATGAGCTACAGTACATGAGCTTCAACTGGGAGTTTCCAACATGGAAAAATCTGAGATCCCTGAGAAATACACATAGATTTAGCAGCAGAAATCCTTACTGTTCATTCTTTGTAGCTGTCTGCGGCTTTGTGCAAATTCTTGGAATTACATTTCTCAGAGCAACCTATTTGTCACTTACTGTTTAAGTAACAGAGTGGTGTGTTTATTATTCTCAGAGCTCCATTGTTTTCCTCATGTCCCAATAATCATCCATGTACAAAACACAGATGCTGTTGTTTGATTTTGCACATCCACGCGTACCTACCTCCCATTTAAAAGAGCAAAGGCGAACTGCTTCCTTTTGAAGTTTGACTTATTTCTTCATTCTCCAAATGAAGAATTGGAGCTCTACACCGTTTGAGAAATGTGGCATTTTAGTCACTGTAAAATGATGGCAACCAAGGCTCTTTTGCTCATTTTACATAGAAAACGGATGCTTTGTTGTCAACATTGGTCACCCAAGAACATTCCAAAAGATGCATTTTCCCACAATGGCTGATATTTTATTTCACTTTGCTACAATTAGTGTTTAGCCAAATGCATATTAGCTTACATTTTTGGGTTCATTTGCTTTAAAAAAAATAAAAAATACAGTGCTTCAAGTCTACCTCTCCCAGGGTCCCCTTTCTTAATTAATTCAGGCAACCTTTGCTGCAATTTTAAAAGCAAATTCTATTATCACCATTCAAACCTGAAAGAGGAATCATAATGGATCTCAATTGCACATTCAGATTAATCCTATTATGAGCTTTAATTAACATTCCCGACAAACCTAATTCGATGCCCTCCCCAACTAAATTTGCTACTAAGCAGATAATTTAATTGTTCTATAGATGTACTGATCAATATCGTTGCAAGGTAAAAACGATGACACCAGAATAGATTTCTCCTATTGATTTTCTTGCCCACCGGTCACCTGGTTTTCATGTATTTGTAAAAAAATTAAAGAGGCAGGGTTGTTTTTTTTTTCCTGAAGGACACTCTTAATGAAAATGTTACGGATAAGGAAGAAATGGTTTCCTTGCAGCCTTGAAGCAGAGCTGAAGAATTGTCTTGCTACTAGTCATCCACAAAGTTAATAGCAATTGTACTTAGACTTATATACTGCCCCATAGTGCTTTACATCACTCTCTGAATGGTTTACAGAATCAGCCTCTTGCCCCCAACAATCTGGTTCCTCATTTTACCAACCTCGGAAGGACGGAAGGCTGAGTCAACCTTGAGCCAGTCAGGATCGAACTGCTGGCAGTGAAATTGAGCTAGCCTGCAAATAGTGCTTTAAAGTCCTCTCTAAGTGGTTTACAGTGTCAGCCTCTCGCCCCCAACAATCTGGGTCCTCATTTTACTGACCTCGGAAGGATGGGAGGCTGAGTCAACCTTGAGCCAGTTAGGATCGAACTGTTGGCAGTGAGCAGAGTCAGCCTGCAATGGTGCATTCTAACCACTGCGCCACCATGGCTCTTTCAATCCTTTATTTGAAAAGATGAGAATATAGATATAGTCCTCAACTTACAACCATAATTGAGCCCAAAATCTCCATTGCTAAGCAAGATGGTTGCTAAATGAGTTTTGCCCCAGTTTCGTGACCTTTCTTGCCACAGCTAAGTGAGTCGCTGCAGTTGTTAAGTGAGGAATACTGGCTTTCCCACTGACTTTGCTTGTCAGAAGGTGGGAAAAGGAATCACATAACCCTGCAACCATCATAAGTACAGATTGTCAAACATCTTAATTTTGATTGTATGACCATAGAGTCGTTCTGTAAGTGTGAAAAACATTCCAGACTTACTTTTTTCCAGTGCTGTTGTAACTTCAAACGGTCACTAAATGAATGCTTGTAAGTCAAGGACTACCTCTGCATCTTTCCCCTCGAGGTTCAGCAACCCATCATCCTTTTCAGCTTTCTGAAAAGCACGTAAGACCTGGATTTTCTCACAAATTCTGGAACAGGGTGAGAGAAACACATCCAGAGCCCTTCATCTTGCCTGTCAATCTTAAGGTTGAAACTCGGACAGTCGAAAGTTCTCTCTTTCAGCATTGAACTTTCAATCATTGCATTCCTGTTGCTGCCAGGAATCTCAAGATATTCAACCTCATTGAAATAAGATGAACTGTAGCTCTATATAATGCAGCCGAATGCTGTGGGGAGTATTAAAATACAATTAGAATGTTAAATAATTTATTGCCTTGGGTGGCAAACCTGAAGAATTCACTTGAGAGGAGAGCAGAATAATTATGAACCCAATAAACATCTACGCAAAACACTTTCTCTTAATTTAAATACATGGAAGCCGCTTCTTACATGTTCAACTTATCTTAAAGTGTAAAAAGGCTACCCCAAAGCCTAATTTCCTCTCTGCTGGGAAATGTGATTAAGATTACTCTGGATGAGGAGTTTGTTTTCAGAATCTTTACCGCAGTGTGTTTGTGAGCGATGAAAACACTACACAGTCTACAGCATGCTCGCAAATCTATCATCAACTGGCCTTCTTGCCCTCAATTTAAAAGTGGCTTCTTCTTATTCTCATAGTTGATTGATTCAAGTGTACATTAAGGCAATGATTAGATATTGGAATGACTCCTCTTAGTGGGGATGTATTGGGAAATGGACAGTTACTGTCGGTTCCTTCTTATTTTAAACCATGTGCTGTGAAAACTGAAAAAGGCTCGTGATTATTTTAGACATCTGGAACTGTGCTGACCTCGGTGGCATAAGTCAACAACGCAGAGCTAAAACTGCAGAAAGTCCATTGGTTTGATGGGAATTGCAAAATAATGAATTAATTGCTAAGATTATGTTTATAGCCATAATATACTCTATGGTTTATTTGTTTTTTGCCTTTGTATTGCATATGACATTTTAGCTGGTGAAGCATGATTCAGCACATTGCGTGAATCCATCCAATGGTGGGTCGTTTAATATGAGATACTTAAATAAATCATGGAGCTACACAATATCTGAATCCAGTCATTGAATGTATTCGGTGCTAGGATCACAACATCTGAACTGGATTTCCAGCAGTTGAAGCTGAAGGAACTGTCTGAGAAGATCCTTCACACCAAATCTCTTCCATTGTCAACCCTGAAGTGAATCTAGCATCTTTGAGGCTTCATGGTTGCCACAAGGCAGAAGGGGAGAAAGGGAGGGGACAAATTAGATAGCTGGACGTTTGTAATCAAAACAGTTTTCTTGTGGGAACCAAGGTCATTCTAGCAGGTAGCTGAGAAGAGGAGGAGTGGAGTAACCAAGCAACTGGCCAGCACCTCTATTGGACAATGTGACCAATGACCTGGGTGGAAGGGGGAACTTTCATTTTTTTAATTAGGTGAAAACTGTGGGAACTTTCAGAGTCGGTTTTCATCAGTTGTCCCAATATGATGTATCTAATAAATTTCACTTTGAGGAATCTACCTGCCTCAGAGTTCTGCTTTCCATGGGTGCATTACTTGGAAAACTGACATCCATTGCCTAACACAGCCAATCAGAGAGAGAGAGCACTGACCAAACATCTTGGCCGCAGGAGGTAAGGATGCTCCAAACAGAAATAGCCTGATCTATGCTATCTTTCTGGGATAAAGTGGCTCAGTAGTTAAGATGCTGAGCTTGTTGATCAGAAAGGTTGGCAGTTCAGCGGTTCGAATCCCTAGCGCTGTGTAATGGTATGAACTCCCGTTACTTGTCCCAGCTTCTGCCAACCTGGCTGTTCGAAAGCAGATACAAATACAAGTAGAAAAATAGGGACCCCTTTGGTGGGAAGGGAACAGCGTTCTGTGCGCCTTCAATGTTTAGTCATGCTGGCCACATGACCATGGAGACGTCTTCAGACATCACTGGCTCTTTGGCCTTGAAACAGAAATGAGCACCGCCCAGGTGTGAGGGGAACCTTTACCTTTACCTTATGCTATCTTTAAGATTTGCTTTCTGGATTGCTTTGTGTATCTGATGACTGAATATTCTCTCATCTGATGATGAGATAATTCTGAACTGGGCTTTGGCTACTTTGGTATAAAGCATGCACAGGTAATTGCGATCCTTTTTGTGTTATTTGTTTATCTTTGGGTTTGCAAACCCCAAAAGTCATTCTAGAAGCCAATTGCTTTTTTTTTTTAAGAGGTCTGTTTTGTTCAGGTGGTCACCTTCAAGGCAGCAGTCCTCATATGAGATAAACATGGACTTCAGGGCATCCCATCTATCTTTGCTTGTCAGCACAGTCACTCAAGTGATCCACAGTGAAGAAAACAAGATGTGAAGTATAGCTGTCGGCCTTAAGAAGAATTCATTCACAGATGCCTACCGTTATAAAAGGGGTACTTAAGCATACCTCCATGGCTGAAAGCTTGCAAGATGAATTTTGACACAAAAACCTGAGTGCACTTTGGGAGTGCTAACATTCCAGAAAGTCCAGTCATGATCTGCAAATATATAATATCTCAATTCAGCACCATGAGAAAGTCATATCTATCTACCTGTAGACCATCAAGCCAAATGCAATCCTTTAAAAGAGAACTGTGTCTTCTCCTGAACTGGATGAACAAATCCAGTTCATCAATCAAAATGTGGTTTGCCAAGATCCAAGGGCCATCTGAAAGAATTAGTAAGATGTATTAGGCAAAGTAATCTAAAGGTTCAGCCATCTTCTTGTGAGGTTACAAAATGTCTGGTTCTTTAGTATTTGGCTACCCAAATTTTGGCAACTTAGACCCAACAGTTTGGTGTCTATGGAGACACCAAAGTCATCCAGGTCATGGTTGTACCAAAGATGCTTTTTCAAAAGACATCTGGATTTTTTTTTGTTTTTCCTTGAAGATGTTTCACTTTGCATCCAAGAAGATTCTTCAGTACTGGCTGAATGGTGGAGAAATGAAGGATTTATAAAAGTTTTATATGAGGATTTAACATGAGAATGGAAGAATTTATATAACTCTTTCCATTCTCTACTGTTTCAGTTTGGGAATTTATCCTGACTTGTAGAAAGTTCACTCTCAGAAAGAATCTATCAAGGATTTAAGAGGAAATGAGATTTTTTTTAAAAAATGTTTAGCCTAAGAATGTGGAAAATGTATAAAGCCCGAAGAAGAACTCCGGTCTCTAACTGGCTCATGAGTAGGAAAAGATATGAAACACACATTATACAACCGTGATGGCAAACACCAACCATAACCCTAACCTAACCCTAACCCTAACCCTAACCCTAACCCTAACCCTAACCCTAACCCTAACCTTAACCCAAACCCAAACCCAAACCCAAATCCAACCCTAACCCTAACCCTAACCCTAACTTTATCCTAACCCTAACCCTAACCCTAACCCTAATCCTAACCCGAACCCTAACCCTAACCCTCACCCTCACCCTAACCCTAACCCTAACCCTAACCCTAACCCTAACCTTAACCCTAACCCTAACCCAAACCCAAACCCAAACCCAAATCCAACCCTAACCCTAACCCTAACTTTATCCAAAACCAACCCTAACCCTAACCCTAACCCTAGCCCTAACATGTGCCACCATTTGTGCAGGCATGCGAGCCTCAGCCAAACTTGCCTGCACTGCACATGTGCGCACCTCCCAGCTGATAGAACAAGAGTGGGCAACTCTGACAACTTTAAGACAACTTTACAACCCGTGGACTTCAACTCCCAGAATTCCTTAGCCAGTTGGAAAGTTGCCTGAGTTGCCCACCCTTGCCATAAAAGGAGCAAGTAATTTTACCCCAGAGGGGACTTGAAAAAGGAAAAAAAAAAGAACTGGAGATTCCTAGAACCGAAATGCAAACCCTGTGACAGAGAAAAGACAAAATGGAGGTATGCACTTAATCTAAGCCAAAGAAACCGAAGGATGAGAAGATGGTAATGCAATGATGAATTGAAAATAAAAACTGCCAAACTTTATCATATAATTAACCGTTCTGAAATAAATTCTCTTTTCTATCAAATCTCTTCCAGATAACTGCATATTATATATCTTCTTGTCATAGTGTGCTTTTTTTTTTTTTAAAAAAAGCAAACTTTGTCAGAGGCCTTTCTGTTCAACCTTTGCTGGTAGAGTATTCTGCCAGTTAATCATTACTTCGGCCTAGAGAGTTGGTGGATAACGAAGCTATATATATTTTAAAAAGGCAGTTTAATGGAAGCAGCCAGGATTTAAAAAAAAACATCCACTTGATGGCAGTGATGAGGAGCAGAGAAGGAAGAGTTGCCTTAGATAATTATCTTTCCTTGCATCATTTTTAATGTTACCGATTATAGTTTGCACCAACATGCTGCAAGAATAACAGTGAATTACGTTTTGTCTAAAGATATATCACCCTTTTTCTGGATAGGTCTTTCCATCAAAGCTAATCCACAATAGAATTTGGTCAATGAGTTTTTAAATGTTTGTTTATTCATGTCAGAAGCATCATGGTTAAAATAAGGCACACTGTATCAGGGGTCACCAACCTTTTGGACCTCAGGGGCCACCAAAGTCATAATTTTAAATCCCGCAAACCAGAAATCCTGGGAAAATCCCCCAAAAGGTCTGCAGGAAAATTCCCCACCCTGTTTTCTTACTGATCGATCATTCTTTATTTGGGATCGCAGGATACCCTCTCCAGCTCCATTCTCGGGGAGAGAAAGAGAGAGACTTTTGGCTTCATGCAAGGAAAGCAGCAGAAGCAGCAGAAGTCTTTCTTTCTCTCCCCCAAACTCCACCAGATATGAGTCTTTGTGAGACTTGTTGCGCCGGCCCAGCCTCTTGGAGCAGGAGGCCTTGCGGGGTCCCAAAGACTCATTTCTGGCGGAGTTTGGGGGAGACAAAGAAAGATTTTGGCTGCTTTTCTTGCGTGCAGCCAAAAGCAGAATAAGAAAGAAGTGGAAAGAAGCAGCCCGTTGGCCTGGCAAGATCCATGGGGAGAGTGGGGCAAGTTCCCCCCCCTCCGCCCTTTCCCCCCTCCCTTGCCTTGTGTTTCCATGGGCCAGGTGGGCGGCACAGCCTTGTGTTCCCAAACAGCCTGGATTAATTGCTTTTTTGGGGGGGGGTGCTTTGGGGGTGACATTTCTCTGCAGACCACCAAAATTTTCTTGTGGACCATCAGTGGTCTCCGGTCCACCAGTTGGTGACTACCGCACTATAGGACATACAATTTAAAATATAAAATGCCAGATTAAAATATGTACAGATTAAATAGGTCTTGCCCAGAAACCAGCAACATAAATATATTTCTGTCCCACTGCCATGACGTACTCAAGTGTGCATTGACTGGGACAGCAAAGGGCAGATATATACTGTATGTGTGTTGTTGTCTGCATATCACCACAATCACAGACAGCAGAAACCACTGGATAGCCCCATTTGTTCAGACTGTTTCTGGTGCACAGAACAACTTCCACGTTCCTATCATCAGACCCAGGTGCCAGCTCTAGTTATTAAATATACAGTAGTTATTATTTCTTAATTGTGGGGAAAAAGTAGATAATATTTATCTGCCCACTAATAATAAGTAAGGCAGTGTGGAAAATTTCCATTACTAGCATAAATTATAACCGAAAATGGCATTCTGCTATTTTACTATTTTTAGAAGGTCAGGGAGATATTTAAACCCATGGGTGGAGGCCCCTTTTGGGCTTCTTGCTCAAGAAAGATAAACATGAAATTTTGGTTTTAGGATTAGGGACCCAGGAAGATTAGGAGCTGGATGGATTCCCCTAGCCTAGGAGGGATTGATAAACGTGGTAGAGTTTCATAAAATCACACGAGGCGTAGAAAAAATGAGAGAGATAAATTTCCTCACTATCCTTCAATGCTAGATAGAATTAGATAGGAAGAATAGCTAGATAGCTAGACAGACAGGATAGATAGATAGATAGATAGATAGATAGATAGATAGATAGATAGATAGATAGATAGAAATATAGATAGATGATAGATAGATAGATAGATAGATAGATAGATAGATAGATAGATAGATGATGGATGATAGAATTAGATAGATAGAATTAGGTAGAATTAGATAGGAAGAATAGCTTGATAGCTAGACAGACAGAGACAGAGAGACAGAGAGAGGGAGGGAGGGGGGAGGGAGGGAGGGATGATTGAGTTATTTCTACCCCAGGTGATGAGAGACAGAGTGATCATTAAGTCAAGCTCTTGCTTCTCTAATGAATGCCATGCCTTACATATGTTTGTTTCCTTTTCACCAAGGGTAAACTAAAAACTTCTGGTGTTTCTGCATCTGTCTTTAGTTGGTAATTAAGCCTGCGCAAATATTGATGCGCTTTCGGCAGATATGATCCCATTCTTGACAAAGAACCCAAATTATTTACATTATTTATCATCGCGGCCACCTTGAATTACTAACAAGCGCGCTCTTTGATTAGAATCGTCGAAAAGGAATTTCCTGTTGTCCTGCAGAGGAATTTGTTTCTCCCCTGACAGATGCTCCCTTTCATGGTAGAGACGTTCTTTTTAACGTTTTTCTCTGGCCCTGAAGTAACACAACCCGAGAAACATTTACTTCCATGCTTTTGTCCTCCTGTCTCTGTATGCACGGTTTATTATTACAGGTAGTCCTCGACTTACGACCACAAGGGAGCCCAACATTTCTGCTGCTAAGGGAGACCTTGGTTAGGTGAGTTTTGCTCCATTTTGTCACCGTTCTTGCCAACCATCAATCTCTACCACTGTTAAGTTAGTAAACAGGGGGGTGAAGGGAATCTGGCTTCCCGGTTTGACTGGGCTTGTCGCAAAAGGGGATCACGTGACCTTGGGACACAGCAACAGACCAAAATATGAGTCAGTTGCCAAGCCTCTGAATTTTAACCACTAGACCATTGGCATGCTTCAATGGTCGTAAGTGTGAAACACGGTGTTAAGTCACTTTTTTCAGTGCTGTTGTATCTTTGAATGGTCACTAAATAAACTATTGTAAGATGACTATTTTATTATTAAAGATAATAGATTTCCTTCCTTCCTTCCCTTCCCTTCCCTTCCTTTCTTCCTTGCTTCTCATTCCTTCTTTTCTTTTTTCTTCCTTCCTTCCTTCTTTCCTCATCCTTCCTTCTTTTCTCTTCCTTTCCTTCCTTCCTTCCTCCTCCTTCCTCCTTCCTTCTTTTCTCTTTCTTTCTTTCTTTTTCCTTCCTTCCTCCTCCTTCCTTCTTTTCTCTTTCT
>NW_020769373.1:582227-606574 GCF_900518735.1 Pseudonaja textilis | reverse complement strand
CTATCTATCTATCTATCTATCTATCTATCTATCTATCTATCTATCTAGATTAGTAGCTATTTTATGTATCTATCTTCCATAAATTTATCATCCATCCATCTATCTATTGTTTGCTTTTTTTGTTTTAGAGTACTAGGTAATTATGAAAAGAAAGGCATCTCATGTCACAGAAAGAAAGGGGTCAATCTATTCTCCGAAAACCTGATGGCAGGACAAGAAATAACAGACTGAAGCTTATCAAGAGAGATCCAACCTAGAACTAAGAAGAAATTTCCTTATGTTGAAAACAATCAGGGGAGCCACAGAAGTTATGGCTTCTTCATCACTGGAGAAGAGATTGGACAGCCATTGGTCTGAAATGGTACAGGGTTTCCTGCTTGAGCAGGGGGTTGGACTAGAAGACCTCTAAGATCCCTTCCAACTCTGTTATTCTGTAATTCTGCAATTTATCTTTCTGATTCTTTTTTCCGTGTTTCTTTTTCATATACTTTGAATACAAAAGCACAATCCTGCCAATCTTACTATAAGTAGGACAAAATGCAACACATGTTATTCATATGCTAAGATTCCAATGTCACTGGGACAAATTATTCAAGAAGCCTATTACAATGCTGGTATAACTCTGGATATCTAGTGCTACAATCATGATTTTTCAGTATGAACCATTATGAAGTCAGAATGAACCATTAATCCCATTTTTTTCCTCTTATATACTCAGTTCCATTTGAAGAAGGAGAAGGTTGCAAATTTCACAGAGATAATGCATCTCCCAGGATTCATTATCGGGTTTAAAATAACTTCCTTTTTCTCTTTAGATTTTATTTCACAACAATAAAATATGGATTCCTGCATTCCAATCATGATGAATTTCTTTCATTTTATGGATAATCTTTTTAAAAGTAACATGTAGCAATTATAAAAGACTGGGCATCATTTTCAGGAGTTTTTTTTTTTAAAAAAATTTGCTTTGCATTGTGTTGGTACATCCGAAGCTGCACCTTCTTATTAAAAGCAAAATTTAGGCATGAGATATCCCTTCTCCCTCAACCGCCATTCCCACCCTCCAAAACACACAGACTTTTAAACAGGAGAACTTTAAATAAATGATAAATGTTTGGTGAACTAGGCCAAAAGCCTGCGACCAACACTCCTAATGCCATTATTCTACGTACAAACTGCCAAAGTTCTGCTCTCAATTCTGCCAGCATAAATCCAAAGTCAGGATTTGCAGAAGCCAGAATTCACGGTTGCAAATAAACAAAGAACCTGACGGAGTCCATACCCAGAAGGAAGTGAAGAGGAAGGAAACAAATTGTGAGCTGCCAAATTAAAAATGGCAAGCTACTCCCCAAACCATTCTCCAAAGCATTCGCCTCAGTCTTGGAACTCAGAATCCATGACAGCATAAATACATTTGTGGTATTTTCTTACTATTAAAATGGAAGGACATCACTGTTCTGACACTTCTGGGCTGTCCAGATGGAATGGAAATTAATTGCTGTCACCTTTCCTTGAGCATATATCTCCAAAGTTCAAGTTCCCTTTATTCCTACCTAAAATTTATTTTCTTTCAGCCACAAGCTGCTCTCCATCTCTCTCTTTCTCCCCGAATTTTTTTCTATTTAGCTAGTCTGCTTTTCGTTTTCCTTCACCAGATTCTCTGCACAGGGTTTTTTGTTAACCCTTCTTGCACAGTTAGCAATTGATTTCACTCTATTCAATGTGACAGTTGGATTAAACTCAATTTGGCTGCCGTCAAATCCAGATGTAAATGAATCATCATCGTCTTTTCACATCTTGCTTTGTGCACTTTACAGAGTTTGCCACCAATCAGAGAGGGCTAAACTGAGTTCACAAGGCTGGATGAGGCCCTTGAAATCATTTTGAAGTACCTCATGGAAACTCTTCTAAGTATAATTGCCACAAATCAGAAGATGGGATTTGGAAATGGGAAATATAAGGCAAACAAAGTTTCAGTGTAGACTTCAATGGAATCAGCATAATGAAAAGCCACAAAGAAAGATCTATGCAAACTCAAAGGGGGAGAAATTCCAAATAACTTGTTGGCCATGTCCATCAAGCTGATCATCTGCACTGGCTCTCCATCTTCAAAAGTTAATTGCAGTTTGCAATTGAAAAACCAAGATCAGAGAAAAACCAAGATCAAAGAACAACTACTATCTAGCATTGCTACATCTGAACTTTACCATCATTAAGTATAGTCTCAGCTATCAAAAGGCTGCCTAATCTTGATGCAAAGGAAGACTGATTAGGGTCATTGAACAAAGATAGGATGATTAATACATTTATTCAGTCCTAGGTCTCCATAATAAAAACTGTGTTAGGTTTGGGAGAATATCTCGAGGTTCCACAGATTAAATCCAGCAGATCTACAAATATTGTTTTGATGGGACCTTTGATTGCATAGAATTCTTTCCCAAGAGAAATCTTCAAAATTTGTGTTATGGATGCCTTCACTAATTGTCTACAATCAGAGGTGGTCTTCAGCAGGTTCTGACCAGTTCTGGAGAAACAGTAGCGGAAATTTTGAGTAGTTCGGAGAACCAGCAAATGTGACCTCTGACTGGCCCTGTCCCCATCTATTCTCTGCCTCCCATTGAGTCCCAGCTGATTGGCTGGGTCTTCTTTGGTTGCCCTGCACAGGAGAACGGAACTGGAAAGCAGGTTAGTGGGGTGGGGAGGGAATGGGGATTTTGCAGTATCCTTCCCCTGCCACACCCACCAAGCCACACCACACCCACCAAGCCATGCCCACAGGACCAGTTAGTAAACCTTTTTGAATCTCACCACTGTCTACAATGTATGGTTCCATAAAGGTCTTTCAAGGAGATCACCTTATAAACCTTGTGGGATTTATTATTGGAAATTGGACTGGGCACTTTCAAATTATGTGTCATTATTTTGGTTTATTTGGTTTTTTTATGTCCTCAAGACAATAATTTAATGGCACTTATATATGTTGCTTTGCTGTTTGGAGGGGCCAATGAAGTACTTGGCCCTAGTCCAGGAAAATCTGGCCATGAAAAATTCCACTGAAATGGGATATGAATGGGTTGTGACTAAATTCACACACAGATTATGATCAAAGAGTGCATACCTTCCACCAGGATGTTTAGTATTTGGTAAGGATTTTTTTTTTAACATTCAGAATTTGTGGGGTGTGTTTTCTTATGACTTAGCAAGAGGGAAAAAAAGAGTTTCTGTTCCATGAAGTACTTAAATTATTTTGCTTTCAATGTTTCTAGTCCTACCAGATGCATTGTGATGCTGAAGTATTTTACAATAGATTTAGGATGCCATGGTTAATGCTAGCCAATATCTCCTGTGGGGTTAAGATAATACGTCATGATGGTATGCACAGTAACAGAAGACAACTGTGTATGCTGGCTGTTACGACTTCTTGTAAAGCTTTATAAAAAGAACAACAGCCATAGTATGTTAGTGATAGGAGATGTAGGGCCCAAAGCCAGTTTTTTTTTAAAAATAAAATAAATAAATTTCAAAACAAAAGTATTTTCTGGTGGGAAGGTTTCTTATAATTAATTCCAAAATCTAATTTAAAATCGACCTTGACTTTAGTTTATGTGTAAATTTCCAAATAAATAAATAAACTCTTTTATTGTTTGTTCCAACAATATTTTTTAAGTTCTTCAATTTGTTTTTCAAACTGCTTTTGCTAAGGATTAAAGGAAAGTAACTTGGTGTTTTCACATTTTTTGATAGTATCTAAACTATGAGCAATTTCTGAAAGTGAAAAAGGAAGTATGCAAACCCAATGCCCTTTTCAGTTTGAGCAAGACAGCTGTTCCTTCATCTCCCAGAACTCTAAGCCCCTCAAAGTCCACCATCTTGCTGTCTCCTCATGTGGATCAAGTGCCTGGAGCACTTGTGGGTGATCTCAAGTGCTTCTCTGTATCTGGAGAGGAATTATAAAAGAGCTCTGCACGTCGGGTCTTCATTTCACCATTTGTAGCGGAGCTGTTTTCTCTGAGCCCCTCCCTGAGAAATCCAACTGGGGTGGGGTGTCAATAAGTTCTGAGCCAGGGGAAAGGTGAAGGCTACCTTTCATTCTGTAAGATTTTTGGGCGGGTGGATAGAAGGGGGTTGGTGCCTTCAAGTTAGTGTTGACTTGAGCCCAGCCAAAGATATAGAATTCAAGACCCTGGACAGCAACTCTGCAGCTAAATTGCAGGCATCTTTCCCATGTCAGGCTCAGAACATCTGTCTTGAATTTGAAAGAGGTCTTTTGAGGTTGAAGTACTTCTAGTCAAGTCAGCCTACTTTTAACTCAGGGGAAAGTATTTTATATCTAAAGTGGGGTGCTTTGAGGTAGAAATGGCTTGAACACATCTATTTTTCCAGGGGAAAAAAAAAAGGATTTTATGGTCAACTCAGGACAGGACTGCTGGATTTTACCATCCCCCCAAGTAATATCACTAACCTCTAACTCTAAAAGCAGGAGATGCAATAAGATGATCACACAGTGCAGTGAGGCTCATGGGTATTCATTTAGGGGGCATCGAGCGAGCTTCTTTAAATTGTTCCTTGGAATATACCTCTCCCTGAACATCTTGGATGACAGGTGGAACATCCACATGATAAATAAATAAATATGTTGAGCTTTTCAATACGAAGATGAAGAACAGCTTGTTAGCATTGTTTTGCTGAGTAATGGTCATTATCTGCAGTTGTTCTCAGGTCTCCTGCTACTTATCCTGGAGTCAACCTGCTGTCTGACTTGCCAAAGGCTATTGATCATAAGATATCATTGGAGCAATTGCATCAAAAAACAAAACTTGAATGTTCACAGGATTCTTTATGCAATTATACTTTGCTATTATACTATATGAACTTAAAGAAGTGAAGTGTTAATACCATTTTATAATGCCTTGGTAAGGCTACACTTGGAATACTGCATCCAGTCTTGGTCACCATGGTGTAAAAAAGATGTTGAGACTCTAGAAAGAGTGCAGAGAAGAGCAACAAAGATGATTAGGGGTCTGAAAGCTAAAACATAGGAAGAATGGTTGCAGGAACTGGGTATGTGTAGTCAAAAGAATAGAAGGACTAGGGGTGACATGATAGCATTGGTCCAATATCTCAGAGGCTGCCACAAAGAAGAGGCAGCCAAGCTAGTCTCCAAAGCACCTGAGGGTAGGAATCCACCTAGGTGTTTTGAGAATGCTGAGATGTTTAGGGTAATTCACATTCTTTCTCGGGGTACATGGCCTTGGCTACTGACACAAACTGGCTCCAAGCTCTCCTGCTCTTCAACAAGCTGTCTTTCCCTCCATCCCAATTTCCCATCATGTACACATGCAATTTGATTGCCCATTTGTCATCCTCATGCCCCACTCTTCCCCCTTAGCCTTTGATGGCAGGATCCATGGCAGAACTTTTTTTTTTCTCCATATAGTTGAGATATGGCTTCATCTCAAACTAGCATCCATTCATATCAGCTATGATTGTACCATCTTACAGGACCTCACGAGGTAGAAGTCCATTTTAAAAAAAAAAAAAACCAAACAAAGCTCCCTGGAATAACATATGTAATGTAAGAAAAGGAAGCTCAAAGAGGCAATCAGTAATGAAAAATAAAATTGTTAAGCAACATTCTCTCTCTTTTCTAAATTATGAATATTCATAAGTCTAAATGAAGTATGGACTCAGTTAATAGCACAGCATGGAATGTTAAACCAGAAGTAATTTGACACCTGTTCTGCTTCTGTGAGAATATTAAGGAGCTTTATCTTAAATAGCAGAGGCGTCATTTTTCTTTCTCATGCAAATACTGATTAGTTATTTATTGTCCACCTGTTGAAGTAATCCCCACCCTTGTTGGTTATGTTTTACATGCATGCTGAATGGCTCTCCATTCATCCAAACTGAAAACCATTCTACGTCTCCTTTCAGAAGTAACTTTGCCTAATAAATTATGTTTCTTCTTTTAAAAAATCATTTTGTAGTGGAACTATAGCCTTCAGCATTACTTCCTGGGGTAGAATGTCAAAGTTTCAACAGCCCATTTTAAAGAGTTGTGAAAATTGAAGGAGAAGAGAGAGGAGAAAAACGCAGGAATAAACATTAAGCTGAATAACATGCAATCGATATTCAACCTTGTGGAAGTCTCACATTTTGAGTAGGTTACTGTTTCTCTGGCAAGGAAGGAGTAAGTGGGGTGGATTAAGTAGTCTTGCTCTAGGCAGGGCATTTTGAAGGATCGATTATTTTTCCTGCAGCAGTTCATTTTAAACCATTTGAAATGAGAAGATAGGTATCTGACATAGAAAACTGTAACATAAGATCTGCTGTAGATACTGCAGAGCTGGTGTTCAGCAGGTTCTGACCAGTTCTGGAGAACCGGTAGTGGAAAAATTGAGTAGTTTAGAGAACCAGCAAATACCACCTCTGACTGGAGATTTTACAGTATCCTTCCCCTGCCATGCCCACAGAACCAGTAGTAAAAAAAAAAATGAATCCCACCACTGAGGTACTGTATATAATTAGGAAAGGAAAACTCCTCCAAACTCTCTTTAAAACCAAGTCTATTGAATCAGGAAGGTTGGCAATAGTGAATGAATGAATGAATGAATGAGAGTTCACCTTATCTATTTTTGACTGATAAAGACATGGAAACGTGTATTTGGACATGCTGTGGCAATATCATTACCTCACTAATATCACTAACAGTTCTGACTACAAAATCCATTGCTATGAAATAGAATAACAAAATAACAGAGTTGGAAGGGACCTTGGAGGTCTTCTAGTCCAACCCCCTTCTCAGGCAGGAAACCCTACACCACTTCAGACAAATGGTTGTCCAATCGCTTCTTAAAAACTTCCAGTGTTGGAGCACCCACAACTTCTGGAAGCAACTTGTTCCACAGATTAATTGTTCTAACATCAGTAAAATTTCTCCTTAGTGTTCTAGGTTGGTTCTCTCCTTGATTAGTTTACATCCATTGCCTCTTAATCTGCCTTCAGGACAAGGTACATAGAGTCCTAATACCAGAATTTTTTTTTTATTAACAACTGGATCACTGAAAATCAATCCAAAGTTCTCTCCTGAGGTACAGATGACCCATCTCAGATCTGATCATTTGTACTTTGGGCAGATTATGTGAATAGGCAGCTCTCTGGAAAAAGCTCGAATGCTGGGAAAGGTGAAAGGAAAGAGTGGAAGCCATTTTTCACCCGGAAGCTGAAAGGCTGTCACATTCGATGCCTGGGAACTTGGGAGGGGGGATTTCATAGTGGGGTAGAAAACTAGACACAACAACATTCCTTTCTCAGAGAGTCAAGGACAAGTTTCCCTGCACCTGGAGAGGGGTGACTGGGGAGGATATCTCCAGTTGGGACAAAGATTTGATTGGGCCATGTGATGGACTGATGGGTGCAGGGGATGGATCTTTGATTTCTCTTTTGGGAAGGGAAAACCCTGAACTCTCAGATTCAGGTTTTCCACAGATATGCCAATATGAGAACTCTAATAAAATGGAACTTTGAGGAATTGTTCATCTTGGACTTTATTGGTTTAGGGTTGGTTAGTTGGAATGCTGACAATAACCAAATCTCTAAAACTTCAACCAGCTCCCCATGAACCGGGGGGCTGCCTGGGGTCCTGAGCCCTGAATGCCAACCTGCCTGCTGGGCAGCATGAAGACTCAGGGAAGGTGACAAAGAGAAGAAGGTGGATGAACCCAGTTTCATTGGAGCATCAAGATCATTACTAGAATGATGGGTGGACTATTGGAAGTTCTGAAGACCATTTATGGAATCACCAACATGATGACACATAATCAATTAATTCATCTACCCTGCTTTTATTGTGTTGTATTTGATTTCTGATTTGTTTCAATTAGTTGGGTTAGCTAGGTACTTTGCTTATTTGAATCCATCCAAATTCACTCAAATATTGAAGCGTCAGAGCAGAGAAGAGAGCAGGGGAATCTAAACTCAGCTCCTGGTGATATAGTGATGAAATATAATTGCACCTATGGAAGGAAGTAGCATGCTAAGAGAGAGAGGGAGAAAAGGGTGGTGGAGGAAATCAGTTTCCCCTTCTGGTAAATTAGCTATGTGTTAAGACACACCTTCAGCAGCACCTGGAAGTGCTAAAAGAGCAAGCTTCAGTCTGCTTGCTGTTCTTAAAAAAACACAAAGCAAACTGACACAGCCATCAAATGATGGTGAAAATTCACAAGATTGCACCTAAGGAAGGAAATTTTGAATTGGGAGGCAAAGATGACCTTGATGAATGTAACTTTTCTATGTATTAGAGTTTTCTTCTCCTTTGTTGAAAACTTGCAGAACTTTAGGAAGTGAAAAAAAAAAAAGAGAACATGTGAATATGCCAAGAAAGAGAAGGAGTGCTCTGTTTTCGGTAGCGTCAGTTGTAGGAACATTTAAGCTCTGGAACTTACTTAAGAGCAAAAGAATAAGATAGGTTAGCCCCAAAGTCTATCCTGTTCACTGCAAAGCCAAGAGAGATGGCTTCAGAATGTGAAGATGAGCGTTGTCCTGGGCAAAAATTCAAAGACATTTTTGTTGAAGAGAGACTAATCAAGCCAGAGGGAGGAGTCAAATGAGGAATTAGTCTGGAATTCCTACATGACATCTACTTCAATGCCTTTGAACCTCATCTTTGACTCAGTGGTACATGACAAAGTATTATTAAAATTAAACTCTTTACAGCATTTTCGGATCCCTCCATAAATGGATTACTGTCTTCCTGTCAAACAGGCAACAAATAGTTAAAATAGGAAACACCCTATCAAACTCTGCTCCAGTTAACAGTGGTGTCCAAGGGAGCATTCTAGGACCCACACTCTTTAGACTCTATATAAATGACCTTTGTGATCACCTTATAAGCAGCTGCATCCTCTTCGCTGATGATGTAAAACTATTCAACACCACCAACAATGCTACCGTCCTTCAAAGCGATTGTGTCTGAATGGTCAAACAGTTGACAACTCCAAATCTCAACCAACAAATATTCTGTCCTACACATTGGTAAAAAAAATCAATGCACCAAATACAAGCTAGGCGGATACGACCTCGTTGACAACCCTCACTCTTGGAGTACTCATCAAATAACCTAAGCGCCAGAGCTCACTGTAACAGCATTGTCAAAAAAGGCTTTAAGGGTTGTAAATCTAAACTTACGAAGCTTCTCCTCTGGTAATACTGATTTGCAAACTAGGGCATACATAACCTTTGCTAGACCAATACTTGAATACAGCTCCGCTGTCTGGAATCCACACTGTATACCAGACATTAATAGTTGAGCAAGTCCAGAAATATTTTACGAGAAGAGTACTACACCCCTCTGTTTGCAACAGAATACCCTACACCACCAGACTTGAGATTCTAAGCTTAGATATCCTTGAACTACACCGGATAAGATTGGACTTAAGCATAGTACATAAAATCATATGCATATGTCTTACCAGTTAATGAATATTTCAGCTTTAACCACAACACAAGAGCATACAAAAAATATAAACTTAATGTTTATATTCCAATCCATTCCAATCCGGAAGTATGATTTCAGCAACAGAGTGGTCAATGTCTGGAACTCACTACCTGATTCTGTTGTCACCTGCTCCAATCCCCACTCCTTTACCCTCAAACTAACCTCTATTGACCTCACCCCATTCCTAAGAGGTCTGTAAGGGGCGTGCATAAGTGCACAATCATGCCTAGTGTTCCTGTCCTATTGTCCCCAATTGCTAGTTCCTATTTCATGTATTTAAACTTATGTTTATTCTTATTTCTATTATATTGTGTTTGACAAAGAAATAAAATAAATAAATAAAAATAAAATCTAGACTTACCAAGATGCAAACTGTGTGAGAGGTTTGAGCAATAAAGCAGTTAATTGAATTCTTCCTGTGTGGATCTGCTTGTTCACACCTGACAATCTTGGCCTCAATAGGCTCTCTCTAGATAATCAAATGGGGTGGACAGCACTTCAGTTCTGCCCACCCAGATTTGAAAGTTTAGCTACAATTTTCAATATTAAGCAAATATTTATTTCAGCGATAGAAAGGGGTTCCTTCATGTTGTAACAGCAATAGCAATAGCATTGAGAGTTATTAATCATTCCATAGGGCTTTGCAGCTCTCTCTGAGTGGTTTACAATGTCAGCCTATTGCCCCCAACAATCTGGATCCTCATTTTCCTGACCTTGGAAGGATGGTAGGCTGAGTCAACCTTGAGCCCGGTTTGAATTGAACTCCAGACTGCGGGCAGAGTTAGCCTGCAAGGCTGCATTCTAGCCACTGTACCACCACGACTCTTCTCATATAATGCTCCATGTTTTCCAGATCCTTAGCATCACCATTTACGGAGAACCTTGTGAAAATTTTCAACCTATTCAGAGATTGTTTTGAAGCACTAGCATTGTCCAATCCCCACTTTACCCCACCCAAGGTTCACTTTATTGTTTCTGTATCATTTCCCTTAACTGGAAACTTCGACAGACTTCTAAAAACCAAGATCTCCTGTGATTTGACTCATGCGTCAAACTTGTTGAAAACATTTTTTTTCCAAGCACAACTAGTTTCAAAATGTTCATGCACGTTTGGCATTTAGACCCTCTAGAAAAGAAAAGCTGTCAGAGTAGTTGGTGAATTAGCAACCATAAAAAATTGGCTAAATAAACTTATAAATTTGAATAATAGGCAGAAACCTGTATCCAGATATTTGATAATGGCACTCCCCATGTTTGGCTTAGAAGCTGAAGATCAAAAGAACACATTAATTTGCATATCTGCAAAAATTGCTTCCTCATTAAATGATCAATCCATTAAAAACCAGTTTTGCTTGCCAATAAGAGAGAAAAACAGGAAAATATTTCCAGATTGTAAATTTCATAACTTGAGCACTATTGAATAAAAATTTCTTCTTCTGGTCTCCATCCAACTAACTTCTGATGAAGGAAGGAAATCCATGAAGAATTTAACCAAAGATAAGTTCAAATGAAAGAAAGTAAAAGAAAAAAAATCAGTTTGTAACTTTTCTACCCACTACCAGAAATATAATGTCTGCTTAACTCTGGGATCCAAATGTTTGTTTTCTTAAATCTGAAATTAAAATCTCTCTCCCAGTACTTTACAACTTTTGAGGGAAGTCAAGTCTACATTTGCCTGCATTGGAACAGTTTTGGAGAAGTTCATAATTCACTGCCTTTTGAAGGTTACCCAAGTATTAAATAACTTGACACACAGCAGCTACAGATATTCTTGGAAAAGAAAAACAAAGCAAGTCCATCCTCTTGTATTTAAACACAGAGATTACACGCAGATTATACAGAGTCTTCATTTCATATTCTGAGGCCCTGTGTTTGTTCATAAAATCCCTTATCTCCTCGAGCTCAGCTCTGCAAGACACCGTCTCATAAACCCAAAAGATGGTCATACTGCTTCTTAAATCGCTTGTAGTCCATAACCAAATGCTTTAGTTTTAACCAATGAAGGACATGCATCATTCAGCATTTATCTTCAGAAACCAAAGAGACATGAAAACCTCCGCTGTGATTTTTGAACAGCACCAGGATGGCAAAATGCTGCTTTTGTAATCATGCTTTATTTGACATGCTATTATAAAAGCCATGAGAAATGAGTCTAATTCCAGCTAATTAGCAAGAGAGCATTAGCTAAGAATAGAACCCAGAAATATAAATAAGCAAGTTATAAATCCTTGACAGCTATGGTAATAGGTTATACATTCTTCACCAAAGAATAGAATAGTTTTTTTTTCAAGTGCACAGAATGCTTCTTTGTTTTAGTCTGTGCGTGCATACCATTATAGGAATGAAAACGGCACCATTTTTTTGTGATACATACTTTCTCTAAATGTCATGATGAAATTGTCCATTCAAAACTTGGGAACAAAAAATAAAGCTCACACCGAAATATAGTCATATATTAAAATAAAATGCATTATGCAGTTATACCTTGGTACTTGGCCATTGGTTCTGGGCAGTGTGATGAGTTTTAAAAAGGATGAGTCCCAAACAAACCAGGTTACTTATCACGTGTCCCTTTGTTTCCGCCAGGAAAAACATTCTATCTGTCTCTTTTCAAAAGTCAGCAACCATCCCAGCAGGGCTAACTTCCTGTCCATCCTCTGTGGTCATCCTCCTCCTTTTGCAGTGATCTTCCAGTATGGCTGACTCTCTATCCATTTCCACATCCATCCCTCTCTTCCTGTAGTAGCTCATTGAGTACTAAACAAATGCCGAGTACTGGGACAACATTTTCACATCAAAATGTGTTGAGTAACAAATTTGACGAGTGTTCAAGGTACCACTGTATTAGAATATTTAGAAGAAATTGCTGTAAAGTATGGGTGCTATTAAAAATGGGCATTTATATGGGTACAATTCATTTGTGAACCTTAAAACAATTGAAATTGATACCTACATGAAGCAAACAGAACTCGGTTCAGGGAAAATGCAAAACAGAAAGAAACCTAAACTCACAAATATGTTTGTTTTTCTTTGAATGCAGTTTTGTACATGGTTTCTTCCACCTTCTATTGCCTGAAATGAGTCATATTTTTTTTAAAAAAATACTTTTTTCTTCAAGCTGACCTAATTCTAAAGATGCCAGAATTAATTCATCTTTCCATATTACAGGGAAAAGGAAGATCCAAGAAGATACAGATTCAGAGTCAGGGATTAGTTTTAGTACTTCTCTTGAGTTACTGCCACAATGTTTTTTGTAAATCCACTTAAACTTGGTAGTGTAAATCCACCTAAACTCAGTAGTGATCCTGGCTACAACCACTGGAGCTGATGAGTTTAAGGACTGTTTATAAGCAGTCTGTTTTGTTTTAGATACGCCCACCTTCTATTCTGATCCAGCCCATACACAGTTCTAATCCATTTCAACAAGCATGGCTGGTCCCCATGGAGTGAACTAATCAAGTATGGTCTTATCACAACTGCTCTATTTTAGTATCTCTTCCAGTGACTGCTTCCCACCCTTCTTTCCTTCTCCTTCTTCATCCCTGCAGATGGCAAGACATCCATTCTATATTATCTCAAATAATTTCAGTGGGTGCACTTTATTCTTTCTCCAATTAACTGTGCCTCTTGGCTCTGCTAATTTGACAGCTGTTCCTGTCTAACTAGCTGGGTAGGCAAAACACACACATACACACACACCTCCTGTGTGTTTGGCTGTCCTCACCTGGTTCTCTGTTCAGCCTGCAGCAAAGCAGTGTGGTCTCTTTCTTAATCATGTAAAATGAGTGGATAGTCTGTCTTCCATCCCCATTTGCGCAAAAGTGACCCTCGGTTTGTGTCCAGAATCCATTGCCAAAACTACTGTGTTCTGAAAGCTGATGTTGATCTTTAGAACTTGTTCCTTTTAATAGCTCTCTGTACACTGGATCAATGACTTCGTGTGCCTTAAGGCCGGGCTGGAGAAATTTCACTTGTGGAAGACTAATGGATGATGGATTCCAATAACATCAGGACTATCTAAAAAGCAAATAATAGGACTGGGGATTTTGGAAACACTGCACTAGAAATTCAATAACTCTCTCTGAATCAGGATTCCAAGATGGAAATAGCACTTAGACTTATATACTGTACTACTTTACAGTGCTTTACAGCCCTCTCTAAGTGATTTACAGAGTCAGCATACTGCCCCCAACAATCTGCGTCCTCATTTTGCCAGCCTCGGAAGGATGGAAGGCTGACTCAACTTTGAACCAGTCAGAATCAAACTCCTGGCAGTGGGCAGAGTTGCAAGAGTTGCAATATTGCAATCTAACTATGGCTCCTAGACTGTTAGATAATGTTTTGTTTAATTTAGCTAATGAGCCTTGAATCAGTATATTTGTGTCAGTGTATGGATCAATAGCAAATAATGGCTTGAATGATTGATTGATTATATGCCGTCAAGTTGTTATCAACTCTTAGTAGCCACACAAGATAGATTTTCACTGTGACAATCCTAGCTTGGTCTTCCATTACTACTGTAAGTCCATCTGCCTTGATGTTGATCATCCTCTTTTCAGAAGTATCCTCTAGGTGTTCACCTACTATGTCCAAACTAGGACAAATTAAGTATGCTACAGCATAGTGCTAATGAGTAGGTTTTGTTCCATGTTTGTATGAATGGACAGTCTGTATATGGAAAATGGAGTGTATCAAGTCATTCAAAGCAGGATGAAAGGCAGAAATCTTCTCTGGAAGATGTCAACTTCAGCCTGGGGAAAAGTAATAGCTTGATGAGACTGAAGAAGAGACAATAAGAGACAACTGCTCAAATGGTTCCCATATGAACGGGATAAGACACAGAAAAATATCAGGATTTGTGATTAAAGTGCCAGAATGAGATTAATCAAATTTCTTGGATGAGAAGCAAAATGTCTTCGAGGAAAAACAAAGGAAGTCCAGTTGGCTTTTGAAAAAACACCTCTGGGACAACTATGACCTGGATGACTGAGAATCTCCATAGAGATTAGTCAAGCTTGTTGCATGATTTAGACATATATGAGAAATCCAATCCTTGTCTATGCTTACTTCTGAAACTCAAACCTAGCCCAACCAGCCAAGTTGGAAAGGCATGCATGGGAATCTAAATATGTGAAGAAGAAGGGATCTTTCTTTTGTTGTTCAAGAAGCAAACAATAAAAATAAACAAATTTGCATTGTATGTTATGCTTCTGGATAAATAAGAATATTCAGCACCGACAGTGCTTTCTGGCTCTTGAAGTGGTAAGTCCAGATTTTTGTTGAGCCATATATTTTTGTCGTTTCCCTTTTTTGGATGTCAGTGTTGCTCAGATATTATTTATTGTTGAGGCCTTTGCTGTGAGATTCCTTTTATCTTCTTCCTTATAAAACCTGACCTTACTCGCTTTGTCTCAGATAGTCAGGCTACCCAATAATATTTTCATTCCAAAGAAAGTTTGGTGGGGGGTGGAGGGGAAAGATAAAGCGATGAGGTAAAGAAGAGAGGTTCATTCCTGCTGTAGCAAAAATATATATATTTTTTTTTTGCAGAAATCAAACAAGATCCATAGATACTGTCAAGTCCTGATGGAAATTAAACACTGTGCACAGGAGATGACCAACTCTACCGAGTTCAATCGGACTCCATTTCCCATTTTCCAGACTGTGCCTCATTAATGGTTCCAGTTCATTCTATTTAAAAAAAAAACACTCCCAAAAAACTTTGCTTGTATTTTCATACTCATTTTACCTCATAGATAATACATGGATGACAGTTTTCCAAATAGGTAAGCTGTTGCCAGTAGATTTTCTTAAAATAGTACATTTTTCTACAAAGCTTCCGTCGACATTCACATTTTTTTCCCTCTACACTTTTATTCCGTTTTGCTAATGAAGCATTTCCCCCCCCCTTGGAGAATACGTTCACATTCTGTTCCCTGAGCAAAACATTAACATCTTCCTGTTAGGGTTCCCCAGATGGTGTTCCAGCTGCTTCGCTGTTTCAAATATTGGAGATAATGCTCTTCATAACTAGTATCTACTGGTGGTTTTATCCTCAGTGAATACTATTTTAAAGATTTCCAAGTTGGCCATTATCCTTTTTCGGGGAGGAAACTCTGTACTGGAGAATACTTCTGTGTTCTGCAATGATTTTAGAGTCTTATTGGAAAGTACATCTCTAAAAGTCAGGTAATGTTGCTTCCATAGTGACAGGGCAGCTTCTAAATTTCATTAATAAATAAATGGCCAAGGGCCCGCCAATGGGTTCTTTGAGGACCCAGAGACAATAAATAAACAAAGAAGTAGCAATAGCACTTAGCACTTAGTCTTATATACCACTTCACAGTGCTTTACAGCCCTGTCTAAGCAAGGGAATAGCAATAGCAATCGTTTACAGAGTTGAGCATCTTTCCTCCAACAATTTAGGTCCCCATTTTACCATTCCTCAGAAGGATAGGTACTTTTTGCTGATAAATTTTCCTAATTTGACAGACGTCTTTATTAAACAGAAAGGAACAAAAGATACAATAATGCTGGGGGAATTGTCCATTCTTAACAAGTAGGGGTTTCAAATTGTGGTTAAGATGAGCTGAACACACAACTTTAGGGGGCATGCATAAGCGCATAGGGGGTGTGCATGTGCATGGGGGCGTGCAGAAGCATATAGGGGCCATGCATAAGCGCACCAACGTGCCTACCATGCCTGTCCTATTGTTCGTTTTATTTTTCTTATATGTACCCATTTCATGTATTCATAAATATGTATATACTTATACCTATTATCTTGTAGGCGATTGACAAATAAAATAAATAAATACATAAATAAATCCTTGGATTCTTGCAAGTACATAGCAATAAGCTTCCAGAGCCACTCAACAGCAAAATGAGCAGCATATACATTTCATAAATAGATTTTAAGAGGGCACCTCATTTTTCAAGGCATGAGACTGGCCATACTACTTAGGTGTATCTTTCGAGACTCCAACATCCACAGCTTCTCAACAGTATATCAGCTTTTTAGGCTTTAATTATTTGTCAAACCATGTTAATGAATTAAATATCCACTTTACAGAGATATATTGATCATCACCAGACAGGAGAGATCTCAACCATAAATCAAATGAAAGAAAGGTGGCTTATTCAGGTTAATCCTAGTTAAACCAGCTAAATTTTTCATCCTATCCCAGCGGCCTTTTTTTTTTTTTTTTTTTACAAAACAGCAGATGGTGCGATGTGAGTTGAATATAATGAGAATAGATTTCATTATTGGTTGAATCCATTCATGAAGAGGGTTGCTAAAAGAGGGGTGGGAGAAAAGGAGAAAACACCCTGCAGTAAACAAGGAAAATAGTTTTCAAGTTTTCCCTTAAATATCTCTCTGATATACAGTCTCCCACTGAGCAAATCAACTCTTTAAGACTGTTTAGCAAAACCAGCCAATTCCAGTTAACCAAAACAGTGATTAAAATTCAGCACCACACCTTCCAATGCTGTCTGACTGCTTGAGGTTATGATGGAGTTGGAAATGCTACAAAACTGGTAAACCGCTCGAGGTGCAAAAGGAAATGATTTAAAAACACACGTACCCTATATTGCTTTTAAATATCACAACTTTTACTTCTACCGTGAGACCAAATGAATTTCCGATTTAATTGCAAAGGGAAAGAAGATTGTTAATGACCAATGAAATTTATCAAGGTCACTTCAATGTAAAAGAGGCATAAAATTGTATTACAGGTAATAATTGGATATTCATGGAATTTATAGCCCAATCTTTATCGAAGGCAACCTCCAATGATCTCTTTTAACAGTAATGGAAGGATGTGATATGAACTTAAGGAGAATGAGACAGGATTTGGACCCTAACATTTCAATGACTACTCCATGCTACCCCTCAAAATGTAGTTCATAGTAGGTGTAGCCTTGTGATTCAGAAATAATAATGATGCTCCCTTATTATTTATTTATGGGGGTGCAATGTCTCAGTAGTTAAAGACACTGAGCTTGTCACATGGAAAGCTGACAGCCCAGTTCAAAATCTGAGCAGCGCATGACAGGGTGAGCACCCATTAAAATGAGATTTCATTGCATTCCGCTCTCAAAAGATAACCATAATTCCTATACCCACACATACACACACACACACGACACAGAGAAACATCACAGTCTAGTCTGAATGTATACATAAACATTGCAAAAAAAGAGGATCTTACGAGTTTACAAGACAGACGGCATAAGGAACAAAGCTGTTCCAGAATCCAGTAGTTCTACTATAGATACTTTGAAACTTCCTCCTGGAGGGGAACAACAGAAACAGACTGCGAAGTGGGTGTGTGGGGTCTCTAACAATGCTTAAAGTCTTAAGCAATAACACTTATAAGCAGTATCCTGAATAATAGGAAGCAAGCTTTCTGTGTTCTTCTCGGTTGTCCTCACCACTCTCTGTATGGACTTTCTATCTGAGGCACTGCTGGCCTCAAACCAAATAGTGATGCAGTTTGTTAAAATGCTCTCAATTGTGCCTCTGTAAAAAGTGGCCAGGATAGAAGCAGAAAGATATGCTCTTCTCTTCCGACGCAGGGAATGGAAATGCTGGTTTGCATGCTTGACTGAAGATAACATATGAAGAGAACAAGTCAGATTGTTAGTTATCTACACTCCTAGATATTTAATATTACTGGCCACATAAAGGACCCATTCCTTTATATTTATTTTATTGTTTTGTTTTGTTTATAAAGTATCTACTTATTTGCTGCATTCATTAGAATTGCACGGGGCTCTAAATTTAATTTCCCAAATGTTTTGGATGCTCACAGAGCACAATGTATCTTCTGATACCTGGAGATAGCCATGTCCTCTCCTAGCACCACATTATCCTGGAAAAAGATGTGATTATTCTGAAGAATTTCAAACAGGAGTTATGTCACACACCGGCATGCTGCAAATTGTCTTTTGAGAAATGAACACTACGTGTTTATGCTGTTCACTGAGAACTCAAGGAACTGTGCACAAGATTTTTATTTGATTTTATCTCCACACCGTGATATAATGTATTCCAGAGCTGAATGGGTGTCTTGAACTTGGGTGCCTTGAATCCAAGACTGAACCTTAGCCAATATATCACACTGGCTCCTTTTTTTGTAAGTCTCACAACAGGCTTATATTCAAGAGGTCAGTGAACTAAATCTAAATGTTCCATAACTGAAGCCAAAATCAATGCTAAACAGTCAAGCATCAAGCTCACACTTGGACACATATATTGTTGAACAGTGAGGAGCATTTTATAACTTTGTTCAGCGTGAGCCTGGCAGCATGACACCCTGTCACATATTCTGAAAGCTTTCCAGGGAAATACATACATTTAGCTGAATTTCTAGGTCAAAAATATTGGGAAATCACTGTTTTTAAACAACAGTGACAAAAACAAAATGCAACGGTGAAAAAAACACAGTACTTTGAAAACAAGCAGGCTAGAGACTCCAGATATGAAGTTATCAAGAACAGTTTGTTGAAACAGCTTTGTCACTAAAAGAGGAAGAAGAACTAAAGGACAATGATTTTTAATAAACCACTAAATCTGCCAGGACAGCTACAGAAAACACTCATTTTTGGTGTTTTTGATGAAATGATGTTCACTATTGCTAAAGAAATCCATTTTTAACTGAGATGCTCTCACTCAGAGCTGATAGACCTTACAGATTTCTGTGCTTCACAAAGGTGAAAAAAATACTCTTGTTACATTAACAATATATGTTTTAGGAGAAATCAGATTCCAATCATTGATTTAGGGGAATCATTTTTTTAGGGGAAGCAAAGGCTTCAATTTAATTGAGTAATTTAAAGTAACTCTGGAAAATAATTTGACTTCATTTAAATGTTTAATCAGATACACATATACAATTATTTTTAATTTGTATTTCTGAATTATTTGGGAAAATCATGATGTATTGCTTGAGCATAAGTTTAACCTTGCAATTGCATTGGAGAGCTATAATTCAATCTGACAATAAAATTCAGTACTCCAATTTGATTTGGAAGGAGAGTTTAGTGACGGGGTTCAATCAAATCAAATTTAGACCCTGCATTATTTTTTTTTCACAAGCCTTATTTATAATACACAAGGGGCTGATTCCAATCTTGACTTCCTAGGGCTATAATAAAAAGACTGTGGGTGTATCAGTGGTGGTATTCATTTTTTTTATTACCAGTTCTGTGGGCGTGGCTTGATGGGCGTGGCTTGGTGAGTGTGGCAGGGAAGGATACTGTAAATTCTCCATTTCCACCCCACTCCATGGGAAGGATACTGCAAAATCCCCATTCCCTCCCCACCCCACTAACCTGCCTTCCAGCTCTGTTCTCCTGTGCAGGGCAACCAAAGAAGACCCAGCCAATCAGCTGAGACTTGGGAGGTGGAGACTAGATGGGGGCGGGGCCAGTCAGAGGTGGCATTTGCCGGTTCTCTGAACTACTAAAAATTTCTGCTACCGGTTCTCCAGAACTAGTCAGAACCAGCTGAATACCATCTCTGGGGTGTATCATCTTCTCTGAAATACCACACAGGTTTCTGGGAACTTTCCCCAGTTGACTTCCATCCTCACCATGATTCCAGAAGCATCTTTGTTACCTGGATTGAAACCCAGTAAATGTTTCTGAGGGTCCAACTAGATAAGATAGACAAGATAACCTTGATTGCCATTTTTTTTTCCCTGTGGGATTTTGGCACACATTAAAAATGAAATTCTGTTGCCTGCTCTCGAAAGTGTACAGCTAGATACGAAACTTGGGAACCCTGAAGACAATAGGTGGAAAAAGAAAGAACAATACCTACATTTGAGTGGATGGTTTTATGGATAAGTAAGGTTCCTTTTCACAAGTGGATCAAAGGCAAGTTCTCCAAAATACTTCGTTTTTCATCAGAAATATTTCAAAAAAGAAAAGACGGGAAAAGAAATGAAGTGATACATTCAGAACATAAAACAGCTCTCAGGCCAGTGTCTGGATTTCATATCACAAATCTTCAGTAAACTCATTGATAGTTTTTGAACTTCATAAATATCTCAAATCAATCAGAATAGAGCTGGGAGGGACCTTAGAGGTCTTCTAGTCCAACCCCCTGCTCAAGCAGGAGACCCTATCCCATTTTAGACAAATTGGCTGTCCAGTCTCTTTTTAAAAACCTCCAGTGATGGAGCACCCACGATTTCTGGTGGCAAGCTGTTCCACTGGTTAATTGTCTTCACTCTTAGGAAATTTCTCCTTAATTCCAGGTTGCTTCTCTCCTTGATAAGTTTCCACCCATTGCTTCTTGTCTTCCCTTTGGGTACTTTGGAAAATAAGTTGTCCCGCTCTTCTTTGTGGCAATTCCTCAAATACTGGAAGACTGCTATCATGGCATCCATAATCCTTCTTTTCTCTAGACTATCCAAACACAAATCCTGCAACTGTTCCTCATATGTTTTAGTCCCCAGGCCTTTAATCATTTTAGTTGGTCTCCTTTGCACTTTTTCCAAAGTTTCAACATCTTTTTTTGTAATGTGGTGACCAAAACTGGATGGAGTATTTGATCTGAATCCATTTTATCCATTTTTGCCCAGTTAATCTATTTTCTGGGTCCTCGTGACATCTTGACACCAAACATATCACATTGATTTGAGTTTGGATAACACTTTCAGTGAAAATCTAGCAAGCTATTTTTGAAGCCCAGTGTGACATGTGATCGTGGCCATAAACATGACTCATTCTGATATGTGTTCTGTAACATATTGTGTTGCTTCTGACACATTGTACCACTTCAGATCAAAATTATATAGGTCTGTGTGAGTAATTGTAAGGCAGAAGTTTGAATATATACCTTCAGCTGTGGACCATTTCATTACCTGTCGTCGTTTGAGGGACAAATTATGTCCTGCGTTCATTCCTGATGCTACACAACAATGGTTTGCAAAGACAAGAGCTGGTTCATTATTGCGAACTGCTTTATCTACACTGTAGTCACAGATAAAGAATGTTTTCTCCACTGTCTTTGTTCTGTAGGGTTGTGCATGGCTTCAACAGACAGTTCAGTATTTGGTGGGATGGGGAACCAGGAAGTTGTCGTCATCATTATCCTCATCATCATCATCATCAATCATCTCCTAGCATTAATCCTGAAGGTGCAGGTTCCACTTTTTGGATTGATGAGCACCATCTTGTGTTCTTTGGGGAACCAGGAACTGATCCAATATTGTTTTCTGTTTCTGCAGTAGTATCATCAAGGAACTTCCTTCTTTTCTTCCTTGCTTCCTTCCTCCCTCCCTCCCTTCCTTCCTTCCTCCCTTTCTTCCTTTCTTCCTTCCTCTCTCGGTCTTCCTTGCTTCTGTCCTCTTTTTTGTCTTTCCTAGCTTTTTGGGGAAAAACCTTGAAGAGGCACATTAAAAATGTTACATATCTTTGATTTCTGAAAAAGTCCTTTTGCATCCAAACAGGAATGGTTAAATCTGTAGTGATTGAAAGGCGTAGAAATGCAGTAACCTGTGTTCTCAGCCAAAAAAAGGAAAAAGAAAAGAACTGAAGTAGATGCTGTCGAGTGTGTGAGAGAATCAGATGAAATTCAGTTCTTTGTTCCACCATTAAAAGAAACAGCACAAAAAGGCTTTTAAAGAGAGTTATGGATATTCACCTTGGACTTATGATAGAAGCTACTGTTCTGTATATTCCTTTCCCCCTCTTATTTCCAAAATGCAGATGACAGCATGTTATCTTTTTGGAAACACGGTTTTATGTGGTCACATTATCAAAATCAACAAGTTGTTTCAAGTATATGTGGGCCTATACATAAACCCATCCCAGTAGAGGTTTCTCTTCATCCATTAGAAAAATGAGATGCTTTAATAGAACTTTTGGTATATACCTGATACTTTTTGAAATTGAATATACTATATCTCTTCATTAATCCCTGACTTCAAAGCTTCTTTCAACATTCTTCTTACTGAGCTATATGCTGCATTTTATTAATGTGTATCATGGCAGGACCTGTCTCTAATACTTTGCTCTTAATTTTGTGTTAAACACACACACACACACACACACACACACACACTCTATTGTCTTTGATCTCAGCCTCAGGAACTTATCTTTTTTTTTTCCTTCTTCTTCTTTTCAAATCATCCAGTTGAAATATCTTAGCATTGTAGCTTGGCAGCCTAATATTTGTGGAGAAGAAGAGAAGTAAAGTTATGGATAATTGTAGAAGATCCTACTTCTGTTCTATTGTGCAGCAAACGAAACCAAGTTAGAAAAAAGAAGGGATTCTTAACCTCAGATTTACGGACAACAAAGTTGTCATAATTTGTACAAAAAAGAAGGCACGAAGACAGTGCAGATTTGCATACAATTTTCATATTACTCTTATCATCTTCTCATCTTCCTCGTCTTCTCATCTTTCTCACCTCTCATCATTCCTACTACCTACTCCTGTTGGTATATTACGAATCATCAATTATTGTTTGTATCTTACGATTTATTATTGTATCTTATGATTTACGATCCATGACATTGTCTTGTTGTTTGTATATATACTGAGAGCTTGTGCACCACAGATAAATTCCTTGTGTGTCCAATCACACTTGGTCAATAGATTCTATTCTATATTATATGTCACAGAGACATTGCCAATAATGAGCTTAAGTAGATAGTCACGGTTCCTTTGGAGAAAATTCTGGGTAGCTGTCACCAGTTCAGCCTATTCAGTTTGGTCCAGGCTCAGTGAGCACCAAGGGACCTCTCTTACCTACAACTACAACTTTACAAGAATGTCATCTCTGTTTTGCTTTATAGACAGCTTGGAAAAACAAATGAATTCTGTCTTTTCACTGCCATCTATAATCTATATTAAAGAAATGCTTCAAACTACATCTGAAAACATCATTAAGTCCTCCCTGCTTTCTAAGAAGGCATTTTATTAGATGGCATAAAAGGATTCTTAAAAACAGTGATTCATGGAATGGCATACGGGATAAAAGAGAAAGAAAGATAATAATCAATACTTATAGCATAAAGAGTTTTTGAAAAAAATTAATAGATACTACTTGAGTATAGTTCTTTCCTAGTCATTTTTTGAAAATCCTGGTGGCTCTTTGGATTAGCTTGGTTTCCTAGCAGCTGAAAAAAAATGAAAACTGAAAGGCTGTTTTTTCTTTTAATCGCCCAACTGAGCTAATGCAAGAAGCAGAAGAAGTTAGATGTAGATTAGAAGAATAGGGGAGAGTTAATGTATCATACCACTTCAGATTTCAGGAGAGGGGTATCTTCGCCATTGATTAAAACACCAGCCACAAATCTAATAGAAAACTTGAACAGCAGCAAGAAAGGCAGGATGTTCCTTTCCTTTCCTTTCCTATAGGCAGGACAGAGAATGAGAGCAGGGGTAGGATTCAAATTCCATAACAACCAGTTCTGTGGGCGTGGCCAAAATTTCTGGGTCTGGTTTTGTGGTCATGTGACTGGGTGGGCATGGCTTGCTGACTGGGCATGGTTTGATGGTCACATGACTGGGTTGGCGCGGCTTGTATGTAAATATTGTAAATATTGTAAATATTTATGTAAATATTGAATTTTTTATTTAAAAAAGAGCAACTTTTACCCCAAATCAGGCGAAGCAGGCAGGCAGGTTGAGTTGCTTGCAGAATCACAGATTCACTCAGAGCTCTATCTTTCTGCAATTTGTTGCCTGAGTCTCTCACTTAAAATTTGCTTGAAAACTCATAAAATTTGCTAGCAAGCAAACTCACAAAATTAACTCACAATACACCATGTATGTAAATATTGGATTGTTTATTAAAAAAGAGCAACTTTTACCCCAAATTAGGCAAAG
>NW_020769373.1:559251-582127 GCF_900518735.1 Pseudonaja textilis | reverse complement strand
GAGAGAGAGAGAGAGAGAGAGAGAGAGAGAGAGAGAGAGAGAGCAACTTTTACCCAAAATTAGGCAAAGAAGGCAGGCAGATTGAGTTACTCACAGAATCACAGATTCACTCACAGATCTATCATTCTGCAATCTATTGCATGAATCTGCACTGAAAAATAGAAGCTTCCGTCCTAAGGAAGGTTCAGCTCTGCTTTTAGATTAACTAGAAAGCAAGAAATCCAATGATTTCCTGCTTTCTAACTAATCTAATTATCCCATCACAGCTGATAGTCGGCACAGCTGATGTTGGGGGGGAAAAGGGAAAAATAGGAACTCACCAAAAAGAAGGCACAAGGCAGACAAATTGGATGGATCGCATGCCACGTAAGGAGTAAGTGGGTGGAAAGGGGAGGAGAGGGGCCAGTCAGTGGTGCAATTTGCCAGTTCTCTGAACTGGGGAGAATCGTAACAACCGGTTCTATAGAACCAGTCTGACCAGGTAGAATCCGACACTGGATGAGAGACAGAATACTCTCATTTGGTGAATTTGTTAAAGTTTGGAATTAGAAGCCAGGCTATTATGAGTTCTAATTCTACTTTAGGTGGGGAAACTAGTTGAGGGACTTTGAGCCAGTCCTTCTCTCTCAGGCCCGGGAAGAAGGAGATGAGGGCAAACCACTTCTGAAAAGTTGCCAACATTCTGGCTTGGATTTGTCCATGTAGTTGTTAAAAGTCAAGAGTGCCTTGAAGGCAAAAGAAAAGGAAAAAAATAAATAAAGTCCTGGGATAGGCAATATAGCCTAAGGCAGGACTAGAACAGATGGTCTCCTGGCATCTAATTCAGCACCTTTAATCACTGCACCAAATGGACTCTCATCCCAGCCTTAGGGAAATAGAAAGTTTCAACTGAATTCCAAGCTTCAGTTTGATTTTGGCATTTGGCCTGAAGAATGTATTTAATGATGCATTAAAGAGATGTGCCAGTGTACCCGAGCCTTATCCTCAATTGCCCTGGGTGAGTTTCTCAAGACCCTTTCAGATTGTCCATGGCAGAAGTATCCAACTGTGGCAACTTTAAGACTTGTGGAATTCAACTCCCAGAATTCCCCAGCCAGCCATGGATTAATTAATTCTGGGAGTTGCAATTCACAAGTCTTAAAGTTGTAGGGTTGAACACCCCAATCCAGAGAATTCTACTCATAGAGAAACCCATTGTCAGTTCAGATGATGCTAATCAAAACTGGAAGATTCATGATTGAGAACTTCCAGTGTGTGTGGCCACATCTTTCTATACATGAACAAATTTCTTGCTTATCTTGACAACTGGACTACAGCTTCCATGTGAATCATTTAATGAAACAATCCAACATATTGTATATCCCATCTTGCTAATTTGTTCTCCTGGTCTTCATCAATTGAAGGGACTCAAATCCATTCTACAACCTTGTTTTTCAAGATGTATAGACTGCCTTCACAGCTAGGATTGCTGTGGTTTGAATCCTAAACTAACACCTCATAACAGGGGTAACTGCTCATATGCACCCCACACAAGGGTTTCCAAGAACATGCAAACATGGATCATAGATTTATTGCATGAGCATGAACCCACTGGTGCAAAGCTCACCATCATTCTCGCAAAATATGCAGCCTATTTTTCTTTATTTTATTAACAAGATGTGTCAAGTCTCTAATCAGATGTGTCCAAACACATGTCCAAACTAAGATAACAAACTGCAATGCAGCCACAAGAGTCTTGCATAATTCTAAGGGATGAATTAATGCAGATATCATTGCGCTACCTGGCCTCCTACCTTATAGGCCATTCCATCTCAAGACATTAATGATTTTCCTCTAGGGCTCAAGGAGAAATCACCATCCATTCTTAGAGTCAGTTTGAATGAGAAACCAGATCGGTAACTATTTTCTATTTCTGTCTTGGACTGTCTGGACCCCAACAATGCATTTCAATCCAGGACAGCACATAATGGCAAGTGCTGGAAAGGTGCACTCCATAAGCATTTGAAGGGAAAAGACAGGACAGTCAATATTTTACAATCCCACAACAAATGCACTAACTTTTAGCAATGAATGACTTCATAGATTGTCAGAGGTTTGGAGCCAAAATATTAAGTGGGCATTGCAGATGGCCATTTGTATGATTTTGGAAGTGTTGATGGATGGCTGTAATCTACTTGGAATGAGTGGGTGAATTAATTATCATGCATTAACAGAAGCGTGCATTAATTGGAAGGAAAACCTGTAGCATCACCTGGGATGAGCAATTTTGGTTTAGTTTTGTTTCATTCTAATATTGCCAAAAGGAAAAATAGTCGAAACATTTATTTGTTGACCAAGAGAGAAAAATGGCCTTGGCATGAAAGTGATGCTGGTTAGACTTGTGAGGTGCATTTGAAGGAAGTTTGGAGTACATAGCAAATAGCAGCCTGGATTATTATTATTATTATCTCTTTTATTCATTAAACATGAAACTCAGTCAACTGAACATTTAAAGATGTATTGCAAATATCATTGACTGGCACTGGTAGTAGATACGGGTTGCTGCCAGCATCTTAGGTATCAACCAAGCAGTAGACCAATGCGTAAGTCTAACGAGCTTTGGTGGTGCAGTGGTTAGAGTGTTGTACTGCAGGCCACTTCTGCTGACTATCAGCTACCTGCAATTTGGCAGTTCAAATCCGACCAGGCTCAAGGTTGACCCATCCTTCCAAGATGGGTAAAATAAGGACCCAGATTGTTGGGGGCAAGAGGCTGACTCTGTAAACTGCTTAGAGAAGGCTGGAAAGCACTATGAAGCGGTATATTAGTCTAAGTTCTATTTCTATTGCTATAACAGTGAAATGTTTCATTGCTTTGCAAAGTAACTCCAGGACCTATAGAAGTCTCCTTTCACTGATCTGCCATAATTCCTTCTTGTAAACTTCTTCATCAAATGCTTTTGGTTGAAATATATATATATATATAAAACATATATTATGTATCTGAGAAATGGCAAGAGAAATGGGTGTCTTGACTGCGTGTTGCTGGTCTCATAAATCACTTTTCTGAGTCTTTAACAGTGAAATGCCAATTAAACATTTTATTTTTTATAAAATTGTACATTTTAGGGTGACGGGGGGAACCAAACATTTCAGAAAGATCACTCAAAATGGAGAGATGGTTGTTGAAATTTGACTGGGCTTAGGGAGAGGGCAGTAATGTTGTTTCTGGGGAAGGAAATCTTTATGAAATGATTAATTTACAAGAAAAAGCAGCAGTTCCAGCCATTTCCTCAGCTCTCTAGGATAAATAATACAGACGTTGTAAAGGCCAACTGTGTCATTTTAATAATTGATATCTGGCTGCTTTTCTGGCCCACCTGAAGAGTATTTATTGTATTTTGCCACAGTCCACTCCAAACACAGCTCGGATTATCAATTGCCTCGGCTCTATTTCAGTCAGCGGTGTTCTGTTTTACAAAATCTTATTTCTCCCAGCTCCTCCCTTTAAACTGATTAGATCCTCCGGGTCAATTGACAGGTAGGCTTGAATGAATAATGACAATTAAGAAAGCTGGTGGGAAAATCTAACTCAATTTAAATGAGGAAGATACAGACTGGGTTCATTCTTCAAGCGAAGAGACAGGCGTGGGTAACCAAACTTAATTGAGGAAACTTGATGATGGAGGATAATGCAACAAACCAAGATCAATCAGAATAGAGCTGTAAGGGACCTTGGAAATCTTCTAGTCAAGCCCCTATTCAAGCAGGAGACCCTATGCCATTTCAGACAAATTGTGATGACCCAGGGTGGGATACAAAACAAATACAGTCACAGAAAACAGGGGGAGCCCCTTTTATTCCTTCACTTTGCTTCCAAGCTCTGAATATCTTTGATGGAAGACAAAGCAAAAACAAAAAACCCACACAGTTACACAAAGAAGGAAAAAAGCAACACAAACCAGGCAAGATAAGGGTTGGAGGATATCCACAGATAACACACACTGGGAAGGCCACCAAACTCAGAGAGGAACTATCCGCTAGAGATACATGCTTTGCTTCCAGAGAACATAAGTAAAGATAATTATTAGTGATATTTATTTATGTATCTATTTGTTTGTTTGTTTGTTTGTTTGTTTTGTCAAATGATTATTAGATAACAGGTGTAAGTATAAACATGGTTATGAATACATGAAATGGATACGAATAAGAAAAAAAAAACAATAGGACAGGGATGGTAGGCATGTTGGTGCGCTTATGCACGCCCCCCTACAGATCTCTTAGGAAAGGGGTGAGGTCAAGAGTAGACAGTCTAAGGTTAAAGTTTTTGGGGTTGGGGGAAGAAACCGCAGAGTCAGGTAGAGTTTTCCAGACATTGACTGCTCTGTTGCTGAAGTCATATTTCCTGCAATCAAGTTTAGTGCGGTTTACCTTGAGTTTGTATCTATTGTGTGCTCTTGTATTGTTTTGGTGAAACTGAACTATTCATTGACAGGTAGGACATTGCAATATATAATTTTATGTACTATACTTAGATTGAACCAAAGGCGGCGTAGTTCTAGGTTGTTTAGGTCTAAAATTTCAGTGGCATAAGGTATTCTGCTACTAGTAGAGTCTTCTAGTCCAACCCTCAACTCAAGCAGGAAACCCTATACCATTTCAGACAAATGCTTGTCTGAAAAAAAAAAGTGTGAATTATAAATTAATAAACAAATCTCAGTTAAGAAAAGAAACCACCAAAATTATTGCAAATGTACCTTCGCCTATATTCTATATGTCATTATAAAGCAGTGGTAAGTAACCTTTTTGGGCTCCTGGCTCCTGTGCCAAAAATTGCGCGCGTGTCAGCAATTCCAGTATTATACTTCTGGTATTACAGGAAGTGATGAAATGGGCCTATAATTTGTCCTGAAAAGCCTCACAGAGGCTTTATCCAAGCCTCTGGGAGGCCGAAAAGGCCTCAAACCAATTGAAAAAAATCAGCTGTGAAGCATGCGCATGTGGAGTGAGGTAAGTTTGCCTGTGGCTCGCTTGCTGGCACAAATGGCTCTGTGTGCCACTTGTGGCATGTGTGCCTAGGTTTGCCATCACGGTTATTAAGTATAGATGCTTTGTAGTACTTAGGTTAGACCATAGCTGAGAATTCAGGGAAACTGAAATTCATATATCATTGGGGAAATAAATAGTAATTTTGTTTACAATAATATATTATTATAATAAATAGTAAAATATTACCATTAAAATAGTAAAATAGTAAAAATCCCGTTACACCCTTGCCTTCCCCACATGTCCTTGATTTTAACTTTGATTTTAATTTATTCTTGTTTTAATTTTTTTGTAAATGTCTGTAAACAGCCCACAGTCACTTATAGTAAGATAGGTACCCAATAAATTAATTAAATAAATGAATAAATGAATGAATGAATGAATAGGAACTCTCTATTTCAACTAAGCACAAGTGAGATGGTTTTTGTGAGATACATTTATTTATTTGTCCTTCTTCTGCATTCTTGTTCTTGACTCGTGACTCGGCCTATTGATTTGTTCTTTGGTCCTGGCATAAACGTTAATTCTGATTAATTACCTAATTTTACATCCTGCCTCAATTCACTCCAAGACCACTTTGGGGTGACGAAGAAACTGATACCTCTTCCAGGTCCTTGCTCTGGACAGTATTGAACAGCGGTAAGTTGTATTGAAACTTTGGTGGTGAGAGAATATTTATCTTCTACCTTACCCAAGGCAGAAGAAAACTTGCTTAAGATCGTATTGATTGCATTGCATGTATAGTTCCATCTCTCTTAAGGTTAGATCTATATTCCTTCTTAGAAGACTAAATGACTTGGAAGAGTAGTCCACATTGCTAGCTTGGCATCTTAGTGGTATATAAAATCCTAAATGACTTTGCGCCAGGATATCTAGATAAATCTGCAGAGACAAAGGTTGATAGATGGTGTCATTTTTCATTTCTCATGGTGCCACCCTGCTCTTATGCTCTTTCCGGATGTTTGATGGCTATCAACAATGTCATAATTTAAGGGCCAAACTGAAAGTCTGTCTCTTCATCCAGATCTCTCTTGTTCTTATATTCTTCACCACTCCCATCCATTTTAATGCAAATTTTATGAACTGTTTAAAGACTGGGTTAGTATTATTTTTAAAAATATATATATTGTACTTTTTTCTTTTTACAAAACTCAGTCATCTTTAACAGTACATATAGTTCTCCTTAATAATAAATAGTAGTAAATACAATTAATAATAAATACAAGTAAGCAAATAAATAAAGTGCTATAAATATTCAACTATATATGGTATTGCTATATGTTAATATTAATATGATTTAATGTATATATAAATATGTATACAGTTCTGATTCTAATTGTTCTATATATAAATATATATCCATAAATATATAAATAAATACAGTATAAATATGTAGAAGTATATAAATATATCAAGCCTAATTTCAAAAACTATAAGTACAAATTTGTTAAATAACTCTTATTATCTCTATTTCACATTTCCATATATTTCTAATTATTCATATACATTTCTATATCTTCTTCTAATCTCTATAATTCTTATTCCTATTATCCATCCATTCATATCAATTTTCCCAAACCATGTAATATTCTGAGTCTTCCTTTGCTTTTAATTCTAAGGTGAGTTTATCCATTTCCATGCAATCTAAGATCTTTTCGATTACATGCAATCTAAGATCTTGTCAATCACTAGGCCTTCTGACAGTAATATCCTTTTTCCAACATTGTGTGAGTGCGATTCTCGCTGCCGTAGTTATATGCAAGATCATGTATTTTATCTTGTTATTATATTTCCCCTTAATTATCCTTTAAAGAAACAATTCCGACTTCAATTCTATTTGACATTTTGTAATTTCGTATAGCCATTTTTGTATTTTAATCCAATACTTTTAAACTTAGGGGCATAGCCACCAGGAGTGAATGATGGGGTTAGTACTATTTTTAAATGTGTTTGTCTCCTACTTCTATCAGAAGCAGTGTACAAATGTCTTAAATAAATATCTTTTTATCATGATATTTAGTTTGAATAAAACTAAAATAAGATAAATTAAAAATTAATTAAAATAAAAAACACCAAAATGTTTTTTTTCAAAAACAAAAGAAAAAACACAATAAAACAAAAAATGTCTCTTGGAAAACAGGCCAAAATAGTTTTAAATTACTAAATCCATTTACAAATTGTTCGCCTGTCAGCTATATATGGCATTAACAGGAAAAACAATAAGAATGGAAATACTATATAAAAGCAAACAAGTAGTAAAAGTATAATGATAAAAAAAAGACAAGATTGAAATTCCTTTGTTATTAAACTATTTGAAAACTTTACCATGGCTTCAAACCAGAATCATCCTAAAAATTAATCCTAATTGATTCCAGATCAAATATCCATGTTTGTTTTTTTAATGGCATCTCTTATCAGTTGCTGATTGATTAAACACAATAAGACCAATCTCAATTACTCAACTAAAAAACTATCTGAATTTGCTTCCTAACAATAGTATTGGATGTACCTAATTAATTCAGTTTCACTTCAACAGATGACTTTGATGAATCAGGACTGAACAGTCAATCATGAAAATGATATTTTCATATCATGAAAAAAAAATATGCTTTTTAGTGAACGTAGCATGGCTTACTATTTTAAAATTCAAAAATTATTTATCATCTTGAGCCGTTTATATCCTTCACGCTCAATCCTTCACCTTTTTCCATTTGTAAAATGGCAGCATTTTTCAGCCAGATCTTTGAGGCAATCAATCTTCCACAACCAATTGTACCTTGATTCAGGTGAACCTGAGGGCACAGATAAAACCAAGTGGCCTTAACAGCTCTCAGGGAGAGTTCTAACAACCGGATGACTGCAAAGAAATATAATCCTGCCAACTCCTCACTCCCACTACCATCCTGTCAGAACCTATCCTTCCATCCTTCCACCACCCAGTCTCAAGTGTCAGTAGTTATGCTTTCATTTCAACCCCACCACACTGCCATCAGAACTGATGAAGCTTCTTGGATGAGAAATGAAACGTTTTCGTCATCCAGTCGAATTGCATTTTGCAGGGGAAAAAAGCATCTTTGAGACAACTATGACCTGGAAGACGGAGAATCTCCACAGCCAATCTGATAAAACCACTGAGAACTTATTTAGTATAAATACAAAATAGAGCTGTATAGGCACCATTTAAGGCTAAAAGAGTGTTAGCATTTCTCATTCCACCATTATGGGTATGTTACTAATAACCATCATTGTATTACATTGTTCAAGTGCATTATGATGTATGAGAAACACTTAGTGTTTTCAATCACCTGGGAAGTGCATAATAGCTCAGTAATACCTTCCCTGTTGTGTCTTTCAAGTTTTCTGCAATTGCAGTGAAAATGTAAAATGTGTTTAATTAAAGATGCTGGGTAGTTTTATGGAACAAATACATTGCATAAATAGAAAGAATCATAGATTATCCAACGTGCAAACTAAGGTTTATTAGACGCAGTAGTGGAATTTATTATGATTTTAAGAGAAAAGGAGAAGAAACCAGAAACATTTTAAATCAATATATTTTCTAAAAAAAAAATTAAAAGTCATGAGGACAAAATTGTAGATTTCTCAATTGAAAATTAGAATATCTGAGCTCATAAATTAGCAGAGCAATATTCAGAAATAAAACTATTATTTTTTCCAATAACATAATCTGGAAGAGTTCCACTAATCATGGAGATACATTATTTTTGCCTTTTATTCTAATTGTAGAGGTTCTAATTCTAATTGTGGAGATGTCCCATTTTCTCACTGGATACAATCTGAGCAGACTAGTGCTCAGCTGAAAAAAATACCCTACATTTTTTTTAAAGCACCGATTCTCCTAGAAAAAGACAAAAGAGAAGGGTTTTTTAAAAAAAATCTTTTTGTTTCAAAGGTGGAAATAGTATGCATCTAAATCCTGCCTTCCACAATATATCAGAGGTCTCCAAATTTGGCAATTTTGTGGACTTCAACATCCAGAATTCTCCAGCCAGTATGATTCTGGAAATTGAAGTCCACAAGTCTTAAAAGTCTATAGAGATTCTCGGCTATCCAGCCCATGGTTGTGTGAAAGGTGCTTTTTTCAGGAGGCTCTCAGCTTTGGAAGCAACACTGAGATCAGATGCTCCCAAGCTGCCATATTTTGAGCCTGGGAAAATGGGAAGGGAGAATTTCTTGAGGTATATGTTGTTAGACATAATAACATTCTTTTTCTAAGTCAAGGTCATGTTAGTTTGTGCATAAGTGAGGGGAAGTCTCAAGTTGGGAGGGGTGGTGATTGGGGCATGTGATGTGATGATGGATGCAGGGGGTGGATTTGTATTTTTTACTTTTTGCAAGGAAGCCCAGAACTTTTAGATTCAGGATTCCCCAGTTGTGCCAGTTTACTATCCAATAAAAAAAGAACTTTTCAGAAGATGTCTGTCTTGAAGTTATTTGTTGGAGTGGAGGTTTTCTGGAACACTGATAGAGGCAATTGCACTCTCTTGTCGTTTTTTTCCCCTTTGGGAAAAAACGTATTTAAAAGAAAAAAATAAGAAAGTCCAGTTGCCTCCTAAAAAAGCACCTTTTGGACACAGGTCTTAAAGTTGCCAAGTTTGGAGATTAAATAGCAATAGCACTTAAGACTTGTATATGGCTTCACAATGCTTTACAGCCCTCTCTAAGCATTTACAGAGTCAGCCTCTTGCCCCCAACAATCTGGCTCCTCATTTTACTCACCTCAGAAGGATGGAAGGTGACTAACTTATCAATGGCAGTTCTTCGCTTAACCACAATGGCAAGAAAAATAAGAAAATGGGGCAAAACTCATTTAACAACAGAAACATTGGGCTCAATGTGGTTGTAAATCGAGGGCTACCTGCATTTTCATTTGCAAAAAAAAAGGCAACTCCTCACTCATCAAACTTAAGGAGGAGAATTTTTTTAAGGCAGAAGAAAATATCAGGATAGAATTATCTTACAGATAATTTCTTTTCCCCCCAGATTCCTACTGCATTGCCAAAGGGAGATTCAAGCCCTTATAACCAAAGGATCAATGGTGGGATTCAAAAATGTTTACTACTGGTTCTGTGGGCGTGGTTTGGTGGGCGTGGTGTGGCTTGGTGAGCGTGGCAGGGGAAGGATACTGCAAAATCCCCATTCCCTCCCCAACCCACTAACCTGCTTTCCAGCTCTGTTCTCCTGTGCAGGGCAACCAAAGAAGACCCAGCCAATCAGCTGGAACTCGGGAGGCAGAGAATAGATGAGGGCAGAGCCAGTCAGAGGTGGTATTTGCTGGTTCTCCCAACTACTCAAAATGTCCTCTATTGGTTCTCCAGAACTGGTCAGAACCTGCTGAATACCACCTCTGCCAAGGATGCTGTCAATTAACATTAAGGCCTGGGTCTGCTGTGTTGAGATAGGTTACAAAATGCCACCCTCGGAGTCTTTGCTGATTCAGTGGTTGTTAGAGTCTAAACACACAAGGAAATTAAATATTGAGATCTCCTTTAAAATAATAAAGTCTGGGCTCCTTGTGATGTTCTTGCTTCCTCAGCTCAGCCTTTCTGTCTCAGCGTTTGGTTCTGATTTATGGCCTGATGGCTCCCTTCTTACACTGTAATGCAATTCATATCACTTTTTAATGCATATCGTGCTATAATAAGTGTACCAAAGAGGATAGCAAGGAGACACCCCCCAATTGGCTGTGACAGACAAAAATACTTTTTTCATTATTTCCTCTTTTGTCATTCATGGAACTAGGGATAAAATATGGGTCTCCTTGGCACATTGCAATAGATGGAACATGCAACTATAACCTTCTTTTTTAAAAGAAAAAGCCCTGAATCCTTTTTTTCTTAACAGTAATAAAGTGAGAACAGCATCCTTCAAGTGGCACCTTCTGGAAATGTTGGAGTACGACTCCCATCGTCCCCAGCTTTTGATGGTGATGGGCATTGAATGAATGAATGAATGAATGAATGAATGAATGAATGCCATCTTTAAAAAGATGTTGAGATGCTAGAAAGAGTGCAGAGAAGAGCAACAAAGATGATTCGGGACTGGAAGCTAAAACATATGAAGAATGGTTGCAGAAATTGAGCATGGCTAGTCTAGTAAAGAGAAGGACCAGGGGAGACATGATAGCAGCCTTCCAATATCTCAGGGGCTGCCACAATGAAGAGGGAGCCAAGCTATTCTCCAAAGCAACTGAGGGCAGGACAAGAAGCAATGGATGGAAACTAATCAAGGAGAGAAGCAACTTAGAACTAAGGAGAAATTTCCTGACAGAACAATTAATCAGTGGAACAACTTGCCTCCAGATGTTGTAAATGCTCCAACACTGGAAGCCTTTAAAAAGATGTTGGGTTTGTCTGAAGTGGTGTAGGGTTTCTTGCCTAAGCAGGGGATTGGACTAGAAGACCTCCAAGGTCCCTTGCAAGGAAGAGGGAAGAAAATAGAAAATCAAAGAAGGAAGGGGATAGACACTAAAAGAAGGAAAAGGGAAGGGACAAATGAAAGAAGGAACAGATGAGAGTCAGACAAAAGGAAAGAAAGGGATAAAAGAAAACAGGAACAAAGGGGGAAATGAAACAAATTCATGGAAGGAAGGAAGGAAGGAAGGAAGGAAGGAAGGAAGGAAGGAAGGAAGGAAGGAAGGAAGGAAGGAAGGAAGGAAGGATAAAAGGTCAGTTGTTCTTTGAGACTGGTGCATTTTTCACAAAATCCAGTTTAGCGCCGTTTCTTTCCAAGAAATAATAAGCTGATGATGGTAATAAAAACTGATTATGTTGAAATGGGCAATCAAAGAAAATCATGCGCATATGACATGGCCAAATGAAAGGTCATCGCTGAGCAAAAATCACACTTGGCTCCCTCAGAGACTGATAGCATGTATTTAAAAAAATAACCCTCAAAATTGTGCATACATTTACACAAATAATCATTTCCTGACATGCCATCCTGGCTACAAGGACTTGCGAAAATGAGGCAGTTAGCTGACTCCCTCGGTTAAAGGATGACTCTTGTTTAGGGCACCCTGGCATACCTTCATATTGTTCCTCGCATTTTGACCTTCTTTTTTTCCTTTCTATCTCTCATGCACATTACCTTTGGCAACATCTACAGGAGCATTTATTCGAATGAGCCAGGAAGTGCCATTTTATTAGTCTTTTGCAATTAGCATCTCATCAGATTCCCTCATTCTGGAAGAGTTCCTTTGCTGATTTGCTTGACAAGGCATTTTTCAGATGTTGTGCCAATGTACGATGGGGCAAGTCAAGGATAGGCCTGAGTAAGGGATATGATTTCCTGATCTAAGTACTAAGGCTGTTTCTGGAAAATGTCTCTATGCATTCTTTTTTGTTAAATACTTTTTAACATTTTCCAGCAATTTATAACATATCAACACTTTCAACAACATTACAGCATTGTGAACATTCATATTCATATATTAGTTACTGTGTTACTTTTATATCTATTGTCTAACCAGGTATACCAGACCAGATAATACTTTGATTCACCTCTATCTTTTAACTCTAAGATCAGGCTATCCATCTCCACACAGTCCAAAATCTTTCTTATCACTGTCCCCTCAGATGGTATATTATCCTGTTTCCAGTACTGTGCATACACAATTGTGGCCGCAGTTATTATATGTAAAATAATGTATTTGTCTGTCTTAGTATAGTCTCATTATTCACAAAAAAACCAGTTTTGGTCTGAATTCAGTTTTTTCTTTCATTATTTCCTCTCACCACTTTTTAATTCTACTCCAATAAGTCTTGGCTTCTGAACACGTCCACCACATATGGAAAAAGATGTCCTGTTTACTTCTGCATTTCCAATATTCTGGGCTTCTGGTTGAGTCACTGTGCATTCTTGACATGTGGAAAGACTATATGTTCATAGATGTGTCAGGCTTAGATAGGAACACATAAAAAGCATGGGATAGGGAGTTCCCTTTATGCATGAAAAACAGGAACTTGGTAATTTCAATTTCCTACCTTTGAATCCTGCTTCCTGCTTTTTTCAACCTAGTTCTTACTAATTTAATTCTCACTTTCTGCTTTAAACGAAAAACAACTTGTTTGTTCATGGACATTCCCTTCACCAATGGCCGTTGTTCTCCTTCAACTGTTGTATAGAAGGTAGCACCCCAAAAGTGGATGTCTCTGGACCAAAAGCTCACTTTAATAAATGTACTTTAATAGTATAATTTACTTTAAAACAATTACATGCTTTTTGCATGATTCCTCTTTATGTTTAGTAAATTTGATTTTCTGTTACATTTTTAAAAAATCACAGTTTGGCAGTGATATTTGGAGATGATGGAGTAACTACAGGAGGACAGAGTTGAAAGGGATCTTGGAGGTCTTCTAACATTTTGCTTTTGCTCAACATGATCTTGGAGTTGCCAAAACTTTGTGTCAAAGCAAGGTATGTGCTTTTTGACATTAACGTACAGGTATCTCTCAACTTCCAGCCACACCTGCAACTGTAGCTTCCATCACAGATAACAGATAATCAGAGTTAGAAGGTCATCTAGTCCAATCTCCTGCCCAAGTGGGAGACCCTACACCATTTCTGACAGGTAGGAGTCCAATCTCTTCTTGAAAGTCTCAAGTGATGACACTCCCACAACTTCCCAAGGCAACTTCTGTTCCATTGGTTGATTGTTCTCACTCTCAGAAAGTTTCTCCTTATTTCTATATTGAATCTCTCCTTGTTCAGTTTCCATCTATTATTCTTTGTCAGGCCTTTAGGCACTTTAGAAAATAGCTTGACCTCTTCCTCCTCTCTGTGGCAGCCCCTCAAATATTGTAACACTGCTATCGTGTCTCCCCTGGTCCTTCTCTTCACTAGACTAGCCCTGCCGAGTACTTGCAACTGTTCTTCGTATGTTTTAGTCTCCAGTCCCCTAATCATCCTGGTTGCTCTTCTCTGTACTTTTTCTAGAGTTTCAATATTTTTTTAATAATGTGATGACCAAAACTGCATGCAGTACTCTAGGTGTGGTCTTACTAAGTCTTTATAGAGTGGCCTTAGTACCTCCCTTGATCTTGATTGTATCCCTCTGTTAATGCAATTTAGGATTGCATTGGCTTTTTTGGCTGCTGCTGCACAGATCGTCACACCTGATCTTACGATCTTTCCTTCTTGGGGTCATTAAGCAAATCATGCAATTATGAAAGAAATCTGGCTTCCCCGATTAACTTTGTTAATGCCACAGTTGTTAAGTGAATCACTGCAGTTGATAAGTGTAATGTCACCTTGTTGTTAAGTGAACCTGGCTTCTCTATTGGCTTTGCTTGTCAGAAGGTCGCAAAAGGGGATCAAATAAAATTGGGACACAGCAACGGTCATAAATATGAGCCACTTGCCAAACAACTGAATTTTGATCACATGATCACAGGGCAAAGGTCGTTCAGTGTGAAAAATGGTCGTAAGTCCCTTTTTTTCAGTGCCGTTGTATCTTTGAGCAGTCTCTAAATGAACTGTTGTAAGTCGAGGACTACCTGTAATTCATTCTTTCTAAATTTCATTCTTTCCAAATTTTTCTTCTGCAGATGCAAAGTTGACACGTGATTTTTCAATGCCTTTTTTGGGGGGGCGGGGGTGTTCTTTTTTTAGATGAAGGCGGATCTCTCTGCTGAAGCAACCCATATGGATTTGCCTTTCTACACTTCAAAGGTGTAGATGTCTCAGATTTAAAGAACAAAGACGCCGGGATCAAATCAACAAGCTGCACGGCCCTCCCTAAACCATTTCTGCTAAAATTTCATCCTTTTGTCAATAGATCAGAAGCAAATTCAGGGGGAGAAATTGCTCTTTTACAGAGGAAGGAAAGCCCCACAGAATGGAGCCTGATGAGGCTATTAACAGATTTTCAATACAAAGCTAATTGATAAAAATCCAGGCAACTCAGCTTCTATCATATTTTTTTTTTTTCCTCCGGGCACAAAAAGGAATAATTCAGTTTGTTGTTCCAAATATATTTGACACATTAATTCAGCATGAAAAGAATGGTTTAATGAAGTCTGAAGAGAATTGCTATCTGCCCTTTGAATGAGTTATCTAAATGCCACTTTATTATGCGAAGCTATGTAAAATAAATTGCATTCCAGCCCTTGTTAAGAAAGGGGGAGGAAAAAAATAAAACCTTATCACAGCCCAATGTTTACAGGAGAAGTGATGTGAAGATCAGGAGATCACTGCACTACTTTTGAGGACGAGGAGGGGGTGAGCGTTGGAAACTTAACACCAATAGCCCCCTCAACTGAAAAGCAGATAATTTGACATGAAGATAATTATCATCTTACTTTAAAAAGCGATTAAGTGCAATTATGTTCCGCAAGAAGAGACAGGGAACAAAGAAAATAAAAATTTAAGGGTGGCATTGTTCAGTCCTATGCTTGGAGATGGAAGCCCAGATCTTTCAAAATGACTAGATATCTGTCACTGGGTGAAAGGAAAGGACGATAAATAAATAGCCTTATGTTCTCTCAGATCTTTGACTCGGCAAGATGAAGTTCTATGCTATCTCTTTAGGATGCTGTCGGAAATAGATGGTTCTGACTTGATGTTTCCTAGGGAGAGGCAGTTTTACAGGTCCTCTGGATTTACAACCAGTGGTGTTATGCTGCCGGTTCGCAATGGTTCTAGCGATCCGGTAGTGCCAGTCAGCAGTTGGGCGCACCCACCCACACCTGCCCTTTCCTGTCCTATATTTCCTTTGTTTGTAGCTCAACTGATAGGCATGGCAGAGTGGGCTGCCATGCCTCGGCTGTTTTACTACTAGTGCTGATGGTAAGGTAAGTTTTTATACTGAAAATTGCCCGTCTTACAATGCTCCGTGCGCAGCCACAGAACCGGTAGTAAAATATTTTGAATTCCACCACTGCTTGCAACCATGGGCTTAGCGAATGTTCAAAGTCACAACTGCAGTGAAATGGGGGACCGCTTTTGACCACTTTTCACACTTACGACTGTGAGAATCAAAGATATACCTTGTTGGTCTATTAGATTCAATAAGCCCTAGGGATGGTATCAGGCCCCAGAAGAAAGAGACATGAACCAAAGTTTTCAGCTAGGAGGGTTTCAAAATATACCAGAACTATTTGTAATCCTGCTGAGCTGTTGCTAACTGTGAAAACATATTTTTGCAAAGTATGCACTTGGATAGATAAGTTTAAAACAGGAAGAATGAAAACTGTTGGAAATGAGGAACTGAAAGTAATGTACACAGGTATTTAAGGAAAGTAAGAGTTTGTGAAGTTGTGAAGTGTGTATGTGCTTAGAAGAAAAGTATAAAGGATAGGGTTGGAGATTAGCTCGGGGCCCTTTGATTTATGGTAGTCCTTGCAGGACCTGCTATATGTCATTGGACCCCATTACAATGGCTTATTAATGTAAGTGTATTACTGCTGTTATATATTTTGTATCTATTCATTTCTTATCTTCCAAATTATTAGAAACAATAAACTTCTGATCTTAAAGTAAGAATTCTTGTTTGTGTTGCTGTCTGTTTCCTATTGGTATTTTCTCATGACACGACAGTATCCCTAGGGTCACGTGATCAACATTTTGGAGGCTTGGCAATTGGCATAGGTTTACGGTGGTTGCCGTGTTCCAGGGGTTATGTGATCATTGTTTGTGACCTTCTGACAAGCAAACTCAATGGGGAAGCCAGATTCAGTTCACAATCGCATTACTGCCACTGGGATTCACTTAACGACTGTGGTAAGAAAGGTTGCAACGTGGGGCAAAACTCTCTTAACCACTGCCTTGCTTAGCAATTGAAATTTTGGGCTCAAGTGTGGCCGTAAGATGAGGATTACCTGTAGTTTCATCTTTGTAAAATATTCTCATCCTTTTAAATAAAGAATGAGATCATTGTACCTCCTCCTTCTCCTCCTCCATCTTCTTCATCTCCTTCTCCTCTTTGTCCTCTTCCTCCTCCATCTTTGTCTTCTCTTCTTTCTCCCCTTTCTACTCCTCCATCTTCATCTTCTTCTCCTCTTCTTTCTTCTCCATTTTCTTCATCTCCTTCTCCTCCTTCTCCTCTTCCTCTTCCTCCTCTATCTTCATCTTCTCCTCTTTCTCCTCCTCCATCTTTTTTTATTTTATTTTATTTGGTTTGTCAATTGCTTACAAGATAACAGGTATAAGTAAAAACATAGCTATGAATACATGGATACATAGAAGAAAAATAAAAGAAACAATAGGACAGGGATGATAGGCACGTTGGTGCACTTATGCACGCCCCCTATAGACCTCTTAGGAAAGGGGTGAGGTCAATAGCAGACAGTCTAAGGTTAAAATTTTGGGGTTGGGGGAAGAAACTACAGAGTCAGGTAGAGTATTCCAGACATTGACCACTCTGTTGCTGAAGTCGTATTTCCTGCAATCAAGTTTGGTGCGATTAACCTTGAGTTTGTATTTATTGTTTGCTCTTGTGTTGTTATGGTTGAAGCTGAAGTATTCATTGACAGGTAGGACATTGCACATGTATGATTTTATATACTATACTTAGATCGGACCAAAGGCAGAGTAGTTCTAGGTTTTCTAGGTCTAGAATTTAAAGTCTGGTGGCATAAGGTATTCTGCAGCGAGTAAAGGAGTGGAGAACTCTTCTTGTGAAATATTTCTGGACTTTCTCAACTGTGTTAATATCAGATACGTAATGTGGGGTCCAGACTGATGAGCTGTATTTGAGTATTGGTCTAGCAAATGTTTTGTATGCTCTAGTTAGTAGTGTAATATTACCGGAGAAAAAGCTACGTTAACAACTCTAAATGCCTTTTGGGCGATGTAGTCACAGTGGGCTCTAGCACTTAGATCATTAGAGATGAGTACTCCAAGATCCTTGACAGAGTTTGGATCATCAACAAAGTCTTGACTATTCAGCCTGTATTTTATTTTCTGATATATTTTTTTTGCCAGTATGTAAGACAGAGCATTTATTTGTTGAGATTTGAAGTTTGCCATTTATTTGACCATTCTGATACATAGTCAAGATCTTTTTGAAGGGTAGCAGTATTGACTGTGGTGTTGAACATTGTCAGCAAAGAAAACACAGTTTCTTTTAATGTGATCACAGAGATCATTTATGTAGAGTATGAAGAGAGTTGGTCCTAGAACACTGCCTTGGGGGACACCATTGTTGACAGGTACAGAATTTGATAGGATGCTCCCAATTTTGACCATTTGTTGTCTGTTTGACAGGAATGCTTCTATCCAGTTATGCATCCAGAGATACCATAAGATTTTAGTCTTAGGAATAGTTTGTCATGTACCACTGAATCAAAGGCTTTACAGAAGTCTATGTAGATTTCATCTATTGCTTTATCTATTACTTTATTTTCTTCATCTCCTTCTTTGTCCTCTTTCTCCTCCTCCTCCTTCTTCTTCTCTCTTTTCCTCCATCTTCTTTGTCTCCTCCTCTTTCCAGCTTCTCCTGCAAAGCCTAAACAGATTGCTATTTCCCAAGGATATTCAAAACTGGGCCAAGAGCCACCATCATCCCTTCAGGTGGAGGTTGCTCACTCCCTGGTCTATCCTTATTGACTGTGGTTCTTCAGGGTTTCAGGTGGGTGTCTTTCCTAGCCCTAACACACCCTGGAGAAGATGTCCTTCATGACCAAACAATGATCAGTCTGGGATGTGTAACAAAACAGATGAAGAAAGCTTTTCCTTCCTGATTTGTGAATTGAATTCAGAGAGCCAGAATAGCACAAAAGGTCCTTTCTGATGCTTTATCCAGTAGCTCTGTTGGCAGCAATATCTTGTTGCTGTTTCTTTTGTCTGCAGAAAAACCTGCCTATTGTGTTCATTTTTTTGTTGTTGTTGCTGAATTATTATAGCTCTTCACTACCGCTTTCCCACATCCCTAGATGAACAACCTTTAATTGTATCCCTTGTTTTTAACAAAACAGACTTGGGTTGCAGCTTATTATTCATCTGGGATTCTCAGACATAATTTATTATCTGGTATTTTCTTCCCTCGCTCCCTTTTCCCTTCCCCTCACAAGTAACGGGAAGCTCTTGGCACTAACTGGCTGGTGGAAAGTGATTTTATCATGCAACACCCATGACAGTGTACTGCAATGGATAAACAATATGCATTTACTGTGATAGATGCATTGCTCCGCAGAGGTTCCTTAGGGTCTGTCAGTGACAGAGCACTTCGTTTTTCCACATTCTGCCTCTCCTTTCTCGGTTACACATTGTCCCTGGCACAAGGTCTGGCTTTCTGCTGCCTTTATAGCACTTTCAGGAAGGTGAACGGAATTCAAAAGGAAATGAGAACAGGGAGGATGGTGGGCCTTGAGCAATCAGGATACATCAGTAGGGCCAAAGGAAAGAAAGAAGAATCCATGTAGAAGGAGTTTCCTCCAGGTCCCGTTGATTCCGACAGCCTGCTCATGAACCCCTGGAGTTAGCAAACTCAACTGTAGGGGAAGGAGTGGGGGAATCTGAGGGCAGAGTCAAAAGAGGGACCAGCCTAGAATCCCACAAGCAGTTTAAGTCTCATCTCCCTTGAATTCCATGGACCTTTATCTAATTCCAAGCAGGTGCTAAGCATTAGTTTAGAAGATTCTAGTGCATAGAATTTATTTTTTAGCAATAAAACAGTTTCCTTGTACTTTCCTGCATGGACCTGGACTTTTGCATCTGACATCAGCTGACATAACTTGATCCCTGGATTTCTGTTTTTTATTCCAGTCTGAAAAATAAATAAATGACGGTTTAATTATTCCTTGCCAGATTTTTTTTTTTAAAAAAGCCAGCAGCCAGTCTGTTCTTGGCTGGTAATTGGCAATCAGTGTCATAAAACAAGTTAGCCAGTCTGATGGTTGTTAGAAAGCAGAGAGGAAGTGTCTGGCCTGTTTTTTTTTTTTTTTTTTGCTAGCAAACAATAGATCAGGGGTGTCAATCTTGTGGCATCACAGTGGCATATCATGACTTTTCACCTTCGCTAAACCAGGTGTGGGCATGACCAGCGTGTGACACATCTGGCCCACAGGCCATGAGTTTCACAACCCTGCAACAGATTGTGGTGTAGGGTTTCCTATCGAAGCAGAGGGTTGGACTAGAAGACCTCCAAGGTCCCTTCCAAACTCTGTTATTCTATTCTATTCTGTCTGTCAGAGCATATGCAGTGAGGTCCCTCTTCAAGACCCAGTTTGCAGCAGCATTGGGACCAGGCATGTAAAGGAGGGACTTGCAGAATGACATCACTGCAGAACTGGGCTTACCGTATCTTTTTGCATTAATAAACAATCAAATCATACTAGGAAACAGTCAATCTAAATTATAATGAAACAAGCAACAAAGTTACAATCATACAAGTGGGAGGGGATGGGTGATAAGGAGTGATGAGAAGATTAATAGTAATAGTAATGCAGATTTTGTAAATAGTTTGACAGTGTTGAGGGAATTATTTGTTTAGCAGAGTGATGGCTTTCGGGAAAAAAACTGTCCTTGTGTCTAGTTGTTCTGGTGTGCAGTGCCCTATAGCGTTGTTTTGAGGATAGTAGTTGAAAGAATTGATGTCCAGGATGTGAGGGGTCTGTAAATATTTTCACAGCCCTCTTTTTTGACTCGTGCAGTATACAGGTTCTTGATGGAAGGCAGGTTGGTAGTAATTGTTTTTTCTGCAGTCCTACTTATCTTCTGAAGTCTGTGTCTGTCTTGTTGGGTTGCAGAACCAAACCAGACAGTTATAGAGATGCAGAAGAGAGACATATAGTTTGGAGGAGGGGCAGGCTGGATTGAAGCAGGGTTCTTTTATTCATCTCTGGCACCAAACTCTGTTGCATCCTGCTTGTTATAGATATTGTCTACAGAAACTATCTTGTTTTAACCTTATTTACAAAACTACAGCATGTAAGCCGCACTTGAGTCAGTTATCAATTGGAGTGGCATAGAAGCCTTTTAAATAAGTAAACAAAATCTCCAAAAATGACTTCTGGTTTGAGCTTCTTCAGTGACAGACCGAAACCTTGTCTCTGATAGAACTGAACTGGAATGGAATGAGGGTTTATAATTACATATATTTAACAATCTTCCTTTTTTTAAAAAAAAGGATATAGTGTGTATTATAAGAATGTACCAAGCAGAATTTGATTGGAAGTTATGTATTATGTATTATATTGAAGGTCATAAACTTAAGGTATATATTGAAGTTTAAATAAGAATTGAATGGATGTAATTAAAAGATATAAAGGTGTCATATTCCAATTAGTAACTACAGGAGAAAATTTGTTTAATGAGAAAAGATAATATGAAATTGAAACAGAACAGACAAAAGTATAAATACGATTTGAATTAAGATGAGATTCAAAATAAAATTGAGAAAATTAAAAGAGGGGAAAAACTATATAGAAAATATAAAATAGTATAAGATATGGAATAGAATACAAAAAAGAGCATGAAATTGAGTTTTGTGTCTGTATAAAGAAATTCAACCCGGGACCGTGCTATTTTCAAAAAAGATGTTTTATTTGTATTTTATGTGTGAAAACCCAAATAAAACTTTATTAAAAAAAAAAACAAAATCTCCAAAAATCTTCCATTGGTCAAGACAAGTGCTTTCTGCTTCATATCATATATTTGCTTGAAGAAAGCATTGGGGGTGTGGGGGAAGCAGATAGGAAGGTAAAGAAGCAATACGAGGCAATGGACGGGTTAGAGACCTTGAATCAGGGTTTTTAGCACGAGAAAGGACATCTATTCATATGATAATTGTGCATATTTAATAATATGTGAGGATATAATGAATTGTTAATCCTTTATTGCTATGCCTTTGTCAATTTTTTATTTATGAAAGTTGGTCCTGAGATTTTAAGGAATATATGAATTTGATGCCATTACTAGTCATGTTTGGAAACTGCAATTAGGAACAAATAGATCATCACCGAATTAGTCCTTATTGATGCACAATCAATAAAATTCAATTATGTCAGGGTGCATGGATATTTCTATCACAGCTAGTCCTTAAATGGAGAATATATACATGTGATGAATTAAATATATTTAAATATTTAAATATACGCCACTATGGGATGTTTGCAAGTAAGTGAGCAATCCATCTTTCTGTAATTACTGGGAAATTTGCATGTGACAGCTCTTTATGACAAAGGGGCAAAAGTGAAAATGTTGAATTATTCACTTCTTGAAGTACTACTGTCAGAAAGGGATAATATTGGTTAAAATGTTGAATGGAGCATTGACATTTAAACTGCTTTCAAGAGAGAAAGATCACCTGCGCCATTGACACAAGGTCTTTTGCAGGCATCATCATAGAAATGAAACCTCTGGCTTTGCACAACTGGAAATTTGCAGCATTCTGAACCAAACACGGAAGTGTACTTTGCATCAGGCCGGAAACTTCAGCTGGATATATGGAGATCACAAGACATAGCATGAAGATTGATAGCATGCAAAAAATAACAAAGCACAATTGCTGGTATATCACATGGTGTGTCCTACCACAAACCTGTAAAATTATTTCAAACAATAAAGCCCCTCCCTAAACACACACAAAAACTTCAAGTTCTTGGTCATTCTTGGGAAATGAATTTATTTTTCCATTGTCCCAGGGTTAGATGAAATATATATTTGTCAGTATTTCTCTTGTGCTTCTCAGTCCCCCCCACCCCCCACACACATTTTTGAGATTGTCTGTCTCACCGCCATCTCCCTGCCATTCTAGCCAAGAGAGAGTTCTAGTATCAAAGTTGGATGACTTGCATGATCGTTGCCGTATTTTCAGAATTTTATTGATTCTACAAATTTTGCTTGTTTGGTGTCATAGTAAATGGAGTGGAATGGAATGGAATGGAATG
>NW_020769373.1:537089-559241 GCF_900518735.1 Pseudonaja textilis | reverse complement strand
GAATAGAATAGAATAGAATAGAATAGAATAGAATAGAATAGAATAGAATAGAATAGAATAGAATAGAATATTGGAATGAAGAATGGAATGGAACAGAATAGAAACAGAAATAGGAATAGGAATTGAATCGAATCGAATCATAGGGCTGGAAGGGTCCTTGGAGGTCTTCTAGTCCAACCCCCTGCCCATGGAAGAGACCTTATATCATCTCAAACTAATGAATGTCCAATCTTTTCTTGAAAACCTCCAGCAATGGAACGCACACAACTCCAGGAGGCAAACTATTCCATTGATTGATGTTTTTCACCATCCAGAAATTTTCTCCTTAATTAAAGATTGAATCTCTCTTTAAGGATCTTCCACTCATTGCTTCTTGTCCTGCCCTCGGGAGCTTTGATAAATAAGTCAACTTCTTCTTCTTAAAACCATCCCTCATGTACCAGAAGACAGCTATTGTCTCACCCCCTAATTCTTCTCTTCGTTACTTTTGAGGCTTTTAATTATCTTTGTTTTGAGGCTTTTCTTATCTTTGATACTTTTGAGGCTCTTCTGCTCTTTGTAAATACACTTCACGGTGCTTGCAGTTCTGATGACCAAAGAAATGTTTTCAGGGTTTCTTTGCATCGCTTAGAGTTCCAAAATTCAGTCTTCCTTCATTACTGGACCTGTACAGCTTATCTGAAAGAACACTTTGGCAAATGATCAAGCATAATCAAATACGTGACCACAGATGACTGGAATCTATATAGTTTCTTGGAATCATGGATCTACACTTGTTTTCCACCTTTTATTAAAAGAAGTGGACAGTCTGTCTGTTATTTCACTAAGTGTTGGTCCCAGCATGTGAAGCCATAAACTCAGAGGCTGGCAGACTGGAAACAGAAAACAAATGTTGATTATCTCATTGTCTACACAGTCATCAATATAATTAGCCTTTGTCCTAAGCTCACCCACTAGCAATGGATAGATGGGACCAGATCAAGGCAAGTAAGATTTATTGATAATGCAAAATTTGGAAAGCATTGTGGAAATGATTTCATTTTACTTTTCATTATTGCAGCATTGGCCATGATGCGTTCTTATTGGTAATTTGGTTGTCATTTAGATTTGATGTGGAATTATGTGTTGTGAATGGTCTTCTATTGATCATCAGGCCTTATTGTTATCAGGAACTACATGATTACAGTCTGAGATATGCAGCACTTGGCTTCTATTATAATCAGCTAACAAAGCTTACTTTAAGGAAGGGGTCCCCAACACCATCTGCGGACCAGCAGTGGGCCACAGCATGCCAGAAACTGGGCCACGCAAACAAGCAAAGTCACATCCGTGGGATGCAGGTAGCGTGTGAAACCACACCCTTCCAATCCACAGAAAAACTTTTCTCCATGATACCGGTCCCTGGTGTCGACAGTTGGGGACCACTGCTTTAAAGGAAGGGAAGATGTTGCCTTAGCATTACAAGTTGTATAAAAATAATTAATTTTCTTCCCCTGAAGGAAGGCATTAGCAATCACAGAAAATTATTTTCTGTAATTTAAATTTTGGTTAATACGTTATTTGCAGAAGCCTAAATTGAAGCAGTTTTCTTTAAAAAAATGCTTTAGAAATCATGGGTAGAATTTCAAGGCTGAGATCAACAGATAATTAGTCTGAAAAGTAAACAATCTTATTTGGGAGTAAGCATAAGGGATAAAAAGATATTAATCGTGTGTGTGGAAAACTACAATGTAATTGTACATCTTGGTCCTGATTTCCTACTTGTGCAGTGTATTTTTTTCCAAAGCCTGAGTTTATTAGAGTAAGCCCATATAGATCAACTATTTGGCAGGCATTGGGTCACATGTACAGTATACAAATAAAATGGGGAGGGAAGGAGGAAGAGCAGTCCAAGGGGTATTTTAGAGGAAGATTTTAAATGGTTTTAATAGTTCAGTGAAAATAACAAAATAAAATCAAACAGAGACACATAGAAAGGGGAGGAAAGGAGACAGTCTTAACAGGGGAAATATTTGACTTAATAACAATAGGTGGGCAATAGATCCTTGAATTGCTCACACACTAAAAGTGAGCTAAAAAGCCAGATAATTTGGGGAGGGGGTTATCCCATTCCATGCTTGAGATTCTTGTGAGTTGCTTCCATTGTCCACAATCTAAACATTCGAATTTTGGAGCGCATTAAAGGCTTGAGAATAAAGCAGTAGCATGATAAATGGAAGAAGATCAGAGAATGGCATGTATAATTAAGGAGCATGTTATAGAGAAGTTGATATAAAGTAATAATCAATATTCCAAAGAAAGAAAATCTTAGCAGCTTAAGGGTCCAGCAGAAGCCTCCTCCTGATACTGTAAGTGTTGCTGAAGTAACACTGAAAGGCGTTTTTCAGGACAGCAGTGCCTTAAGACAAGTGAATGACAAGCTAATCTTGCTCTAAATAAAACATGAATTGAGAATAATGAAGATTGATGTAACATGTTCTCAAAGAAAAAAGGAGGAGAAAACTGAACAGATGGAAAATGGGTTGGGGAGGAAAAAAAGCCCACAACCCATTGTCAAAATCATTTTTCTTGCCAGGGCTCAAAGACTGGCAAAATATCCTCTGAGAATTACTGACAGTTCAAATAGGGCAGAGAGTTAGAGGCAGGATATAGAATAACAGAGTTGGAAAGAGTCTTGGAGGTCTTTCAGAATCAACCTCGCCTGGCCACTAGGCTGCTTCTTTCTGCTTCTTTCTTCTTCTGCTTTTGGCTGCACCCAAAGAAAGCAGCAAAGGTCTTTCTTTCTCTCTCTCAAACTCCACCGGAAATGAATCTTTGGGACCCTGCAAGGCCTCCTGCACCAAGATGCTGCGCTGGCACAACAAGTCTCACAAAGACTCATTCCTGGTAGAGTTTGGGGGAGAGAAAGAAAGGCTTCTGCTGCTTCTGCTGCTTTCCTTGCATGAAGCCAAAAGTATCTCTCCCTCTCCCTCTGAGAATGGAGCTGGAGATGGTAAAGAATGATCAAACGACAGGAAAACGGGCAGGGGGGGGGGATTTTCCTGCAGAATTTTTGGGATTTTCCCAGGGTCTCTAGTCCTCAGGATTTAAAATTATGAGATTGGTGGTCCCTGGGGTCCAAACGTTGAGTTTGGTGGTCCCTGAGGTTGGCGACCATTGTTCTAGACCACCACCACCCTTGCTGAAACAGAAGGCCCTGTGCCATTTCAGACAAATGGCTATCCAATCTCTTCTTTAAAACTTTCAGGGAGGGAGCAACCAACAACTCCGAGATGTAAACAATTCACTGGTGAATTGTTCTCTCTGTCAGGAAATTTCTCCTTAATTCTAGGTTGGATCTCTCTTTGATAAGTTTCCTGCCCTCAAGTGCTTTGGAGAATAGTTCGACCCACTCTTCTCTGTGACAGCCCTTCCAATATTGGAAGACTGTTATCATATCTTCCTTCTCTTCATTAGACCAGACATACTTAGTTCCCACAACCATTTATCATATGGTTTAACTTCCAGTCCCCTAATCAAAATAATGGGCTGATCTCTTCTTAAAGCGACAAATGTCCAAACATGGGTAATTCAAATAGTATTCTGCGGAAATGCTAAGGTTCATTAGAATCCTGAAGAAAGCATTGAGTGGACTCAAGAGTAGTGTCCAGTTTCACAGTGACTGACCAGGGGCTAAACTTCAGTAGCGGGAAAGAAGATGGATGTCCTTTTTTTTTCTTATTGTTCTTCATAATTGGAATTTGGTGCCACGATGCCTCCAGTCCTCAGGAAGCCTAAATTCTAGATGAATGATAAAAAAAAAAAACCATCAGCAGAAGAGCTGGTAATGGAGACCATTTCCCATAAATTGTGCTAGTCCTCATTAACAAGCAGGAGGTGAAAGGCAGTAATTAACCGTCGTGTGGAAAACAATGATCCCGAGCATTTATTGTCCACATGCTTGCTTCTAATGACCAATGTTTTATTATGGCTGCCTGTCTGTAAATTGGACAAGACCAAGGAGCGCTAAGGCAAATTATAAGCTTGTCAGGCCTTGAATGCATTCCTCATATTTATGCAACTGAGTGTTGAAATTTCTCCTGAAGTCCTGCTTTGAAAGAAGGCCTCTCTCTCTGGGTTTCATTCATTTACTGGGTAGGTTTTTGCATTTTCCAACTTTTCCCTACTTTGTATTTTTCAGTTAAGATGTCGAGAGAGGGAAAGGTGAAGGGCAGAAGGCTGAACAAATGCCCTCACAGCCGAGAACCTTATGAAGTGCCACTCACTTCAATGACAAAAGTTAATGAAATGGATCTCTATCGCTGAGTGGGTGACCTATTGAAATAATTGGAAGTCTATTTGCCTGGGAAATAAGATAGGAAAGGTAGAACTGAGAATGGAGAATGGAAGATAAATGGCACCTGGAGCTTTGATCTTTAATGACCTCAACCGTGCAATCTGAAAATGACATGAAATTCACACTGGAAGCAATCGGATCTTCTCCATTCAGGCAGACAACCTATCAAAAGGTCTGCAGAGGTGATTTGAGAGGCCTTTCTCACAAATCAGGAAAAACATAAGAAGAATGCATGTTCTTCTGACCTTTTTGTAGGTCTCCTAAATGTAAAACCCTCTCTGTATGGGCTGAGGCCATGATTACCCAACAACTTGGTCGCTCAGAAAATTATGGACGTAGGGACACATAGACACATTAACAACATCTGTAGACTATGCAAAAGAGACAATCAACCAACCCCAAAGAGAAAAAGACTCCAGCTCCTCTCCACCAGTAATCAGCACAACATAGTTAATCAACATAGATTAACTCCATGGTCAACTTTAGACCAACAGTCAAGAAAGCAATAGCCCAACCAAGAAACTGCCAAAGAGCCATCAGTGAACAGCCCAACCAAAGAATCTCTAAGACTGACCCCACCCACCCAGAGAGGCGAGTCACCAGCATATAAACTGACAGCAGAGCACTCCTTACTAGCACTGATGATGTTACCTAGCTGGATAATAAAATGTCTGCAAGAAAACAACCAAGCTCAGAGAGTACCAAGGACTCCTCATCTCAGCCCTGGGCTACAAATATTTTCCTTGATTGGTAATTATGTAGGTATCTGAGTAGTATACAAGGATGTGTAGTTTCAACAAAGGAACCGAGAGAACTGAGACAAAACCTCTCCGAAAAATTGGAGCTTGTGAAGGTATTGTGAAACCCAAGATGATGACTGCTCAAGACACTTAAGACGCCACGAACGTTAGGAGCTTAGACATTCCCTAGGAAAGAATACCATGGAGTTGGGTGTACTACAAGTCCCCCTTAAAGCTCAGTTGCTGCCTTTGGTATGACATTTAGCTTCGGTCTATCTTTGGACTGGGGAAAATAGATGGAATGAAAGATCAGGGTGTTTTGCAGGTGGACAAGTAAAATCACATGTAAACCTGTTTCAGGCTGCAGGAGAAAAGTATGAAGGAGGAAGCATAACTGTGAAAACATATGAATGAAGATCTATCATTTCATCCTGGGCCAGGCAGAAAACTAGAATAGCCACAAAATTAGAATCAAAAGATGGAGAGTAGAATGTACTTTGCTTAAAACATTTCTATGGGTTGTGACAAACAGAAGTCTCTAACTGCCCTGGGATGAGCTACTTCACCGGATTTTTGCTGCATAGAATGAAGCCCACCAACTGTACCCCTTCTTGATCTCCCCGAAGAAAGATTACGGATGGTGTTAGGGCAGCAGACTGATCATTTGAAGAAAATTGGAACAAACTGAAGCAAGAGAGAATGTTAGAATAGAATAGAATAGAATAGAATAGAATAGAATAGAATAGAATAGAATAGAAGAGAATAGAAGAGAAGAGAAGAGAAGAGAAGAGAAGAGAAATGATCTTAAACTCCATGTTTCCATGGAATCTCCAGGTCCTATGACAAAACTGGGTTTTAAGGACCTTCTAGATCAATAGGTTGGGGACAATCCCACCTTGGATGGAATGGTGCTCCAAAGAGTCTGTCAGATGAAGCTGCTTAGCAGATGGGACTTGGCAACATCTCCTTCCTGCCTCGTGCCACCTTGAGTTCGGCCTCGTGCTCATTCAAAACCAACTGGAACTAGCCTCAGAGGAACCAGGCACAATACAGAAACACACACTTCTAGCCTCCAAAGCTAGTCCAGAAGGATACCGTAGTCAATGGCATGAAAGGTTGCTGAGAGGTCAAGCAGAGAAAAGATAAATGCACCATCCCAATCCTATTCCCATCACAAGTCATCCAAACTCATGACAAATGTTTTTTTTCTGTTGATACCCGGTCCTCAAATCTGACAGAAAAGGGTCCAGATATTCTAATATAAGATTATGAAGCCAGAACAAAGTTTTGAACTTTTGATTTATATGTTTGGTTCCTTTACCTTTCTTATCCCTGCTGTGATGATTTTAGTTTATGGGAGACAGAAATCGTTTTGTGAGAGTAGTTAATATTTCTAACTAGTAAAAAGCAATACTTTGCAACTTTGTAGCCATAGTGTTGAACAACCAACTTTAATGTATTCCCCAAATTCTGCTGTCAATGATACTTTCTCATTTAGTAATTGTTATTCCTGAAAAGGGCTCCAATTACAATTAATTGAAGGATACCCCAGCTGAAAAAAACTGCAATAACTTTTTGATGGTGTGCTTATAAGCATGGAAGCATCAGCCTTTAAAAGTGTTGATTCCTACTAATTGCCTGGACAAGTCTATGCAGTTTTCTTAGCAGGATCTTAAGAAGTGGCCTGGCCTTGCTTTCGTCCTACAGCTGATAATGACTCGGCTGAAGTCACTATCTGGCTTTGTACCTAAGGCAGGACTAGAATTCACAACCTTCTGGCTTCTAGCCTAATGACTTCATCATCAGACCAAACTGGCTCTTTTGCATGCTTTTGCAACCTGGAAAATGAAATCCTCCTGTGTTGTGTGAACTTAAAGCAAGGTGGCAAGTCTTCTACTGCATATGTAGTTTCTTGTGCCGTTGGGCACGAACAACATTAAGTTCTTAATAAATCAACGCTTCAGATTATATTTCTGTACCTAAATTTTAAAATGAAAGTAGACTAGAAACTCGCCTGAAAGCCAGTTCCAAATATGGTAGGTGGTTCAGGGACTTGAAATCGGTTCGACTATCCCACTGGGCAAACTAAATCTGTGGTCACCAATTTTGCACCGGTGCCTTCAAACTGTCTGTCATTAAAACACTACTTTTTGTTTAAGGGGAAAAAAAAAAAAGAATTAAGACTGATTCAATAAGTACAGACAGCGTGCAACTGATCAGAGGACATCAGTTTAATGCCTTATTAAAGCTGACGAAACAGTCCCACAATTCAACTGTAAATATTTTTTTGCAATATCTTATGACTCGATTCTTTCCTCAAAAGTGTACGCGAGAATCCAGACATTTAACCGACGATAAGCAGATCTTCACTAGCGAACTCATGCTCTGGCACCTCCAGATTGAGTGGAGCGGGGCCTTTACGTATTCTGCCAGATGCGTCATAATGGGACCCATGGCAGGGGCAGTAATAACCACCATAATCCCCCGCATCTGAAATTGGTACACAGCCAAGGTGGGTGCATATGCCTAGCACTACCAGCCACTCCGGCTTCTTCACCCTATCCGTATCGTGCTGCGGGTCTCTCAGTTCACTCAAAGGTACTTTAGCTACTTGATCGATCTCAGCCTGGGTTCTGTGACGCACGAACAGGGGTTTTCCCCTCCACTGGAAAACCATATTCCTGCCTTCTGGAATATCGGACAGCTTGATCTCAATCTTAGCCAGCGCCAATACATCAGCAGCAGGATTCATGCTGCCGATGAACATAACGACAGCATTCTTGGCAAAGTATGCAGAGAGCAAATAGGTTGCTCCGTTGAAAAAGTAGGTGAAGGTTTTTCTCTCGGCGCTGCTATCTTGGGAGGATTTTGTGGTATCTTGTACACTGTTGCGACGATTGTAAGAGAAGTCGGGCACAACCATATCATTATGGACGTAACGAACGCTGGCGGGAGCTGCAAGAAAGGGAAAGCATAATTATGGGATTGTTATTGTAGTAGAATGTGCTGCATTACAAACATTGTCTTAGAAAATAGTAACTTTGAAGAAAACCTGCTCCAATACCCCAACATAAAAGCATTTTTTTTTCCAACAAAAATACACACTTTATACAAAAACTGAATGAGCCCATGGAGGTTTGAATTGTTCACAGGATTCCCTTCCTTTCTACTTGCAATTGCATATAAAATGAATTATCCGCACTGGGAAACCTATCAAATGACATGTTCTCCACATATCAATGAGAGACAGAAACTTCTGAGACTATTGTGTTTTTTTCTGAAGAAATCCTTAATATTTGAAAGTGATCTGTCAGTCCCATGTTGTAAATTCTGTACGTAACTACAGCTATTTATTAATTTAATTCATACCCAGCCACAATTACAAGCCATAAAGCAGGCATGTCCCACCTGTGGGCTGCATACAGCCTTGGACAGCTAGTAACACGACCTCATAAGACTGTAATATTTTTCAGTCTTAAGGGGCTTTTTATTTTTAAAAATAAAACTGTTAATATTATGTGATTTATATACATTAACTATAGTATGTATTTTATATGCAGCTCAAGAAGATTCCTTTTTACTCAATAAGGTCCAGGTCAAAAGTACACACACGCCATAAAAGGATTTATAAGCTAAAATCAGCACTTCAAACTGCACTTGAAAGCCAATTGGAAGTCAATATGGGGCCCACAAAATAGATGTAATATGTTCTTAAAATAGTTTATATGAAATGTAACCAAAGTTGGAATGAATTTCAAAGTGGAAGAACCACTTTGTGTACATTTTATGGAAGAGTCTATGGATACTTATGGCCTATTGTAAAACTTAAATGAACAAATATTTTTTTCAAAATTATACCGAAATGGAGAAGCATATCCACTGCCATTTATAGCTTCACTAAAGCTTACGGACGTTAGAGAGTTATTAGGTTTAGGACTTCTGGGGAAATCATGTTTCATTTTCTACAAAGTTTACACTAGAAAGCTATCTGAGCCAAATGGACGAAGTTCTGCTTTAAAAGGTTTGATACGGTTCGTCAATTTAATTTCCATAAGAGCAAAATATCTCAAGTTTCTCCAATGTCCCTTAAGTAGTGGACCTAAAATATCTGATTAGACAAAAATCAAAATCAATAAAATCTTCTGAAGTGAATTTGACAAATCTAGAGCTGTAACTGAAAATGTTTTAAGCGTAAACAGTTGGTACTCATAGTTCAATGTTATTGTTTAAAATGTTACTGTTACGGTCCTTTTGAATCAAACCTGCAACTTTCTTAAAAACATTTTGGAAATGGTTTGCCAATTAAGCATCTCTTACTTGCCTACAGAAGTTGTGAATGCTCCAACACTGGAAGTTTTGAAGAAGAGAATGGACCACCATTTGTCTGAAATGGTACAGGGTTTCCTGGGTAAGCAGGGGGCTGGACTAGAAGACCTCCAAGGTCCCTCCCAACTCTTATTATATTACTTATTACGGGAGGGAAAGACATTTAGGAGACCTCATGTCTAAGGGAGAATTAGAACTTACAGTTTATGAATTATGATTGGGAATTAATTTTCAAATGCTAAACCGTAAGTCCAATATCCAGTTAGGTATACAGGTAATCCTCGATTTACAACAGTTCATTTAGTGACTGTTCAAAGTTTCAATGGCATTGAAAAAAGTGACTTATCACTGTTTTTCACACTTATGACCACTGCAGCATCCCCGTGGTCACATGATCAAAATTCAGCTGCTTGTCAACTAATTCATATTTATGATGGCTGCAGTGTCCCTGGATCACGTGATCCCCTTTTGCAACCTTCTGACATGCAAAGTCAATGGGGAAGTCAGATTCACTTCACAACTATATTACTAACGTAACAACTGCGGTGATTCGCTCAACAATTGTGGCGAGGGAGTTCGTAAAATTGGGCAAAATTCAGTTAACGAATTTCTCACTTAGCAACAGAAATTGTTGCCATAAGTCAAGGACTACCTGTATTTCCAACAAATGCTGTTGGTCTAGGATTTCAGGATTTAAGAACTCTATTATATATTTGCTACACCTTTAACCTAAGGATGAAAAAAATGGAAAGACAAATAATTTTACAAGTCAATCTCATAATTGTAGAAGTGTGATTTTGTGCTAGAAAAATTGTGAATTAGAAGCACCTTTCCAAAATAAACTGGGAAAGAAATGGCAGACTGAACCAACGACCACAGCAGAATGAACAACTAGTAAGTAGACCGGCTCTTTAGTAATTCCTCTCCAGACAAGGAAAGGACTCAAGATCACCCACAAGCGCACCACGCAATTGTTCCCTGCGAGGAGACTGCAAGATAGCAGTTTTGCAGCTTTGGGAGATGAGAAAAGACCCATCTTGCTTAAACTATGATTGCTCCCTTTGAAAGGTCACTAAAGTATATTTAAAATTTACCTTAACTTACATTTATTCATACACTGAGAATATTAGAAGTACCAAGTTTTTGCAATTGCAATATGACGTCAATATAGTTTTATACTGGAGAGGAGCCTGGACTTTATTATTCAAAGGTGTCATTCCAGGAGACATTTAGCTGACCAGTGTCACCAAGAATAATAATGTTTTCTCAATGAAAGCATGTGGATTGGAACATTTTGCACTGGGTGACATCAGAGCCTCAGACATTCAGCATCCCTCATATAAATTTAATAAAATAAATCTCTCAAGATCATCTATTATATGGCACTGTGGATCTTTGAATCCCCGTTTCCCCAGCACCAATCAGACAACCTAACCCAACTTCAGCCTCGCGCCTTTCAGCCTTGCTATAACCGTCCCCATTGCTGTCATCAAGTGGGGAATGACTGGAACAAATCCTTATTTATTAAATTTATCACTGCCCATTTCACAGTTCAAGGTGACTCTTACAACAGCTAAGACCAAGAGGAATAAAACACCTAAGGAAAAGCAATTTTATAACACAAGAACTCCTCCTTTTATGGCCTATCTAGACTCCAGTTGTGGATGGGGTGGAATTGAGAACATTGTTCAAAAAGCCACAGTAATAACTGTTAAGGACCAAGGAATATTTGCTCCAATTGGGAGATGGGCAGCATATAAATTTATTAAATAATTTAAATAAATGTTTAAGACCAGAAATCAGCCTTTCCAAAGCACTTGCCAAAGTGTTCTGGAAACAAAAATTATCCCTGATTTTTTTTTAAATGGCGCCTTTGGGTGCATTTCAGAGGGAGGGGAGGAGGGAGGAAAGAAAAAAGGGAAGGAATAAAGGAAGGGAAGGGAAGGAAAAGAAAGGAAGGAAGGAAAAAAGGGAATCAATAAAGGAAGGGAAATGAAAGGAAGGAAGGAAGGGAGGGAGGGAGGGAGGAAGGAAGGAAGGAAGGAAGGAAGGAAAAAGTGAAGGAATAAAGAAAGGAAGGGAAATGAGAGGAAGGGAACTAAAAGGAAGGAAGGAAGGAAAAAAGGGAATCAATAAAGGAAGGGAAATGGAAGGAAGGAAGGAAGGAAGGAAGGAAGGAAGGAAGGGAAATGAGAAGGAAGGAAGGAAAAAGGGAGGGAAGAAAGGAAGGAAGGGAAATGAGAGGAAGGGAACTAAAAGGAAGGAAGGAAGGAAGGAAGGAAGGGAAATGAGAAGAAGGAAGGAAAAAGGGAGGGAAGAAAGGAAGGAAGGGAAATGAGAGGAAGAGGAGGAAAAGAAGAGAAAGGAAAGAAGGAAAAGAGAAAAAAACAGCTCAGATGGGCCACTCAGCCATCCTTCGCCTTATGCCCCCTGGGACTGGGGCACCCTGGGACTACAACTTCCAGCATCCTCAGCGGCGCCCTCCTGCCATGTTTGAGGGACCCCCCCCCCCAACCCCCCCCCCTCCCGCCCCTTCCCCCGCCCGCACCGGTGAGGGAAGAAGTGACGACCAGGCCTCCCCGGCTCGCCTGGCCGAACAGCGACTCCCGGCACAGCAGAGGCCGCCTCGGATCCAAGGACAGGATCTTCTTGGGCCCCGGCGGGAGCTCCGGCACCAGAGGCTTCTGCGGAGCCGGCACGATGTGCGCGGCCGCCGCCAGATAAGGTGCCAACGGGCCGCAACGGGCTGACAGCGACAACATGGCGGACGCCTTATCCTCACCGCGGTCACCTTCCGCGGCCGGCGGACGCAAGCGACGCACGCCGAGCGGTGACGGAGGACGCACGCCGGCCGGGGGAAGCCATACCCACAGCCCTTCTGTTTGGAGCAGCGAGAGTGGGGCGGGGCGGGGAGGAGCCGAGGGGCGGAGCTAATACCGCCCGTCCCCGCCTTTCGGGCGCAGTGGAAAGTGCGCCTGCGCGAGCTATTGCCTTCAATAATCACCTGGAAGGATTTAGCCTATATCAAGGGTCTTCAAACTTCGCAAGTCTAAGACTTGTAGACTTCAACTCCCAGAATTCATGAGCTAACATGACTAGAGGAGGAATTCTGGGAGTTGAAGTCTTAAAGTTGTCCAGTTTGAAGACCCCTGGTCTATATAGATTGAACTGGGAATCAAAAATACCTTTTTTAAAATTGATTTTGGTTCATCATTTTGGTTAGACGTTTTCACGTAGGTAAATGTTAAACCCGAGATAATGTGAAGTCTTGTGTGAAATAGGTGAATGGCTTTTACAATAAGTCTCATCAATAACTGTAAACAATGACATATTGATAACAATCATGTCAAAGGAATAAATGTTAAGAAATGAAAGTCTGGTAGCAAATGATCGTAACATTTATATTTTGCATAAGTAAATATAAATGTATATGTTGCGTACATTTTCCTCTTGCACACTAGAGGATCTGCAAGTTTGATGATTAACTGCCATAGATGATCAGTTTTATTTTATTTATGATACTGGAAAATATGTATTCTCCAGCCCATTTTATGCATAAAATAGAATTCTTTATTCTTTATTGGACAAGTGTGATTGGACACACAAGGAATTTGTTTTCGGTGCATAAGTTCTCAGTGTATATAAAAGATATAATCACGATCACAATCATCATAAAAATACATTAACCATGAATCATAAGATACAACACTTAATGATAGTCATGGGATACCAAATAAGCAATCGACATAAATCATACCAGGAAACTAAATAAAACGATATAAATCGTAAGATACAATATGTGTCGAAAGTTATGAGATGCAAGCCTGCTAAGATAAAGATACTTTATTCATGGCGGTTGAGAGCATATCTCCATATGCTCTTTTATGACATGGTCATCAGGAGACACAGAGTTCTGTGCTAGAAGTTTCCCAACATTTCCAAATTATACATTTCACAAGCCATTCAAACTGCAACTAAAATGAATTTAAACACTTGGAGAGAAAGAGAAAGAAAAAACCTCCAGGAAATATAATCAGGGAATCCTATACAAGTAGTCCTCAATGTATAGCCATTCATTTAGCGATCTTTTGAAATTACAAAGGTGCTGAACAAGGCAATTTAAATCTGCTGCTTGCACTTATGACTATCTCATGTCACATGGTCAAAATTCGGACATTTGGCCCCTGGTTGCTCTTTCCAACAGTTGCCGTATCCTGGAGTGAATGTAGTTGTCATTTGCACTTTTCCCAGCAGGCTTCCAACAAGCGCGGACAATAGAGGAAGCCAGATTTGTTTAATGACTGCATAATTCACTTAACAACCACAGTGATTCACCGCTGGGTGAGATCATCTGTCACCATGGACTGAAGTATCACCAATATTCTGATGATACTTGGCTGTATGTCTCGGCCCGTGGTGAGTTAAGTGTTGCTGTGTCCTCCCTCTCGCAGTACCTGGAGGCTGTTAGGGGCTGGATGGAGAGCAACGGGTTGAAACTAAAACCTTTGCAAGACCGAGTGGCTCCGGGTCTGGGGTTCATTGGCTCAGGGAGAATTACCACCTTTGGTCCTGGATGGAGTAGCACTATCCCAAACCGACCCTATGCGTAACCTAGGGGTTTTCCTGGACTCACGACTCCTGTTCAAAGAGTGGGTGGTGGTATTGGCTGGGAGGGCCTTTGCGCAACTGCAGGTTGTACACCAGTTATGCCCTTTCCTGGATCAGTGGTCCCTACTCACAGTCACTCATGCCCTGGTCACTTCCCATCTTGATTATTGCAACACACTCTACATGGGGCCGCCCTTGAAGAGCATCCGGAAGCTCCAGTTGGTGCAAAATGCAGCGGCCCGCATGGTTTTAGGTAGACCCCAGTGTGCACATGTATCACCTCTCCTGCAGGAGCTGCATTGGTTGCCGATTTGCTTCCGGCTGCAATTCAAGGTGCTGGTTGTCACCTTTAAAACCCTTCATGACTTGGGTCCGGGTTAGCTAAGGAAACATCTCTTGCCAGTCAAGTCCACCCGACCCATTAGAGCGAGGAGGCAGGGAATGATGTGAGTCCAACCCCTGAGGGAGATACACCTGGTGGGACCCAGAAGAAGGGCCTTTTCCGTGGTGGCTCCCTCTCTCTGGAACTTCATTCCCCCAGAGATTAGAATGGCCCCCTCACTAATACTCTTCCGAAAGGCACTGAAGACCTGGTTTTGCCAGTGGACCTGTGGAAGTCAGAGAGCGATGGAGCCCATCAAATGGCTAGTGTGATCTGCTGTCGTCGGGGCAGAGGGTGGGAGTTGGGTTTTTGATTTTTTGCTTTGTTTTTTTCCCCCCAAACTTTGTTCTATTATACTTTACTAATTTATTTGATTCTTTTTGTTAGTTTTTATTATTTTTATTTTTTGTTTTAAATATGGTTTTATATTAGGTAAGCCGCCTTGAGTCGCCATGGGCAAATAGGCGGCAATATAAATTAAATAAATAAATAAAATAACAACCATGGCAAGAACAGGTCGTAAAATGGGACTTAACCATCTTCTCTAGCAATGGAAATTCTGGTTCTGATTGTGGTTATTTTTTTGAAGGACTACCTGTAACTGTTGGATTGGTTACTCATAATTTTTATATAGTGGCTTCAATCATATCTGAAAAACTTGCCAAATGGAGTTTTCAAGGCAAAGAATGGACTACTTCTCTCTTGTTTTCCTATACTGTTGACCTTTCCCCCCAAGTATTCTTGTTCTTCAAAGTAACAGTAATAGAAAAACAGTTGTATTTTGTCTTCCTTCTCTGATCCCTCTAACTCTTAAAAAGCTTCTTTTGAATAAAAGAAAAGGTCAGGGCTAAATCCTCCCAATTTTTCATTTGGAAAAAAGTTGTAAATCATAGATGAGAGTTGTTCAAAACAAGCTGATTCCCAACAGGCTTATCCTGCTGACATTTATTTTCCTTTTCACCATCTTTTGGATTCGGTTTGGTATCAAAAAAAATCTCTCTTGAAGACTATTGGTGCCACCAAAGATTAGAAGAAGCAAAAAATATTTGCTTCAGTGCTCATTTTGGATGGTATAGTTGTTTCAACACCATCCATGTCAGAGGAGGTATTCAGCTGGTTCTGACCAGTTCTAGGGAATTTCCAGTAGCAGAAATTTGGAGTAGTTCGGAGAACCAGCAAATCCCACCTCTGACTGGTCCTGCCCCCATCTATTTTCGGCCTCCCATTGAGTCCCAGCTGATCGGCTGGGCCTTTTTGGGTTGCCCTGCCCAGGAGAATGGAGCTGGAAAGCAGGTTAGTGGGGTGGGGAAGAAATGGGATTTTGCAGTAACCTTCCCCCACAAGTATGGTGGGAATGAAGATTTTACAATATCCTTCCCCTGCCACGCCCACAAAGCATGTCCACAAATCCACAGAAACAGTAGTAAATTTTTTTGAATCCCATCACGGATCCATACGTTATCTCCAAACTTGTCAACTTTAAGACTGTAAAGAACTTCAACTTTAAGACTGCTAGCTGGGGAATTCTGGGAGTTGAAGTCCACAAGTCTTAAAATTGCCAAGTTTGGAGACTCCTGCATTAAACGATTGGATGAACCCACCAATTGCTTACTCAGTGGTGTGTACGGTGAGGAGATAGGAAACCAGAGCCTGCCCTTTATTCTGCTTTTGGTTTTTGGTTAATGCAAATGGGCAGTTATAATCCCAATGAATTGGCTTGATTGGATTGGAGAATTAACATACAACATTAATAACAACATTTTTGTTGTTCAGTCACTAAGGGGTCTTCAAACTTGGCAAGTTTAAGACTTGTGGACTTCAACTCCAGAATTCCTCCCCCTGTCAGGTTAGCTCAGGAATTCTGGGAGTTGAAGTCTACAAGTCTTAAACTTGCCAAGTTTGAAGACCTTTGCACTAAGTCACGTGACTGACTCTTCACATCTTCATGGACCATAGCATGCCAGGCCTCCCTTTCCTCCTCTTGTCTCCCAGAGTCTGCCCAAATTCATGTTTACCACGTCGATAATGCCATCTAACCATCTCGTCCTCTTGCTGTCCCCTTCCCCTTCTGCTGTCCACCTTTTCTAATATCAAGATCTTTTCCAATGAGTCCTCTCTTCTCACTTGGTGGCCAAAGTATTTGAACTTCAGCTTCAATACCTGTCCTTCCAAAGGACAGCCAAGGTCGACTCCCTTTAGGATTGATCTCCTTGCAATCGCGAAAGATCTTCTTCAGCACCACAATTCGAAAGCATCAATTCTTCAATGCTCAGCCATCGTGTCTGTGTGTGTGTGTGTGTGTGTGTGTGTGTGTGTGTGAAGAAACAGACATCCTGCGATCTCCGAAACTTAAAATTACATTTAAGTAATTACATTTTACAAGTATACCTGGAACTCATATTTTTAGAATAGTTTGCTACACACACACACACACACACACACACACACACACCCTTAGAAACTTTGCTCAAAAAGTTAAATCACTTCAAGGTCCTGATAAGTTAAATTTGACCTTCCCTTTTCCCAAGAAAGTCAGTGAAAGTGCATTTTTCAATTGCTTTGACCTTGGAGCAAAATATTAGGAAAGAGTGTCTGGTGTCATCCAGGAAACTTCATTACAGACCGAGACATCCAAGCCGAACTCTCTGGAGTGATAGTTATTACAATGAAAGTAATCCTCAACTTATGACCCCAATTGAGCTCAACATTTCTGTTGCTAAGTGAGACATTTGTTAAGTGAGCTTTGCCTCATTTTACGCTGTTTCTTGCCCCAGGGGAGTTAGTGAATTACGGCAGTTGTTAAGTTAGCTTGCTACAAGGTCGCAAAATGTGATCACATGATCCCAAGACACTGCAACCGTCATAAATATGAGTCAGTTGCAGTGGTGGGATTCAATTTTTTGTTAATACCGGTTCTATGGGTATGGCTTGGTGGGCGTGGCAGGGGAAGGATACTGCAAAATCTCCAGTCAGAGGTGGTATTTGCCGGTTCTCTGAACTACTCAAAATTTCTGCTACTGGTTCTCCAGAACTGGTCAGAACCTGCTGAATACCACCTCTGGTCAGTTGCCAAGCATTTGGATTTTGATTAGCAACCATAGGAATGCTGCAATGGTTGTGTGAAAAAATGGTCCTAACTCACTTTTTTTCAGTGCCATTGTATCTTTGAACAGTCATTAAATGAATTATGGTAAGTTGAAGGCCACCTGTACTAACTAGATTCTACAATCGCCATTCAACAAGAGTTCTGCAGCTTGTAGAATACAGCCAGCTCTCATTGCTAAAAATAGTTTGATGCAAGGAACCATCCACCCCATTTTCCTTTAAAAATGGTTCCATGTGTGTTTTTGATAAATAATATTTCCTGCCAGTGCCAATGGCTCATCAAGATAATGCGAGTCAAGACACCAACTTGGATGATAGATATATCACGGATATTACTGAAGGTTAGTACTAAGGATTTCATTGGGGAAAGAAGAAATAACTGAGATATCACATAAAAGAGCTTGACAGTTGCTTAAAAAAATGACACAGGGCGTCTTCATTCTCAAATGCTACAGCATGATACATAGCAAAGCTATTTCTAGAAAAAGCAAAAAAGCATGCATGTATTTTCCATTAAATTCTGCAATATAAAAGTGCAAGTTTTTTTTTAACAGATCTACCGTGGTTGTCAAATGTCGGGTAACAGTATCAGACTGCAAGTGGTTAATTCCAAAAGCGCATCTCACTTCTGATTTAATAAGCCTCATCAAGAAGAAACACAAAGAAGAACCCAAAATTCTGGCAAATCTTCTAGTTTCAATTGAGAAAGTATCCCACCCCAAATTATTGTTGTGAGATTGGTGACCGTATAAATTATTTGAACAAAGAAATAAACAAGGGGGAAAGAGGGATGGATGGTTGGGTAGATGGATAGTTGGATGGGTGATTGGATGGAGGAATAGTTGGATGGATGGAAGGAAGGAGGGAGTGGTGAATGGTTGAATGAGTAGATGTACGGTTGGATGGTTGGTTCATTGGATGAATGGATGGATGGATGGATGGTTGGTTGGATGGATAGATAGATGGAATGTGTACCTTTTTGGTGATAATACAATCCCTTTTTCACTTTGTGTAACAGCTCTGTATTCTTACACTTTTATTGTCTGTTAATTGTTTTCAGATATCCTAGAAGTAAACCTAGCCTTAATTTCACCAATTTTTCTTTCTTAATCTTCTCTATGCTCCTTTGCTTTTAATAATGGCTTGGTGTGCTGAGATAGGCATAGGCAATTGTGGTGAGCCAAGGACTACACAGCTTTTTTCTGGTATGTTGTTTGCACATCCGCAAAAAATGAGTAGAACCATAGTCATTATAAAAATGATGAAAAAAGTATCCTATATTAGGAAACATGGTATTATAGTAAAATAATAATAATAGATGGTTCCATAGTCAAAACTTGGGTTGCAAACTTATTTTCAAGAGGTCCTTGGTGCTCTCTGAGCTTGCTTGTTTTCTTGCAGATGTTTCATTACCCTAACTAGGTAACATCACTAGCACGGATGCACTAGCACTAATGATGTTACCTAGTTAGGTTAATGAAACATCTGCAAGAAAACAAGCAAGATCAGAGAGCACCAAGGACCCCTCATGTCAGCCCTGAGTTCCAAATATTCTCTTGTTTTCAAGCTTTGAAAATCTCCTCCATCTCCGTGTCTTTCCTGACTTTCGCTCGAAGTTTTAATTTTTGAGACTTCCCTTTGCAGTTGTCAACAATTAACACATGTTTAGAATTTAACACATTGATATCTTCATTACTTCACAGTCTAAGGCTTTCCAGTGCAGTAGTCTATGATAATTAAATAATATAGACCCCTTGGAGCTGGCCATGCTGCTAATGAACAAATTACTTGGTACACAGGTATGCAGAATATAACACTAATCAATATCCTTGTCTAAAAGCTTCAACTTAGAAATAGTGCAATAAAACGTAAATGAAATGTAGTGGGATTTGGTGGTTTTAATTAAATGGAATGATTAATTGATCATTCAAATTGTATTGATTTACAGGTTCTTTAAAAAAAAAATTCCCTGCAATCTAATTTGTCTAATACAGGCTTGGATAACTAATGATTTGTACTTTGAATGTACACACACACACACACACAGACAGACACAGACAGACACAGACACAGACACACACACACACACACAGAGGGGGGGAGAGAGAGAGAGGGAGAGAGAGGGGGGAGAGGGAGAGGGAGAGGGAGAGAGGGAGAGAGAGAGAGAGAGAGAGAGAGAGACTTTCAGCTTCCTAGTACCATTTAGAGCTTTGAAGCAGATTAGACAGAAACATACAAGGCGCATGCAGGCTACCGTTTTATGAGATTGCATAAAAAATAAAGCAACTTGCTGTACTAGCCGTATTCTTTGGTGTATTTCATTTTTTATCACAGTGCATTGTTACCGATTCAAATGCAGAGCTGAAACGAGGAACACCTGGCATTTATATAGCAGCTAATAAAACACCCACTTTTACAATGGAAGATGAAAATACGAAAGGGATCTTTCTACTGGAGTTTCTCCATCCCCCCAGAATTCACCATCAGGAGAGATGGCTAACTCAGTGGATTAGACAAAGGTATGCACAAATGATTACAGGTCATCCTCAACTTACAACAGTTCGTTTAGTGACCGTTCAAAGTTACAATGGCGCTGGGGGGAAAAAATGTGGCTTATGAGCATTTACCCCCAGTGTTGGAAGGAAAAATCCATCTGGTTTGGTTCCAAAGACATTGGGAACAACATGGAGGCTGATTGGAAAGAAAGTTTAATGATGAACTGAACCACACACAAAGACAGCATGCGGTTCTGGGTCAGCTAGACAAATGGTTGAATGAGTGGATGGATCTTTATAGGTTTCTGTGACTTTGAAGTTTGAACTCTTTGGGGGTTGGGCAATGTGATAAAAATCAACCATTCAGGACAACTGGAGACACTGGTGAACAGTATATAAATGCTTTATTATGAAGCTTTTGCAAAAGGTAATTCTGCCCTTGGGCACAAGACATGGTTCCCAAGAAGGTTCAAATATACAGTCTCTGCCCCTTTCCGGGTTCACTATCTATCCAGGTATGTATCCAGCTACGCAACACCCCTATTATTATTGTATCGTAACACCAGTTTCCTCATCCTGTTTACCCATTTTTATTTCCAGTAATCTCCATCATTAACATGACACTGGACAGCCAAATATGTAACTTTTATACAAAACAATAGAGAATTCTTACATAATATTCCAGTAAATTATTTTAGGTTAACACAGAGGTTTAAAATGGCACTACCATTGCTTTATATTTTCACAGGTATAATTCTACACATCACAGGCAATGTCTGAAATGCTCTTAGGAGATTGTGCAACGTAATGAGCTCTATGTCTTCTGCTAAATGGTAGTGGGCAGTGGTAGGTTTCCCCCCCAAAATTCCTGCTGGTTCAGAGAGAGTGCTTTGCGCACCCATGCACATGGCTCAAAGACCTCCCTCTGTATCAACGCTGGTGAGCTGTGTTGTTTTTTTAGCTCAGCTGAGGTGCAGCAATCCGCTCTGCCATGCAAATCATCTGAGCTAATAAACAACTGAATATAGGAGAGGGTAAGAGAGGGGTTGGATGGGTGGGGCCAGGCAGAGGTAGTATTTGCCGGTTCTCCAAACCAGTCAAAATTTTTGCTACTGGTACACCAGAATCGGTCTGAACCGGCTGAATACCACTTCTGATAGTGGGTTAATCCTGTTATGTCCTGAAGGGTCATGTCCTATTCTTAGAATTTGGGTGGAGGAGACTGTCAATTTTAATCCCATCCTTGGAGGTGAAGTTCTTTTGTTCTGTGAATAGGCTGGCCCAATTTTTCTTAATGGGCGCAAAATATCTGCTGGGGGCTATTAAGAAAGACTGAATCTGCTTTCTGTTTTTAAGAGCATTTTTCTCCATTTCTCCTTTGGGGAAATATAATATCCTGCCTCTTAATATTTCCCCCAAATATTTCGTTTTTCTAGGAGTGGGGAGGAGGCTTCCCACCCCAGTTATGACCTTTCCAGCATCCCCAGGGCCAGGTGATCAAAATTCAGACACTTGGCAACTGACTCATATTTATGACAGTCGCAGTAATCTGGGATCACGTGATCCCCTTTTTGTAACTTTCTGACAAGCCAAGTCAATGGGGAAGCCCAATTCACTCAATACCCACTTTACTAACTGAACAGCTGGAAGGATTCACTTAACCACTCTGGCAAGAAAAGTCGTAAAATAGGGCAAAACTCACTTCACAAATGTCCCATTTAGCAAGAGAAGTATTGCGCTCAATTGTGGTTGTAATTTGACGACAACCTGTCTTTCCTTTAGCAGTGGATCATTGGGAGGTTTCCACTATGAGTGATGGTGGCGCAGTGGTTAGAGTGCAGTTCTACAGGCTACTTCTGCTGCCTGCCAGCTGCCTGTAATTTGGCAGATTAAATCCCACCAGGCTCCAGGTTGACTCAGCCTTCCATCCTTCCAAAGTCAGTTAAATGAGGACCCAGATTGGTGGGGGCAAGAGGCTAACTCTGTAAAACTGCTTAGAGAGGGCTGGAAAACACTATAAAGTGGTATATAAGTCTAAGTATTCTTGCTATTGATATCTATCTCTATGTCTGTCTGTCTGTCTTGTCTGTCTGTCTGTCTCTATCTATCTATCTATCTATCTATCTATCTATCTATCTATCTATCTATCTATCTATCTAT
>NW_020769373.1:514344-535384 GCF_900518735.1 Pseudonaja textilis | reverse complement strand
ATTCTATTCTATTCTATTCTATTCTATTCTATTCTATTCTATTCTATTCTATTCTATTCTATTCTTCAAGGCCCCTGAAGGCAGGAAAAGAAACAATGGATGGGAACTAATCAAGGAGAGAAGCAACCAAGAAGTAAGGAGAAACTTCCTTACAGTTAGAACAATTAATCAGTGGAACAACTTGCCTTCAGAAGTTGTGGATGATCCAACACTGGAAGTTTTGAAGAAGAGATTGGACAACCATTTGTCTGAAATATAGTTTATAGAGTTTCCTCCTTGAGCAGGGGATTGGACTAGAAGACCTCCAAAACAGAGGTGGTATTCAGCCGGTTCTGACCAGTCTTGGAGAACCGGTAGCAGACATTTTGAGTAGTTTGGAGAACCAGCCAATCCCACCTCTGACTGGCCCCGCCCCCATCTATTCTCCACCTCCCGAGTCCCAGCTGATTGGCCAAGTCTTCTTTGGTTGCCCTGCACAGGAGAACGGAGCTGGAAAGCAGTTTTGTGGGGTGGGGAGGAAAGGGGGATTTTGCAGTAACCTTCCCCCTAGAGTGGGGAGGGAATGGAGATTTTACAGCCCACCAAGCCACACCCACTAAGCCATGCCATGCCCACCAAGCCACGCCCACAGAACAAGTAGTAAAACAATTTTTGAATCCCACCACTGCTCCAAGGGGTCTGTATTAGAAGGCCTCCCTGTAATTCACTTATTTCACCATAACCGAGGAACACGGTACAGAAACAGAAGTCATGGCCTTCTTGGTGGCTTACTTCAAACTTTGAAAATTTCCACCCTGTAAAATCAATGAATCTCTACCTTATTCTGGGGTGGACAATTGCTTTTCCTGAGGGATCACATGAGAAACTAGGATTATTGTGGAGAGCCAAACCAATAGGGCTGGGAAGGTCCATAGGTATGCACATATGTACATACGTAAACTGGAAAAACATAAAAGCAGTTGCCTTCAAAATAAAAGCAATGCAGTTGTATTGCATGCATAATGTATGCTTGCTTACATTTGATTTCTAATTTCTAATGGACAGAGACAGACAAAGGGTTGGATGTGGCCCAGAGGGACATAAGATGCTGAGATCTGGTCTTATTTGTTCTCTCTTGCAATCACAGAAGCTCAAAAGCAATACCAATAGAAGATCTTAAAAAAAACACCTCAGCATACTGAAATAAAAAACAAACATTTTTACAGCGCAAAACCCACCTCTTTCTTTGCACAGGTTTTCCCCAGGAGCCTGGAGTTTAGAAGTTAAGAATTGTCCCATTTTTTAATTTAATTTTATGTCTTATTGGCCAAAGTTTTAATCAGAGCAATCACCTGTAACTTTTCTGAGCAAGAAAATAAAAGTAAGGCATTAGCTCCATTTGTAACCTTAACTAATAAATTCAATTAAGGCGTGTGTACTGGCAAACTGCCTACAGACCCGAAGAAGCAATTAAAAATAAATCAATCACCTCTAACAAAAATAACAATAATTTGCAGAAGCTGTTGTTTCCACAGCTTGAGACTGAGGCAAGATATGGGAGCAAAATTAATGCAATAAACACTTATCTTCATTAAGTTACAAAAAAGACTGGAAAATATTTTCATAGCTCATAAATGTGAAAGAAAACAAAAATCAAGATTTGAGAAGCAGGATGAGGAATAGAAAAAAAACTTTTAACTTTGTTGTACTATTTTGAAAGGGGATATCACAATTTCTTTCTTGGGAATGTCTTCTGAAGATGTTTGTTCTGCTTTCATTGTAGCTCCTGGAAATCCAAAAATGTAAGGGAGACATAGAACAACATATGTATTGCAAACAATGCTCTGACAGTTATTTCCTGTGAAATGTTATTGTATGTTACATAGACAGAAACATAGAACTGTTATTTTGGGAAAGTGTAAAATGAATTAAACACTTGTAGGAGAAGGAGTGAAAGAACTGGAGGTGGAGTCAAAAGAGAGATCAGCCTAGAATCCCGATGTGGTCACAAGCAGACCAAGTCCAAACATCCTTGAATTCTGTTGACACTTCTCTAACTCCAACCACACATTAACTTTTAATTGAATAAATCCCTGTGCATTATCACGAGTAGCAATATATCATATTAATTTGACCTTCAGGTATGGACCTGATCTTTTGTGCCTGATATTATACAGTATACATCATTAGCTGTAGTCCTCAACTTACAACTGTTTCCTAGTGACCGTAGAGTGTTATGAGGGAAACCTCCCCCCAAAAGGTACTTACAACCCAGTTCTGAAGTTCTGACACTTGGCTTGGTGGACATGAGACCATATTAAGTGGTTTTCAGCATCCCATGGTCATATGACTGCAATATCAGGGTTCCAAGTAATACACGCATAGCAAACAGAACTCCGAGGCAGATAAATTCCTCAAAGAACAGTTTTATTGGATATATCATACTAGCACAGGCTGGTGAAAACTGACTCTAAATGTTCCCATGGTTTTCACCTAATTAAAAGTAAAAGTTTAACCCTAACCCTAACCCTAACCCTTCCCCAAACAATCAGTCACATGGTCCAATCAAGGTCCCATCCATTTGCGTGGTAACTTCATTCCTCCTCTCTCTGACCACCTGTGGGGATGTCCTTGGTTCTCAGGAGAAAGTATTTTGTTTTGGCTACAAACCCCAGCTATCTCTATCCCTCCCTCCCTATCCCTCTACTCCAGTGTGGCAACACTGAAGTCCAGAAAATGACCTCGGTCAGGCCAGCTTCAGGGTTGATACACATAGGTTTATGACATTTTTGCTGAAAATATTCAATTTTCAGCAGAAACACCCCATAGCAAGCTATGGGTTCGCTTAACGGTTGCTGCAACAATGGGTTCTCAAATCGAGTCAGTCACATGATGACCTGATTTACAACGTAAGGATGTATGGGCAGGCTGTATTACACTTGTAAGTTGAGGACTACCTGAATATCCAGATACACATGATTACATCAATATGATATGAAGTTAGAATAGCTCTGCTTTAAAATGTGGTGCAAATTAAATGCTTGCCCATAAATAGGGGCATATTCCACTTTTCACTTAAGGTTGTGCCAAAATCTTGTCTTTCTTGCTAAGAAATTCTGAGTGTTGCAGTCTTAACATATCTGGAAGACACCAAGTTGGAAAACATACAGTAGAAATATTGCTCTGCTCCAAACATACTTTAAACAATTTTGCCAAGGAATCTTTCTTGCTAATTAATGGATGGATTAACTGCAAAACTGATACTGTACAGCTGGTAATTACACGTCTTTAATATTTATTTTAAAATCTTACATTCTTCCCACCCTCCATCTCCCAGGTGGGGTGGGGGAGGGGAAGAGGACAATTGCGGTGATGTGCCTTCATTTATAAAATAGCTTCATGCCTATGGATCAATCAATCCCCTAAATGTAGCTATAATGAGTTCCTTTTAACAGGAAGGAGCTCATTAATTACATTACCATTTGAAAAAAAAAAAAATTTAAACCCAACCATAAAAAAAGGCCCCTGCAGATTCTCTTCTCTTCCATCTGCCCATGGGGTGAACATTTCTAATTAGAGCAAAAAATAAAATGAATCAGAACATTGTCTCTTTCCTTGGCTTGTCCTGGCAAACCTACGTTAAGCCACAATATATGTCTTCCTCCTCTAAAAATGAGCCACCTCTACTTACTGTCTTGGGGTTGATCATCACAAACGAAGGGTGAAATGATCAGACCTAATCATGTTCTGTATCATCAAGGAGCGTTTCACATAATTGGAAACTGCTCCATCCAAGAAAATATTTCCTACACATAATGGGAAAAAAAAAAACCCCAACCCTATGATTTATTGTCAGCCTACAACAGAATGAAATAATGAATAATGTGCTGTTCAGTTATAAACTCTCTGGGTTATATTAGCAAAGAAGGAAGAAAACATAAAACCAACTGCAAGTAGTTTCTCTCCTCGCAGCTTGTTTTACCAATGTATCTTAGATCCGCCTTCCTCACCACCCGAATATCCCAATAGTATTGGCCGACGCTGTGTACTGATTGACAGAGCGAGATGAAAGGATTACATGAATGTTCCATGACTAGTAGATGTTCGTTCTTCCATTTTTAATAACATTTTTTTGTTTGCCTGTTGTACTTCTGTCTTTCTCTTCCCATGGATTAATAATTGATGAACTCCTCTTCCTGCTTATCAAATGCCCCTATAAACAATAAAGGAGAATATTTGTAGCTCGGGGTTGAAATGAGAGGTCCTTGGTGCTTTTTGAGTTTGGTTGTTTTCTTGCAGACCTTTCATGACCCAGCTAGGTAACATTATCAATGATAGATGACGATCGCGATCATGACGATGTAACTGATGATGTTACCTAGTTTGAGTAATGAAATATCTGTAAGAAAACAATCAAGCTCAGAGAACACTAAGGGCCCCTATAACCTCATGGAGAAGCTCCAGGTTTTCACAAAGGTCTTGGAATGGAATGGAATGGAATAGAATAGAATAGAATAGAATAGAATAGAATAGAATAGAGTAGAGTAGAGTAGAGTAGAATAGAATAGAATAGAATAGAATAGAATAGAATAGAATAGAATAGAATAGAATAGAATAGAATAGCTTTATTGGCCAAGTGTGATTGGACACACAAGGAATTTGTCTTGGTGTAAATACTCTCAGTATACATAAAAGAAAAGATACAGTCATCAGTGATAGGTAACATAGAGCCAAACAAGTGTGATGCATGTTGGATCCTTTTCACATGTTCATATAAGAAGTTAAGGAAAACACACATGAAATCTATATACAAACACACACACACACACACACAAACACATCCACCAGTTTTCTTCCCACTGGATTAAGCTGCATTTTCAGATATTAGGAGAACACAGAACATTTGTGTTGTTGTGATACAAAGAAAAAATGGGTGAGAATGGAATTATTCTAGCTTGTATTTAATTTGTTCCCCCTGCAGGTACTAATTTAATGCATTTTAATTGGTCTGGGGAACATGTTTCAGCTAAAATATTTTGCTCAAAACCATCCACAGGGACCCAAATGGGATAGCAACTGTAGTTGAAAACCAAAGAAAAATGGATGGGGGAAACTGGTCTTTGCTAAAGAGAATGGAAAAGAGGAGGGAAGATCCTTTTAAAAGAAGTATTTTTCCCTTCCTCCGCTCAATCCCACAGAGTGATAAAATAAAATATCTTGACCTTGTCTTAAGGTCATTTTATATGGATATCATCTTTGCAAGAAGGATTTTTTTGCTTTGACACAACTTGAAAAACATTTTTTTTTTAAAAAAATGGAGTTTGGGATATTTCCAAGGCAAGGAAAAAAAGGGAGGGGAAGGGATAATGGCAGGATGGAGCCAACCTATGTACTTATTTTCTAATTTTCATCTCAACATGACATCTCAGCAAGGCACTAAGTTTTGACACAAAAGAAACAGAACTCACTCATCGGGGTGGCTAGTGAAGGAATTAGATTCTATAAAGGTGGTTTTAGGTTTCCACCACCACCAAATTGGGCTAAATGCCATCCTGGGACATCAAACAGCTTGATTTCCCCAAAAGCTCCCAAACATAATTTTTTCCTCCCCTCACCATTGGAGTTGGCAACCACACCCACAAAATAGATAGGTTGACATACACTGATAACAAACTAATTGTCCGAACCTTCTATCACAGGGATGTCAAACTCACATCATCACGGTGGTGTCATGTAATGTATTGGGACTTTTCCTCCCTTTGCTAAACCAGCGCATGCCCCATCCAGCCTGTGGTCTGGGAGTTTGACAGCACTGCTGTTGTGGTCCACCAGCAGCCAGCAGAGCCGGCCATAGATTTGGACAGTGAGGAGGTTGGGGAGGAACATGGGCCAGTCCTGGAGTTTGGGGAAGGCTCTGACGAGTGCTCTGTGTCAGAGGCAGAGATGGGGCCAGGACTGTCTGACAGTTATCAGCTGCCTTCAGAGTCGGACATTAGTGAGGAAGAAGAATAGCTGGAGCCTGTTCCCAGTGTGTGCATGCACAGAACTGCCATAAGAAGAGAACAGCTAAGGAACAAGGGTCAACTTGGGAGTGAAGCCACAGGTGGATGGTGAATGGCCCCTCCCATAGGGAATAAAAGAGGAGTGAAAGGGGAGTGGGGTTTTGCAGGAGACAATTACTTCATTTGGGTGAAGATCTGTTGCTGCATTCTTTCCAAACGTCATTTGCTACAGTGTGGCATCTGAAAGATATCGGCCTGGCAGCTCTCCAGGCCTGATAAAATTGGGAAGTATCTTGAAAGACTGTTGGCCGGGACTTTGCTGGAGAGGAATTCACTGTAATCTCAATAAAAGGAGTTTATTGGGATGAGGAGCCTGCTTCGTGCTGTTGGGGAAGCCTGGGTCAGAACACCTGCTCTTGCACGATCCAGGATTCAGAATCTGAATCTAATTCTGGAGAAGCTGCTCCAGCTGAACCTGTGGAATGTCAGCCAAGGAGATACAAAGCCAAGAGTCCCAAGAGGTTGATCAAAGCAGGCACCAGCTGAACAGCTGGAGCTCTCAGAGGTGGATGATGTCAGGCCACCCAGCCCTGTACCCAGAGAGAGAAGAGAATAGACCAGTGACCTTCTATGAGACTCCTTGCCAAGCGAAAGAACAAATCTACCTTAATTGCAGGTAGAGTCTGTCCTTTCAGGATTCAGTGCCTCTCCCTCTCCCTTTCTAAAAATAAAATGATTAGCATTTCTTCACCAGCAGACCCGTGGTGGGATTTAACCGGTGTAACAACCGGTTCGGTGACCGCGGCGCGCTTTGCATGTGCAGCGTTTTAAAAACAACCATTTTCAGCTAAAACTTACCCTCTGCTGCAGCCCCAGTGAGTGAAACAGCTGAGCCATGGCAATCTCCATTGTGCCATGAGAATCAGCTGGGCTTCAAAAGAAGGCAATAAGGATAGGCTAGGGCAGAGGGCAGGTGGGCGAGGCCAACTGATCGCTGGAATTACCGGTTCGCCTGAACCAATGCAGCAAACCCTTATCCTCTCTGAACTTTGCCCCTAAGCTACCCCAGAGGTGTTCTTTGAGTCACCATTACAGGCTGGTTCTTCATCCTTCACCCCTACTAAAAAATCTTCTTTCAATTTCCAAAAGAGACACACGACATCCACTTTGGAAAACACAACAGCCCATTCAGGGAAGAACACTCTACTGGTCTCAGTCATTTATATATGATGAGCTGAGCCAAGCAATAAAACAGACACCTCTCCCCACGTACTCTTACCTCAAAAACAAGAGAATTAGATGATTCCCTTCAACATCGCTCAAGGAATTGGCTTGTTTTTACACCCATTTCAACAGCATCCCCTCTTTTCTTCCAATTTCCCTTTTTTAATGTAAGAGTATGTTCCGTAAATATTGTTGCTGCTGACAAGAACATCAATTTACGTTATTCATAAAGCTATTCAGAATTCTTGCTATGAATAGTAAGCAGCAGTAACAATCACTTGTATTTTTCCTCTGTGCTGTTGTTTTTTTTTTCTTCCAAAGATAGAGGCACTCCTTTTGCATAAAGAGAATGCTGAAACTGGAGAAGTTTTTAGCAAGCACATCATGCCCAGTGAAGAAATGGATTTGCTTTAACCGTTTACTTCATATGCAAGGTGAAAACAGGGCCCTTAAGAGTTTTCTTCTTCTTCTGCAGTTGTCATTCAAAATTGTTTGTTTAAAAACAAAAACAGAGAGCGGAATGGGAATAGCTTACTTTGGAATAATGTTATCCATTTAGTTGAGTCTGACTATTGGAGATTTTACGGGCCAAGTCTCTCCATAACTTCTGACTGTCAATTCTGAAGCAAGCCTGGCTGAAGCCATCTTTGTGTTGCCTCATAGCTGCCACGATGCCTGAGAGGTAGAAAGGATGGGGGAAAGTAGTCAAAACAAAACATTTTCCTATGGGAACCAAGGTTATCATAATAGGTGACTGTTGAAGGAGGAGAGGCAGGTATATTCATTGGACAATGTGTCTGGTGACACCTGGGAGGGGGGATTCTTACTCTTTTAATTAGGTGAAAACCATGGAAACTTTTGGAGTTGGTTTTCACCAGCTGTACCAATATGATGTACCCAATAAACATGTTCTTTGAGGAATCTACCTGCCTTGGAGTTCTGCTTTCAATGTGCACATTACTCAGTTTGCTTCAGAGTTGACACTGATCTTTCACTATTTCTTTGAGTTGTTCTATGCTCTGGCTGATATCAACTTTAACAGTGTCCAGCCATTGTGTTCTTTGTTGACCTGATTTTCTTTTATTGCTAATTCTTCCAAACTTTTTCACTTTCCCGACTGAATTCCCTTGCATGACATGGCCAAAAGAAGTGAGACACAATTTCATGATTTTGTCTTCTACTGACAAGTCTGGTGTTATACACTCCAGCACCATGGTCAACTTTGCTGTCCAAGGAATATGCAGGAGCCCTTTCTAGCATCACAGCTCAAATGAGTCAATTTTCTTCCTGCCTTGCCTTTTTTAAGGTCCAACTTTCACAACCAAAAAGTAGCTATGGGGTTTCAGAATATTTTGGAATAGAATTATCAATGAATAAAAGAAGATGGCAATGTACAAGAAGTCAACTATCTCATCTAAGATTCCCACAGCTTCTGTTCACAAAAGACCTAGAAGTAAGCTAAGTGATACAGAACTGGAAACCAAACATGAAAGTACCTTGAACTGGAATTCAGAGCTCCACACAAGATGTTGTTCAGAATGAAGACTAGGCTAAAAAAAACCTTTCCACCGCCATTTCAGGGGGAAAAAATCTGCCACTTGGAACAAGGTTTTCTTTTATTTTTTTTGGCTCCTTCAGAACATCTTTCGATCTTCTTTTTTCTTTTTTTTTTTCCAGTTTCCTCCATGGTTGGATATATCAGAAACTGTGCTACAACTGGGTGTTGCTTTTTTCTGTGACACATCTTTCCATTACTCTAATTTCTCCAACAGGTTTATTTATAGATTCTTTTCCTGCCATTTCAGCACTCAAGGTAATTTCCCGTCACTGCTATTTGTTCCCATGCTCTCAAACCTGGGCTGCTCAAAGCTCAGATACATTAGTTATTTCCATTCGGGTACCTGTTGGGGCTATGGCCATCAGCGGTGATGTCTATGACTTTTGGAAATTTAGTTCAACACATTTGGAAGGTATTCATTTGGGAAGAATGTAGTTGACATTGCAGGTAGGTGGAATAGCTTCTTAAGCCCATACCAAAAGTCAGACCTTACCCGAATCTATCTACTTTATGGTCCTGTGGTTTATCTTCGATTATGCAATATGCCACCACATTTAGAAATTCCATAGGCAAGATGTCTGATTCATCCAGCTTCCTTGATCTTGCCATCCGTTTTCTGCTGTAACCGCCTTTCTTAAAATCTAGCTGGTAATGGGGAACATTCTCCAATCCATGGTCATTCCACTGTGGAACATGAACCCATTTGTTGATTTAAAATATTTATGTAGCCTCCCATCTTCTAACCAACTCTAGGCAGCTCCAAGTCAAAACACGTGATCCATGTGAGTGCTAAGTGTCTGGTATCTTGCAAAAAAAACCTCCCACAATTTGCTGGAGATCTCATGGTCCATCTGGTATGGTAGATCAGGCAGAGCTGGGGGAGGAGTTAAGCACGTCATCAGCTTAGAATCATAATGTCTCCACAAATATCCCAAGTCCAACCCCTCTTGGATTCCTTTGACCTGGTGCCAATTTAGCATTGAATGTTACTTGACTAGATTTTTATATATAGGCATGAGTAATAAAACTTCTGAACTGCGTCTGAATGTATGGTCTCAATTAGGCACCTGACAGATAAGATTGCTCTCACCAGATTGCACATCTTTGCTCCTTCTTCAAGGAAAAGAACTATGGACAGCAGAAGTTGTTTCAAGACAGTCTTTCATCTAATTGTGGCAAGATATCTCAATCATGTTGTGTCTTTCAAAGCTTAGGCATATCATAAAGTCCTGAATGACAATGCTAAACTAAAATGGAACCACACGTGATGACTGAATTAGGGAATGACCAATCGAAGGATGGCATCAGGCACTATTGGGACCTCCTCCTAGGGTTTATTCCAACAAGAGGAGCAAATTAGAGGATAAAGTTTTTGGAGGTGCAAAAAGAAGGACAGGACTGAGAAAGATTCAGGGTCCTAGTCCTTGTAAAAAGACAGTTAGAAATATTTGCAGGCTAGAGTAGGTTAATATTGGTGTGATAAAGTTAATTTCTAGTTGAAATCTGTTTGTTCCTATGTTCTTATGTTAACCTTGTCTCTGTCCTATCCTGTATCTTGCATCCATGGGATTTAAAGTATTTCTAATCCCTAAGTGTTTCAGTGTGGCAACAGAACAAAAAGATATTAAAGAAAAAGATACATTAGGAAGGATACGTGACACATATAGGGTTGTCTATAAAGTCCCTGTGAAGTTTTCATAATTCCCATTTCCTGTAACACATAAACCATCTGTAAAATGCAAGGAGAAAGGATTTATTTAAGATTTAGCATACTTATTTTTAGGATTCTGGATATTGTGCTGTGCTTTGTATTCAAACCCCTACAAACAAAGATGCTAAATCGTGAATAAATTCTCTCACAGTTGCATTTTGCAGATTGTTTATATATTATGTAACAGTGAATCTATTACAAATTTTTAAAAGGCACCAAGTCTTTGTAAACTATTTCTATAACTCAGTATTGGAAATCTCTTTCTCTCATCTACAAAATCCATAAATTGATTTTTGCTGTAAGGACAGAGCATCAAGTATTGCAGGCTAACTCACTGTCCACAGCCAGGAGTTCAATCCTGACTGGCTCAAGGTTGACTTAGCCTTCTATCCTTCTGAGGTTGGTAAAATGAGGACCCAGATTGTGGAGGGTAATATACTGATCTTGTAAACCACGCAGAAAAAAATAGTAAAACTCTATTGCAGACAAACTCTGCCCACACCCCGGAGTTCAATCCTGATCGGCTCAAGGTTGATTAATCCTTTTGAAGTCAGTAAAATGAGGACTCAGATACACTGACTCTGTAAACCACTTAAAAGAGCACTGTAAAGCACTATGAAGTGTCATATAAGTCCACAGGTGGTATTCAGCAGGCTCTGACCCGTTCTGGAGAACCAGTAGCAAAAATTTTGAGTAGTTTGGAGAAGCAGCCAATACCACCTCTGATTGGCCCCGCACCCATCTATTCTCTGCAGAGGTGGGATTCAAATTTTTAACAACCAGTTCTGTGGGCATGGCTTAGGTGGTAGGCGTGGCTTGGTGGTCATGTGACTGGGTGGACATGGCTTGGTGGTCATGTTATTGGCTGGGCGTGGCCAACTCAATATCACTCACATCGAGGCACGCATCTCCTCTCCTGGCCTCTCCTGACTGTGGAGAAGCTGCAACAGTCGTAAGTATGAAAAATGGTCATAAGTCACTTTTTTCAGTGCCATTCCACACAACCAAAGTACCAGCAAAGGAGGGGAAAAAAACTCCAGAGAAGTTCCAGAGACAGGAAGTCTAGTCCTGCCAAGAATGTAATAAGGGTTAATGGAGAGGCAGTTTCTGTAAGCAACACCAGAATGTTTCCTTCCTGCCTTTCTTACAGGATTAGGTCAGGAATTTCTTCTAACAACAGGTTCTCCAAACTGCTTAGAATGTTAACAACCGGTTCTAGTGAATAGGTACGAACTGGTAGAATCCCATCCCTGATTCTCTGCCTCCTGAGTCCCAGCTGTTAGGCTGGGTCTTCTTTTGTTGCCCTTCACAGGAGAACAGAGCTGGAAAGCAGGTTAGTGGGGTGGGGAGGGAATGGGATTTTGCAGTAACCTTCCCCCAGGAGTGTTGAGGCAATGGAGATTTTTCAGTATCCTTCTCTGCCATGCCCACCAAGCCACACCCACCAAGCCACACCCACAGAACTGATAGTAAAAAAAAATTTGACCCCTATCACTGTATAAGTCTAAATGCTATTATTTTGTCATCTTGACTCATTTTTACCCTGGGAAATATTCCCATATTTCCTGGGAATAATTTCAGACTGTCTGCATTTTTACTCTACTATGGAACAGGTGCTTAGGAATTCAGTATTGTTCATGAACTGGTCAGTGTGAAAAGCCCATATATGGTCTTAAAAGAAGAAGAAAAAAGCACCACACGTACACAAATGTACACTATATTTTATTCATCAAGACCAACATGGCTACAAAAAGTAAACCCTCTCAGTATCCCATTTCCTGCTGTCTGACTCTCCAGGTTGAGAGCCTGCGAAGCCTTTGACATTTTGTTGGCAGCTTTGTGAAAACTGCAAAGCTGTTGAAAAGGTTGCAAGAATAAGGAAGATGAATGATAATTTTAGGCTTTAATAACATTGTGCTGAATCATGTTCCCACCCTCAATTCTTAACTCTTGATCTCATGGACGTGTTGGGTAGAATAGACAAAATTTCTTGATGTTCAAAGACACCAAAACCCCAAACCGGAATGAAACTACTAGAATAGCTATGCTAAAAGATGCTGGTAAATATGGGGTTTGTTTCTACAGCACCCATAACCACAAAGCAGGTCAACTGCTACCTTGGGATAGAAGCTGTAAAATGAGGTAAAATGAGGACCCAGATTATTGGGGACAAGAGGCTGACTCTGTAAACCACTTAGAGAGGGCTGTGAAGCACTGTAAAGTGGTATATAAGTCTAAGTTCTGTTGCTATTGCAAGAGCATAGAATAATAGAGTCGGAAGAGACCTTGGAAGGTTTCTAGTCCAACCCCCTGGTCAAATGGGAGACCCTATTCCATTTCAGATGAACAGTGGTCTGGTCTCTTGTTGAAAGCCTCCAGTGATGGAGCATCCACAAGTTCTGAAGGCGAACGAAGTTCAGGTTTGATTGAACCTCCGCTGGGTCTTTTGTGGCAAGCACATGGCACGACCCTTACTTCTTTCCTTTATTTAAAATCCGGGATGTTGCGTAAGTCCAGAAAAATGGGTTAATTTCGTAAACACGTTCACCGTATTGAGCAAACCCATTCAAAGCACACGGAGCTACCGCTAGCTGCAGTTACTTAGCCCTGACCACAGCTCCTGTTATGTTCCTGTGATCTATGATCAAAAGCGATGCGGCTGCATCTTCTGATGATATTCTCTCTCCCATCCAACAGCTGCGCCCCCACCAAGAGGGAAGCAAATTACTTCGCTTCCATGGTATTTTCTTAAGGCTGTCAATAGACTATTCAAAGCAACAATTTTCTCTAACGTGAATGAGGTGAGAGGGTTTAAAAAACATAAAATAACTGTCCTTTTCAGTTAGTTCACCATAGCCAAGCTAAGGATTCAGCTTCGAGAAATGAAACAAATGAGCCAGCTCCTCCTAAAGGAAGCACTGGGGTGTCAAACATGCACACAGACCCACATACAAACACGCCTGTGTTGTTGCACACACGTATCATTGCTGCTTTCTAAAAGCAGCTTTTCCTCTAAGGAGTAGTGGAATACCCTTATTATACGGGTATTCTCCAAATCTTACCAATTTTTGAAAACATTCATCCTGAATTTCAACCTGGTGGCACAGTTATTAGAATGCAATATTGCAGGCTAATTCTGCTGACTGCCAGCTGCCAGAAGTTCGATTCTCACTGAAATCTCTCATCTCAAGATTGAGTTATCCTTCCATCCTTCCAAGGTCAGTAAAATGAGGACCCAGATTGTTGGGGGCAATGTGCTGAAACCACTTAGAGAGGGCTGTAAAGCACTGAGAAGCAGTATATAAATCTAAGTGCTTTTGCTATTGCTATGCCCTCTAAAAGTAGTAACAACAATGTCCCTCCAGTTTGCAAAAGGCATCATAAAAACATCCTTGAACTCATAAAGCAGAGGAACACAGAGCCAATAAGGTTGATAGATTATTCAGGGAATACCCAGAAGAGCTGGCATCAGCTTGCTTGCATTATTAATGTGCAAGCTTTTTCTCTGGTAGGTTTCCAAATCTTCAAGACTTGGAAGATAGGAAGACATTTTACAGGTGCTGCTTTTTTTTCCTGATACGATCAGAATAGGAAGCATTTTTTGTGGTTGGAGCAGCCTTCACTAAAGAAGGAGAATTGGGAACTGAGTACCTGTTTCCTGAACAATATACAAGCACCTGGTTAGACATTTACAGGTAACCCGGGAATGGCTGGAGTGGAAAGGGAACTTTCCTTTGTGTTGTGTTGTCCGATTCAGCTGACACTACTTCTGGAACCATTTAAGCTTCAGTAAAGTATACTCTTGGCAAAACAAATGGCCAGGAGCCTTTCTTTGTTAGATGACTGAGTGAGACTGTTAACACCAACAGTCATGGTTGATGGGAATTTTATGGCCAAACAGCTGAAGGTGCTCTCATTGGGAAAGACTTTAAAAACATCTCCAGATCGTTTACTCTTCCTTCAGAATAATTTGCCGTGCAGTTATGAAGATAAAGTGAAATACCAAGAGTAGAATTGATTATGTTATCTAGTTTAGTTGATGATGAAGTGTCTGCACGAAAACAACCAAGCTCAGAGACCATCAAGGTCCCCTGATAAAGTGAAGTTCTGCGCCATCTTCAATTTGTTGGGAGAAAAAGGTGGGATCTATATAATATTATGCACAGCTAGGAAGACTATGAACATACGTGTCTCGCTCTGTATGTATATTTATGTGCATGTGGGTATGTATAGGAACAAACAAGTGGATCATCAAATCAGTTAGCTCAGAGTTCTCACTCAAGGCTAAATGTCCAAGCTAAAATTATTCTACCTACTTGAGACACTAAGACACTTGAAGCAAAGACCTACCTCTCTGGAGAAGACTGATGTAGGGAAGAGCAGAAAAAGACCACCAGAAATTGAAATTATTGTTGAAAGATTTGAAAGAACAGCCTAGGAGTACATAATCATGGAGAAAATCTGTGATTCTATGAACTATGATCATATCATCTCAAACTCTATGATCTGTGATGAAAGTTCATGGTGCTAAGAGTTGAAAATAACCAGAGAGAAGAGAAGAGAAGAGAAGAGAAGAGAAGAGAAGAGAAGAGAAGAGTTGGAAGGGACCTTGGGGGTCTTCTAGTCCAACCCCCTGCCTAGGCAGGAAACCCTACACAACTTCAGACAAATGGTTATCCAACATCTTTTTTAAAACTTCCAGTGTTGGAGCATTCACAACTTCTGGAGGCAAGTTGTTCCACTAATTAATTGTTCTAAGTTGCTTCTCTCCTTGATTAGTTTCCATTCATTGCTCCTTGTCCTGCCTTCAGGTGCTTTGGAGAATAGCTGGACTCCCTCTTCTTTGTGGCAGGCCCTCAGATACTGGAAGACTGCTATCATGTCACCCTCTATCCTTCTTTTCATCAAACTAGACATACCCAGTTCCTGCAACCATTCTTCATATGTTTTAGCCTCCAGTCCCCAATCATCTTTGTTGCTCTTCTCTGCACTCTTTCTAGAGTCTCAACATCTTTTTTACATCCTCTTAACCACCAGATGGCATATAATCTGTCAATCAATCAATCAATCAGTCAATCAATGAGGTATATCCCACAAGTACCTAAGATGGAGGCATCAATGAATATGACAAAGATATTTAACTCTTGGTGTGATGGAAAATATTTGACCTCCTCAATCTCCTTACGATGGATTGGAATATTTGTAGCACACTTTTCTTGGTGATCTCAGGAAGACTGGGATTGTGGGAAAAGTAAAAAGTAATTCCTCTCAGATTTTGATTTTTGTGCAAATTATTACACATGCACACAATGACACACAAGGAAAAAAGAAAGAAAAAAATGGTGGTTTTTTTTTGTTTTGCAACCAGAAAGGAACATTATGGGCTGTGTTCACTCAGAAGCAAAGCTGTATATGCATATCTGTGCATGTATGCATTAAAAGTGGCTTGCAAAAACCACCTTGTCTGGTTTTGCAAGCCAACCACGTCCTACCTTTTAAAATAATTTATATTATTACAGCATGTAAAAACAAGAAACGAGACAGCAGGCAGGAAACAGTCTTCTGTCGCGCCTTTCCACCAAATATTGTTAGAAACAGCCTATCTGCTAAAATAATTGAATATCCCTACAAAGGCTAAGGGCTATTTGGCCCTGAACTGCTTTTGTCACAGTTCTACTTGTAAATAAAATATCATCTTTCCACTCTGGCCTATTATTTATTGAAATTACTTCCCTTCCACTTTCCTGCTTACCAAGCATTTGGGTTTACCTCAGCTTTCAAAAATATTGCGAAAGGTCCAGCAACTCTCCTTTAGGTGGGATGTAATTGTGTGTGAGAATGGGAAAAGGGCCCTTTTTAATGTTCACCGGGCCATTTACTCTGGTCCTTTGAATGGCTTGCTCTTTGCCTCTTGTTCAGCACTCAAGCTTGATTTTATTCCTTCTTAATATTTGTGGGTTTTTCATGGTTTTTGTAGTAGGAGTGGGAGAACTGTCCTCAGGGCAATTAACATTCACCACACAAGCTGCTGTCTGTCTCTGTACATATAACAAGACACCCGAGTTTGCCCTCAAGCTTAAAAAACTCAAAGGCTAGAGCTCAGGAAAGGAGCAGAGGTGGAGAGGAGAAAAAAAGGTTGGAAAGAGAGACAGTTGACAGCACAAGAACAAAGTTGTGAGCTGTAAACAATCGTCTTCATTGTTTGGGGTCACCTTTGTGTCGCTCGTCCTGACCTTCTAGCCGGCAATGGAGTAATGCTTGGTCTGCCCACAGACAGAGGCCAAAGGGTTCTGAAATCCCAAGGGACCTGTTCAAATCCACACCTTGCGCTCAAGACTTAGGGATGTTTTGAAATTCGTGTGGTTCACGATGTGAGCTTCTCCATGGAGGATCGTTCTGCCTTTTAAGGAAAGAAGAAGATGCTAAGAAGAGTCAGATTCAGGGATGGGCTACTGGGGGTTTGCAGGGGTTTAGGAGAACCCCTGCAGGGGTTTAGGAGAACCCCTAGCTAAGATTTTCTGCAGTTCAAAGAACCCCCAAATCCCAATACTGGCTGGCCCAGCCCAGCCCAGCCCTCTCCTCTCTTCCACTTCCAGTAGTCCCCACACACCCGTTTTGGATGCATTAAGTGCAGGGTGCCCATGGAGGCTCGGGGAGGTTGAAAAACAGGCCTCCTGGAAGTTCAGGATGGCCATTTTCGCCCTCCCAGAAAGCCTCCAGAGTCCGGGGAGGGCAAAAATGCCCCTCCCGACCATGGTGCAGGAGGCTGACTAGGTCACGCCCACCATTGCCACACCCACACAGCAACTGGGCAGAGAACCCATTGTTAAAATTTTTGAAGCCCATCCCAGGTCAGATTACTCGTTCCTCTAGCTAAGGATGGGTGCCATTGACCAGCTGCAGTTCTTTGAGGTTTATAGAATCTTTCTTTTTTAGCTCTGTCCAACAATGGTGGGGAATATTTTTATCCTTGCAAAGTTCTGCATAAGCAGAAAAAAAATAGATCCTTCCCCTTCCCTTTTAATGGGAAAAATATCCCCAATATGTTTATTGCTATGTTTATTGCTAATAGCTATTCTGTATTTCTAAAGCATTGTTAATCATTATGAAAACCAGGTGAAGAAAATTGATTGGTTTAGCTCTGATGATCTAGTTTCATTATCGAATCTGTATCTTTAATTAGCTAACTTATTCAGTTTGATTACGTTCAAATCATCTGCTGAATCTTGGCTTAATTTTTTCATTATTATTATTAGTTTTTGCATTGATCCTCATTGCTTTAGTGAAAACCCTGGGATGTAAACAATGGTAATGGGATATATATATAAACATGTCAGGATGAAGATGAATTTTTGGGCTACCAAAAAAAAAAAAAAGCAATCATTCTAACATTTCATTTCTCTTGGAAAGATTAAGTGTTTATATGAGCAGAGGTTTTTTTTCTTCCAGCTTGGATCAAATCTTCATACGCTAGCCTCCAAGGCAACAGAGAATGATTATGTGATTTAAATCTAGAATTTAACCATTATGTGATTTAAATCTAGAATTTAACCATTAGGGTTTATGCTTCTAAAGTAAAAATAAAATCACAAATGCATGTTTCTTCTTGCCAGAGAGTTCTTATTATAATCTAAGACCTGCTAGAATATGGGTTGCATGTCTGAAAACCCTGATCACTTTATCAAGCAATGTCACCCATTACAGGTATGAGTTTACAGATGAAAAAGAAAAATTGTGAGCATATACCATGTTTCTCACAAAATAAGGCCGGGCCTTATTTTTTTTTGACCCCTGAAAAAACGGATAGGCTGTCTTTTCGGGGTTGACTTAATTTCCTCCCCCACCTAGAGCGGCCCATACACATGTACCTCACCGCGAGGCCGCTTCTATCGGCCGACGAAAGCTCCCCAAAGGCAGAGTCCCCAGCTGCTTCAGGGCGGGGCATGGCTGCCCGTGTCCCCTCGCCTTTAGGCAGTCTCTTTCGGGCGATGGAAGCTCCCCAAAGGCAGTCACCAGCTACTTCAATCGGCCGATAGAAACGGCCTCGCAGCGAGCGGAGTGTGTGTGTGCCCAACAAACCATGTCCAACAAGCTACACCACATCCAGTAAGCCACACCCACAGAACAGGTAGTAAAAAAAAAAAATTGAATCCTACTATTGTCTGAGGAATTCTGTGAGTTGAAGTCCACAACTTAAAATTGCCAAGGTTGGACACCCTGGTCCATAACTTTCAGTTTGTCTTCTCAAGAGACTTGACCATCATCCAGTTTTTCCCTTCTGCTATTTTGTTCTAACCTAGATGCGTGATGAAAAAAATCCATGACCTTCCAAAGCTTACAGTGACTTATACAACTCTAGTTCGTTGATAAAAGTTTTCCCTCCCAACATTTTTGATCGGTTTCTCCCTTTTGGCCTGCTTCCTTTCCTCACAAAAATCAGCCGGTCTGGAGCAAGGTCACTGGCTGAGAAATTCCTGCCACGTACCCCTTTCCCTGACAGCCCTTAAAGAGTAAAGAATCAATCATTGTGCTTAGCTCCCTTTTTTTATACACGGAAACTCAAAGTAAAGGAAGGAAAGTTTTATTCTAGTCTTCTCCCTCAAGGCCTCGGTTTTGTACATGTACAGATTTCCCTTGTAAATAGTCCTCCAACTCACAATCATTCATTAAGGGAGACCTTATTTAGTTATAATGGCACTGAAAAAGTGACGTGGCTGTTTTTCACACTTACAACTGTTGCAGTATCCCCATGGTCACATCATCAAAATTCAGATGCTTGGCAACCGGCATGTATTTATATTGGGTTTAAGTGTCCCGGTTTTTAGGATCCTTTGGTGACCTTCTGAGGAGCAAAGCCAATTAGAGGAATCAGATTCACTTAACAATCAGGTTACTAACTGAAAACCTGCAGTGATTCACTTAAGAGACAAGATCGTAAGATGGGGCGAGAAACTGTCTTGTTTAACAACTGTCTCGCTTAGCAGTGGAAAATTCTTGGGCTCAGTTGTGAGTTGTAAGTCAAGGTCTACCCGCATGGCATCCAATCAGTTGCCTACTTGCAGCACGAAATCGGTTTTAACATTTTACCCCGTTTATTTGAACTAAATAGCAATAGCAGTTAGACTTATGTACTGCTTTACAGTGCTTTACGGCCCTAAGTGGTTTACATAGTCAGCGTATTGCCCCCAACAATATGGCTCCTCATTTTACTGACCATGGAAGGATGGAAGGCTGAGTCAACCTTGAGCCCCATCAGGATTGAATTCCTGGCAGTGAGCAGTTAGCCTGCAATAGTAATAGCACGTAGACTTATATACCACTTTACAGCTCTCTCTAGGTGGTTTAGAGAATCAGCCCGTTGCCCCCAACCCTCTGGGTCCTCATTTTGCCCACCTCGGAAGGATGGAAGGCTGAGTCAACCTTGAGCCTGGTGAGGTTCGATCTGCCAAACTGCAACCAGCAGAAGTAGCCTGCAGTACTGCACTCTAACCACTGCACCACCGGGGCTCTTGACCTTAACTAAACCTTAATTGTGGTCACCCCCATGGTTCAGTCTTTTATCTCACTCTACCAGTGTGATCATTAACAGAGAAAATGACTGGTTTAGCATGAATTCCCCAAGAAGGAACATCTTCTGCTCAGACGTTTCCCCAACACCACTCCATAACTCATAGAGTTATAGACCTGTCTTTTTTTGTTTTTAATTTTCCCCCCTTCTGTCTTTTGGGTTTTCTTCCAGTGAAACATGTGATCAGAGACAAGGCTGTGACAAACTGCTTCCTTGCTGCCATTGTCTGAGTAATTAGGAACACAACAAATTGTCGAGTCAACCTGCCAAGGAAAATATGGAAAGGGAAGAGAAGGAAATGCATCCAAATGCTTGTTTGCAGTTTTGCACATACTCAGTGAGTGAGTTTTTCTGAAGTTTGTAGGGAAACAAAGCTGGAACGATCGGAAATTTATGAGCTGACAGATGGGCAATATATTTGCTGGAATGAATGCGAGTTCTCCAGAATGGATGCTCCATTGTTCTATTTGGGCACTATAAGTGTGTCAAGCCCTTCCCTACTTATCTCACAGAATGAGGTCTATGTCTAACTAGCCGATAACCCAGCATTGCCCAGGTATTTATTTATCTCAATCGTGTATTAGACAGGAAAATCTTGTAGTCGGAACTGATGCTGTTTTACTGTCTCTCGTGCAGCGTCACAAGTCTTCTATTCCTCTCCTCAGGAGTTTCTTGTGTATGTTGGTTTTTCATTTTTTTTTTATTGCACTTGGCCAATCACCTGACATTTCCTTGGAGGTCTGAGAGGGAGCCCCCTTGTGGAGTACTGGAGTACTGTGAAGCCGTTAGCATGGCAAGTCGACTGTGCTCTACAGTAGAAGTCATTCTAAGGCTCACACACATACTGAGGGGTGTTAGTGGTTTCTTACCCCCACAATATTTATTTCCAGAGGGTAAGTCTTCTGTGTACCAAGTTTGGTTGAAATTGTTCGAGGCATTCCAGAGTTATGCTGGAACACACACACACACACACACACACACACACACACACACACACA
>NW_020769373.1:397402-481954 GCF_900518735.1 Pseudonaja textilis | reverse complement strand
GCTTTTAAAGTTGTAGCGATGTTTCAGCAGAATCTCATCTGCCATCATCATCTGCTGAAACGTCGCTACAACTTTAAAAGCACAACTACAATGACGTGGGAAAATACCCGAACAAAGCTGAATGCCATACATGTAAGTACCCGCGAAAACTTAAGAAAAATATATATTTATATTTATATTTATATACATACATACAATAAATCCATTCCATTTCAACTATGTATTGATCAGGTTAAAGTACAGTATTGCAAGCTACTTTTGCAGCCAGCTGCCTACAATTTGGCAGTTCAAATCCCACCAGGCTCAAGGTTGACTCAGCCTTCCATCCTTCTGAGGTGGGTAAAATGAAGACCCAAATTGTTGGGGGCAATATGCTGACTCTGTAAACCACTTAGAGAGGGCTATAAAGCACCATGAAGTAGTATATAAGTCTAACTGCTATTGCTATTGCTATAACAATAACCCTAAGATGTTAATTTCATGAGATTTGTGTATTCTTGGATGAAGTCTTGAAGAGGATACATATGTGCGTATTCCATATTTTTTTCATGTGAGAGTACCATCCAATCAACTTCCATGGATGAAGGTCAATTTGAACTTGAGTCTTCTTGGTTGCAGTCCAACAACTTCTCATATTCCGACTCTACAAAAGTCTTTGTCTTACAATAATAGCATACATGCTGTGCATGCAACCCTTTGGATTCATTTCTAGAAAGATGCTTTAGTGAATCCGGGGATGTGGACATAACGCTTTTCCACAACTCTTCAAAGCAGTCAGGGTTCTAGAACTATTCTAATGTTTTTAAAGTTCAAAAGTGATTTTGGTGAAAAAAAAATGCTGTATTCTAAAAACATCAGAAGTACCATGTTGGAATAAGTCCAGTCCAACTTTCTGTTCATACAGTGGTCAACCACATGTCAACGGGAAGGCAATAAGCAGAATAGGAACCCAGGAAGATTTTTCTATCTCAAATGATGCTGAATATATTTACCTTTCATATGGCCACTATGAGGAACAGCCATTGGTCAGCTTATCTCCATTTGTCCACCCACCCACCCATCCATCCATCCATCCATGAACTTTCTATGATGTCCATCTTAAGCAAATAACTCTGGGGAGCATGCATTTACTGCATAATTTGGTCTTAATGCTCCATAAATTTACCTAATCTCAACATCTTGCAGTAGAGAATTCAATAGTTCAGTTGTGCTAAATAACACATTTCCTTTTATGAAAGAAAGGAGAAGTTTTTCTCAGCCTATTTCTTCCACGGTCCTTTTTTTAAAAAATCTTTCTCTGGTTTCCTTCTATGTCCTCTGTTAAATCCATTTGTGAGTATCAGACAATCTTGTCAATAATTTCTGAGCACAGTGTTCCCAAACAACTTTAATTTTTCTATAATCAAATAGCAGTGTTTCATTGTATTAGCAGTCTCTCTTCTTTAAGTGTAATCTGAATTGCAATCCTTAGTTCTCTCTGGTTCCCTCTGGTCAATCTTCAAAGTCCCTTCTTATCATGTGTTTATTTTCCAATCAGCAAAACTTTCCCACCGGAAGGTTTCTCACATTTAATTTCAAAATCTTTGTATATTCTTTTATAAAATTTTAAACACCCCACAGGAAATATTATTTCAAGATCATCGAGCCCTTTAACTCAGCTTTTAACTTTCCAAAATCAACATTCTAGTCTCCCTTTTGCTTCCCCCCACTGCCCCACAAAATTAGTTTTTCTTTTTAATCCAGGATAAGGAAAAAAAACAAACAAACCGCAGGATGATAAAAATTTTCCCTTCAGAAGATTCTTAGCATCCAGAAAATCAATACAAGCAACTTCCTAAAGTAGTTAAGAAGAAGACATGGGTGAATCCAGTATCCGTTTGAGGGTGCCAACCTTTGACTTAAGCAGGATAGCAATAGCAATAGCCCTTAGACTTATATACCACTTTACAGTGCTTTTACAGCCTTCTCTAAGCAGTTTACTGAGTCAGCCTATTGCCCCCAACAATCTGGGCCATCATTTTACCCACCTCAGAAGGCTGGAAAGCTGAGTCAATCTTGAACCTGGTGAGATTTGAACGGCCAAATTGCAGGCAGCCGGCAATCAGCAGAAGTAGCCTGCAGTACTGCACTCTAACTACTGTGCCACTGTAGCTCATAGGATTATTTTAGCTCAGCTTCCAGAGCTCTGAAATCCACCGAGGGCTGCTTTTCTCCACAGGCAGATCAGTGGTGAGATTCAAAAATGCTTACTACCGGTTCTGTGGGCGTGCTTGGTGGGCATGGCAGGGGAAGGTTACTGCAAAATCCCATTCCCTCCCCAACCCACTAACCTGCTTTCCAGCTCCATTCTCCTGTGCAGGGCAACAAAAGAAGACTCGGCTGATCAGCTGGGACTCAGGAAGTGGAGACTAGATGGGGGCGGGACCAGTCAGAGGTGGGATTTGCCAGTTCTCCAAACTATTCAAAACTTCAGCTACCAGTTCTCCAGAACTGGTCAGGATCTGCTGAATGCCACCTCTGAGGTAGACTCTGTATGAAGCAAACTCGTGGGTGATCCTCAGTCCTGTCCTTGATCCAGAGAGGAGTTCTAAGGAGTTGATTTGTTCCTTGGCTCCTTTTATTGCCAAAGTCACTTAAAGAATCCTCTTCAGTTCACTATTGCTTCCCCAGAAGTTCCCACCTTTCTTGTTTTTGAAAATCTTTTTTCCCCTTATGAACATGGATTTTGGCTCCTCAGCTATATAGCTATATATATTTGGCTCCTCAGCTATATAGCTATATAGCATTCTTACTTTTGTTATGCCCAAAGAGCATTGGAGTGAAGCCTTAAGAACAAGGAGAAAAAGTGTTCCTAGCAGCGACCTCAAAACAGACATTCACTTTTGGGTGCCTTATAGTTCGTAGTGATGTAGAAAAAAAAAACGAGCCTAAAAGACTCCTGCCCTCTGTACTATTCTGTATTGAGAGACTAAGACCCAAGCACATAGAGAAAGATAACAGTTTTATTTCAAACTTTCAAAGCTAAAAAAAGACTATATCCAAGAGGGATTGTCAATTTGAATTCATGCCTGGAGCAAGCCATCACAGACAAAGTCAAATTTGTAGACCCCTGCAGTTCTTATCCCATAACTTGGAATCAGGTACAAATCATATCCTTTGGTTGGCCCTGGAAAAGTGGAAAAGAAAAAGAAATATTTGAAAATCACAATCTTGCTCCCTGTAACCCATGTAAAACATTAAAAAATGATTGCGGTACATGTATGGGATAATTTGTTTCATAATTATGTGATTCCTGCCGCTGAGCGATATACTATGGTAGGATATAAGACAAAAAGAAAAGATCACCCCAAAATCATTTCTCTGTATTAGGAAAAAGAAAAAGTTGTGCATCTATTTACAGAAATGCATACATTTTTGATGTCCTGCCAAATTTGTTAACCAGGAGGCTGAAGAGAAAAGGAGGGAAAAGTGGACATGGGAAGAGATACTATTTTTTATTATTGACATAGGAATGTAAGTATTAGAATGACAGATAAGTTGACATACTAGAACATGGTGGTCAGAAACCATTGTACAACACTAGCACTGTTTATATGTATGCATATATATGATTCTATTTCTACTTTGTTTCATGTAACTGGAATGTTAAGACAACCACACTGTATTCAATATACTGTATGTAAACAATAAAAAATATATCTTAAATATATTTAAGATATAAAGGAGGGAGGGAGGAGGATGAGGAGGAGGAGGCGAGAGGAGAAGAGAAGAGAGGTCCCTGTGCTATACTTAGATCATACTTGGGAGTAGATATAGATATATTGATCAATTATCCAGAAGGCACATTTGTAATTAAGGATAGAATCAAAGGGGTTTCAAACAGTTGGAGAAATTCAGCTAGCTGCTCCAAGTCACTTAACCATATGTTTGGCTACTGCAAACATACTGCTGTATGTATGTTTTGGATGGCAGCTCAATTTCCTCATTGCAGGTGAGCTGCCCTAGTTTGGTAACAAGATCATGTATTGCTTAAGATTCCAGGTGTCGTATGCTGGAACGTGTTATTTTTATAGCAATAGCAATAGCACTTAGACTTATATAACACTTTATAGTGCTTTTCAGCCCTCTCTAAGCAGTTTACAGACTCAGCCTATTGCCCCCCCCCCCCCCCCCCCAATAATCTGGGTCCTCATTTTACCCACCTCAGAAGGATGGAAAGCTGAGTCAACCTGGAGCCTGGTGGGATTTGAACTGCCAAATTGTAGGCAGCTGGCTTCAGAAGTAGCTTACAATACTGCACTCTAACCACTGCGCCACCGAGGCTCATATGTCTGGTAACTGAAATAATTTGAAACCAATTTTGACTGTGAATGGGTGAAACCAAACCAAATGCCCATTCTTCAGCAACTCTATTTAAAAAGCAGTTTACAATTATTTAGTTATATTATGGTATCTATAGTCTTTATGTAAGCTGCTTTAGCATCCTTATCAGCTACAGAGCAAAACATAAAAGCAGATGAACTGGATGATAACAACAACAACAATATATTTAATCTTAAATGCCCATAAGCATATTTTAATCCATCTCATTAAACTAATGTTGGCTGCTTAATAAAGCAATATTTACGCTACTGATTTTATGGAAGTAAGCACAATGATAGAACCGTATGATTGGAACAGACTACAAGAATCATCTTCTCAACTGCAGAACTTGAAGATGGGAGGACTCCAAGAATCCCCACCTATCTTCGGGTTGGTGAGGTTGAGAAACACTGATCTAACCCAATCCTCTGCAAGAAAATTGAAGAACAGCCTCTTCTTAAAAGCCTTCAGAGATAAAGAAATCCAGGTAAACTGTTCACTTTGCACAGCTCTTACTCTAACATATAAAGAATGGTTGCTGGAACTGGGTATGTCTAGTTTGATGAAAAGAAGGACTAGGGGTGACATGATAGCAGTGCTCCAACATCTCAGGGGCTGCCACAAAGAAGATGGAGTCAAGCTATTATCCAAAGCACCTGAGGGTAGAATAAGAAGCAGTGGATGGAAACTAATCAATGAGAGAAGCAATTTAGAACTTAGGAGGAATTTCCTGACAGTTACAATTAATCTGTTGAACAACTCGCCTCCAAAAGTTGTGAACGGTCCAACACTGGAAGTTTTTAAGAAGAGATTGGACAACCATTTGTCTGAAGTGGTGTAGGATTTCCTGCCTAAGCAGGGGGTTGGACTAGAAGACCTCCAAGGTCCCTTCCAACTCTGTTATTCTATTCCAAGGATTTTTTTTTTCTTAAAATTTAAACAATGTCTAGATGATTGCAATTTACACCTGTTATTTTTTTTACCTTGGCTTATATGGCTATGAAAAAGAATTGTTGACCATCTATTTCACTTTATTTATCTGCACACAGCTACGTTTGAGTGTTCTATATTATTATTATTGATCCAGCAAACATTTTATTAAATGAGTATATCAGGGTTGATTACTGTTCTCTTTGACTGTTTGCCTAATTCATGCATGCAATACACCCTGGGAAATTATACACAGTAGTTTGGTAGCTTTATTATATCACTCTCTACATACATTATTTTGCTGAGAACGTAATTAGTCACATACAAAGCTACAGGCCTTTAAACTAATCCCTGCCATCTTCCTGTATTAATTATGCATTCTTTCCACCCCATCCCCCAGCCCTTTTTAATTTATTTCCTCCATTCCTTTTTTATTGTTTTAATCAAAATAGAAATTAAAAATAAAATAGACCTATCTGGAAGCCTATTAGTTGGAAGTCTCCCCCAGTAATAGTGTTCCCTAGCCTAGGTATGCATGCCCGTGTGTGTGTGTGTGTGTGTGTGTGTGTGTGTGTGTAATACACACACACACACACACACACACACACACACACACACACATAATTGAAAGTGGCCTGATAATATATTCTCTAACCTCTGGCTGAGTTTTATTCCCCCTCAACTTTGAATTAGCAATCAGCAGGTTCTTCATTCGTTTCTAAAGAAATAACTGATAAAGGTGCAAGGGGAAAATAAAACACGAATATCACAATCAAAGAGTGGCTGCTTTCTTTTACTCATTTGAAAAGTATTTTTCTGCCATCAAATTCACTTCACTTTCGCTGCTCAGTTTAGGATCAATGCTATTACATCTTCCTTTGAAATTACAGGATTTTTCAAGCCCCTCAGGTTATAAAAATACCCGCTGAGCAGAATACCCCAAGCATTCTTTCATCATAACTCTACAATTGTGTTTGCTCGGTACTTGCTATCGTGCCTTTATAGTTTCTATGTTCTTAATCAGAGAAAGGAAGAAAATGATTTAGCGCTCCTTGCCTTCTTACTCTTCTCTTGCCTTATTTTTAACTTACACAGGCTTCCTGGCACCGCATGGCAACCTATATATGTTGGCATGTTGTTCAAGTCATAGCAAACTTACACATTTCATCACGAAAAAAGAGAAAACAAGATCTCGGTCAACATCCAGCTTGATTATCCAAATAAAAGTCCAGGATCATTTCAATTCTGAAAAGCTTGCTGTTTGTTGAATACATGGCGGAGGAATGGCGAGGTAAAAGTAACTCTGAATTTCTAAGGTTCACAATATTAAATGATGGATTTCCCAGCCCAACCCCCAGGCTTCCATGTAGATCATATAAACAAGTTATCTTTGTTATGGGAACCATCTGCCTTCTTCTGCACGCCTGTTAATCTGACCTTGAAGATTTTCCAGAGTCTCGCAAACTTCCATGGAAATGCAGAAGTTTCGTTTCTCCAAATTAACCCATTCCTAGTCAACATCCCCCCCCCCTTACTCTAATGACAAGTGAAATAAAATGAAGAGGCACATAATCCATGCTTCACTCTTGACAATCTCATTGGCAAGATCAATGGACTACCTTTAAACAATGTCCCTTGCTAATTCGTATTTTGGTATTTGCAATGTATACTAGTGAATGAACAGCACCTTCTGAGGGACGCAGACAAGGACTCAGATTCTAAATCTGCCTGTGGAGAAGGTGATCCAGAGAAACCTGTGGAATGTCAGACTCAGAAGGCACAAACCCCAAAATCACCTGAGGCTGATTAAGCACTGGCACCAGCTGGATAGTTGGAACAGTCAGATGATGATGATGATGACAGTGAACTTGGCTTCCCATCCTCTGCCAATAGAGTGGAGAACAGAGCAAAGGCATTCTAAGAGGCTTCTTCCATGAAAGAGAATCAATCTGATCAAAGACAACTGGCTGCTATCTGAAAAGAGCTGTGGTGGTGCAGTGGTTAACATGCAGTATTGCAGGCTAATCCTGTCCACTACTAACAGTTTGATCCTGACAGGGCTTAAGGTTGACTCAGCCTTCCATCATTCCAAGGTTGGTAAAATGAGGACCCGGATTGTTGTGGGCAATATGCTGACTCCGTAATGCACTTAGACAGAGCTGTAAAGCAGTGTAGTGGTATATAAGTCTAAGTGCTAGTGCTATTTAAAAGGCAGCCCTGCCCCCTGTTTTTCTGCTGGAAACAATTGTCTGATCTTCTAATCTGACACATTATTCTTGCGATTCCTGAAACCTTGATCTTTGGACTGGCTGACAAACCTGACTTGGCTTTCTGAACGTAGGACTGGATTTGGACTATTCTTATGTGTGGTCCTGTTGAAAACAAGACTACTCAGGCAAGCTTCTGAGTTTTTGTTTTCAGAGACTGTGCTTTGCTCTATATTCCTTGTCTGCCGTAATCTCTTCAGCCTTGAGTAAATGTCTAATTCCTATAGCAACTACGTTTGAGTGTGTAAATGAAAGAGGACACTTAGGCTAGCAATAGATTTTCATTCAATGCCATCAAATGGTAAGGGTGAAGGTTCCAAACTCAAATGCCACCGTGCATCCAAGCCAATTTTGTTTGGGGATGAAGTTGCAAAAATGCCTCTGATGGAGTTCTAAATAACTGAGCCCCTGCCTCAGTCTTCAAACACCTGAACAATACTCTAGCTTTTGCAAATCATTCCCCAAGTATTTTATGCATTCACCAGGGCAGAAAGATGGAACAATGGCTACATGATAGATCCTTGCTTTACTGGTTCAGAAGCAAATGCTTGGACTTGCATCAAAATACCATTGCTGTGCAGTCAATCAAATGGGAATGGGATTGGAAGTGGTGCTTCTTACTTTCAGTCTGAACATTAACTAACTCCGTCCTTCCTTCTGATGCCATAGTGTGAATTAAGGGGTTGATGGGCGATGGCTTAGTAGAGAGCAAATGCAGACATCTGCTGTCTATTAGGGATTACCAGATGCACACCAAGCCTGATGCTTGTTCTATCATCCATACAAAGAACCAAAAAAGAGAGGACATTTCTTGAGAATTTGCCAGGCTCATTCTTGAGGATCACAATAGAGCATCCTCAATGGATACTAAAATTCCCTTTCCTTGCCATCCTAATTATAAGACTTGGACATGCCAATCAATTCATCAAAGGACTTGTGATGCTAGGAATGAGGCCGGGGGAAGCTCTCCTACCAATAATCTTGTAGAGTTGTCTGATCATCATCCCTGTTGCTTTTCAAACCAATACACTCATTTGATGAGAACTGTAGCCTGTCTCCAATTGCGGCTGAATGCATAATGGCCTAGCCATCTCCTGTAGAGATCTATTGATCCAAGTCCCTTTCTGACTGCCTTGACTAGAGAAAAAGAAATCTGTTATTTGGAGCCCAGCATGGGCCATTGTTGGAAATATACTGCAAATTACTCCCTTTCTCTTTTATTCCAGTGATGTCATATGACGGACCTGACAGAATTCCTCAAGGTTTATCTACACAAAGTCTAAGCAAACAAGATAGAGAACATTAATGAAAGGGGGATCCAGTTTTTGCTGCCCGTATTGCACGTGCAAATTAAATAGACTTATATCAGATTTAATGTATGCAAACAGCAAGCATTTTCATACCTCTGCAAAAATGATATGAAATTGTTGGCAAGACAAGAGGAAAGGTCACATTAGTGGCTTGGTTGTTTTTATTCTTTCAACAGAGTTTTTTTTAAAAAAAACAAACTAGAGGGAATAAAATCCCATGACAAAAAAAGAACATTCTGTGTATCAGCATATTTGTGTTTCTTTCAGGTTGTTCATGCAATGAAGTTGGCCTGCATCTTCTGACCTTCCTAACAGATATTTTGAGGGCTACAATGACCATCATCCTCACACAGCACTGCCAAGGAAATACGTTGGGAGGTTTAGATTGAAATATAACTATGGAAATTCACTTTTAGTCATGATCATTTAACCAAGTCTGAAACTTTTAGTCAATGACTATGGAGATGCTCAATCATCTAGGTCAGAGGTCTCCAGCCCGTGGTGTGATGACTGGCATCAGTCCACAGCATGGCAATAACTGTGCCGTGCAAACAAGCGAAGTCCTATCAGTGGGATGTAGACAGCATGTGAAGTCATGCCCCCTCCAGTCTGCAGAAAAACCAGGGATCAAAAAGCCAGGGGTCAGATTTTCCAGTTCACTGAACCAGTAATTAAAAATGATAAAATTAGCTACCAGTTTGCCCGAACCAAGAAAAACCAGTAGCAGTCCACCACTGCCTGCAACTGGGGTCAATGCCAACAATATCCTCTTCTTTGGCTTAAATAGTGTTTTCTGTTTTAAATAGCCAGAGCAAAGTGGCTGAAAGAACACATGTCTTTTTAGTGGTAAGCCCCAATGAGTTTAATGAGACTTATTCCCAGGCCAGTGCTAATTGGGATACAGCTGTTTTCTCACCTGATGTCTGTAGCTCATTGCAAACAGCCCTGATTACAATCTTGGCAATGCTATCTTGTCTGAAGACAAGCTGTGATTGATTCAATCTCCCCTTGGTTTTAGGAACTTCCAAAGCCATCAAGCTTTCCAGATCTTCATTGCTTTCATTCAATTCTACCAGGAGGATTTTAAAAAAACCTGATGATCTCAGAAAAACCTGATGATCTTTAAAAAAAATAGATAACTCTGAAGTGTTTGCAAAAGCATCAGGAAACAGAGTCTCTAGCAAGTTTCAAATGTAAATATCTGGAGGCACCTCTTTCGAATATGCCTGATTTCTCTTTTGATGAATGCTAAATACTGCTCAGTTGGTACATCGGTATTACAAATCTAAATTCTAAATCTGTATTTATTTCTGAAGTTGAAACACTGCGATTTCCTGAAACAGCAACACACAAGCAAACCTTGTGAAAGGTGGGAAAATAATGTATTCTACCCCTTTTTGGAAAACTCCCTGTGAAAAAGTCTATGGAGATTCTTGGTCTTCCAGGTCATGGTTGTCCCAAAGATATTTTCTCAAGAGGCAACTGGGCTTTCTTTGTTTTTCCTTGAAGACATTTCATTTCTCATCCAGGAAGCTTGGGTTCAAGGAAAACCAAGGGAAGTTCAGTTGCCTCTTGAAAAAGCACCTTTGGGACACTTTTGTGAAAAAGATACTTTGAGGCAGAAGAATTCTTTCATTTCTCCTCCTTTCTTTACTTAGATGAGATGAATCAGACTTCCAGAATCTGGTTCCCATGTCAAATGACCTATTGCTGATTAATCAGATGAGTTTTATTGTCTAGTGATGTCTTCTAGTGAATAGAAGACTAGAAATATCATATTAATGTTTAAGCAATGTAACTGTAGCTTTCAGCAGCTGTCCTGGGATGAAGTAGTATACTATTTACTTAATTACATCAAAATATGTGCAAATGTGCCAGGCAAACCCAAGCCATTCATTCCTTGCATGTTAATGCAGTGGTGGGCATCTATGGTATCTTTATGATCTGTGGACTTCAACTCCCAGAGTTCCTGACCCAGCATGGGCTAAAACAACCATCATGGATTACTGGGTTGAACCAACAGCTCCTCTAACATGAGATGCTGACCTCCTCATTACATACCCATCTGGGAGTCATCCCTCTCATAGGCTATATGTTGAAAATGTAGCACCCTCCATAACTCACTCTGCCACAATATTGCTAAATCTTGAACAAATTGTTGGGCTGAGTTAGTTTTCAAATATATAACTGCACTTTTGGCAACAACATAACTAGAATAACAGAGTTGGAAGGGACCTTGGAGGTCTTCTAGTCCAATCTTCTGCTTAGGCAGGAAACCATATACCATTTCAGACATATGGTTATCCAATCTCTTCTTAAAAACTTCCAGTGTCGGAGCATTTACAACTTCTGGAGGGAACTTGTTCCACTGGTTAATTGTTCTAACTGTCAGGAAATTTCTTCTTAGTTCTAGATTGCTTCCCACCTTGATGAGTTTCCACCCATTGCTTCTTGTCCTGCCCTCAGATGCTTTGGAGAATAGCTTGATTCCCTCTTCTTTGGGGCAGGCCCTGAGATCAATATCTGCTATCAAGTCACATCCCCATTAAATAAGAGGAACACCAGAATAAGAGGTCCAATAGACAGATTGTCCTGTTCTTACAGGGCTTGCAAAAGGAAGCGTTCCATAGAAGGCAACAGCACCCAGTCGAAAAATCTGATCTTGAAAAATCTAAGCAGGATCAAGCTTGCTTAATGTTTCGATACAAGACCATCAAGAGATCTTAGCAGCCTAACCCAGACAAGCAATGGTCAACCATTTCAATGTTAACCTCCAGAAAATGATTTTTTAAGAACAGAGGTATATCAAAGCATAGGTTAAACTAGCATGAGATAATAATCAAGGATTCTACTTGGAGTTACCCTTTTCTTTACCAGTCATTTGTGTGTGTGTGTGTGGGGGGGGGTGATATGAGGAAGTTAGCATTCATATTAGAATGACAGTTTGGAAGAATCCCAGCCCTTTCAGTGAATGCAAATCCTTTGGGCTTGTTTGTTTGCAGGAGTTTATTGACAGTACTAATGGTATTTAAAAAGGAGACAGAGATGTCAGTATTACTGTTTAAATGTGTTGTAATTAATCTGAAGTATGCTTGAGGGAAACTAAGCTGATGGGACCAAAGCCATAAAGTTTGTTTGTTTGCTTATTACAAGATGTATTGTAATTATAATTTCTCCTGGATCCCATGTGGCTAATAGATGTAGGACATATTTTTTTTGGGGGGGGGGGGGGGTTGTTTTCTTTGTCACTGGAAGCTTTTGCATACAAATGGCAATTCTGCCTACCTGTATAGATTTATTACCTTTGGTTAGGATGACCATACGAGTACATAATGTAAGAACCCCCTGATCTGATTCAAAAGCAATGTGCAAGGCCATCTAATTAGGTTTGAAGCAGAATCCGTTGAGATTGAATATGTCAAAGTTTTGGCTTCCATGTCAATCATCTCTGTAGGCTACTAGAATGTTCTTGGAACATTTGTTTTTTTGTTTCAAGTGGTGATATTGCATCAAGGACCACTTCCAACATCCCTTGTGGCTTAAAGTGGGTACAAGCCACAGAGAGGGTTCTACAATAATGAGAGTAATCACCGTTGGTTTAAATTGGTTTATTTAAATTATCTGCAATGTTCAGAGCCCGTTCCGTTCTCTGACAACTTTAAATCTATCCTTGCTAAACTAGGGAGAAGGCACAAAGGGAAAAATATATATAAAGCTCAAATTCCAACTTCCCACCATTATCATGACCATTTTAGTCTAAGAATTCGTGCCGATATTTGTTATCCATACATTTCCACCGTGAGCTTTAAATCTGGCAGCTTGTTGGAAGGATTGCTTTAAGTGCTTAAACATAATATGGGATTTTTTCTCCCATATCTATTCTTGATTAAAATGCAATCAGGTATTGGCGTGCTTAAGGCTTAATAGGCACTCAAAGTAGATACATATGTCATTTAGGGACAGATTAAGCATCATCGTTCATGCAAGCTCTCAACCCAAGGTTTGCATGTAATGAGGAAAGAGGAGTCAAATTGTGCCATTTAATGCTGGTAATTTTGCTTTGAAAGTTTTGGGTTGTGCAGCTCTTGAAGGACCGAGCAATTTATCTTTTTGTGGTGGTGGAAATGCCTGGGTAGTGGTTGGCTCTAGACAGAGGAGCAACACTTATTGATCTGTTTTATAAAGTTAGATCCCAGAAATGTAAACATGGCTTTGTGTAAGCTATATTGCAGTAGAGTTTACAATTTGTCAACCCATTCTTATTAAAGCAAGGGCAAGACATTTTGCTACCTAGGTTGAACAACTGAAGAATTCCCTCTCCTATTATATTAATAGTTCTTTGTTCAGGATTGAAAAGGGACTTTATGTTCCCCACAATAACTAAAGCTTTTATTAAGTTCATTTTCCCACTTCCAGGCTATATTACAAAGTACAGTATGATAGAGTTGGAAGGGACCTTGGAGGTCTTCTAGTCCAACCCCTTCCTTAAACAGGAAACCCTATACCATTTCAAACAAACGATTGTCCAATCTCTTCTTAAAAACCTCCAGTGATGGAGCACCCACAACCTCTCCTGATTAATTGATCTCACTGTCAGGAAACTTCTCCTTAATTCTAGATTGGATCTTTGATACATTTCCATCCTTTGTCCCAAAGGTGCTTTTTCCAGAGGCAACTGACTTTCTCTTTTTTCTTTGAAGATGTTTTGCTTCTCATCCAAGAAGCTTCTTCAGCTCTGAACAAGCTTCTTGGATGAGAAGCGAAACATCTTCAAGGAAAAACCAGAAAGTCCAGTTGCCTCTTGAAAAAGCACCTTTGGGACAACCATGAAATGGATGGTTGAGAAGACAGTCATTGACAGTCTTCCATCCTTTACTTCTTGTCCTGCTTTGGAGAGTAGGTTGAATGCTTCTTCTCTGCGACAGCCCCCGAATATTATTTCACTTCGTGTCTGACCTGTCCTTCACCGTTTCTAACTTTCCCATTGTCCATCTGAATTATATAAGACTATGAGCCTTCAGTAGGTCATTCAGAACACCTCTTCCTACTTCAGAGATTTGGTCTTTAGAAATTTGGGTCAGAATTGGATATTTGGGGTATTTCTTTGGCCAGAAAATTGCAGCCATCCACAGTTTTGTAGAACACCACATGGGGCAGTTACTTAACACATAAATAGAATTCCAATTTCATCCTCATTAACCACTGAAGTTGGAAAACAGAGACGAAAGGAAAGTACAGGAACAATTTTATGGCTTTTACAAAAAGCGAGGCATGGACTCAAAATGAAGGTTGTCATCATTTCAATGTTGCTTATAAAGCAAAATTCTGCCCCGGGTTTATAATTTTGCCAGAAGGACTATATCTTTCCCTTATTTTCTTTGAGTAGCTATGATTCTTTATGCCCAGTTGCACTACATTAGTTGTTTAAAAAAAAAGTGAAGAAGCTGGGTTCTGAAGAACTTCAGTGATAAAAACAGGAGTTGTTCCAATCTGCTCTTATGGTCTTGTCTTCTTCTCCTCCTCCTCCTCCTCCTCTCAGTCCAACCTTTTCTGATTGAGCGCAGAGCAATTCACTTTAGTGGCGCCCGCTTCCGCTATGAATGTACTGCTTGTTTCATGCATACTTATTTACTGTGAATAGTAAATTGCGCATCACATTTTATTTGCTGAAACCCATGAAAATGTGGATGGACAAAACTGCTGATTAGCTCAAATTTGTGAAAAGCAAGTGTGTTGAAAGGAAGGATGATGGCAATAAAATCTGTGCATTTACATAATCATTGGTAACACAGATGTAGTATCTTCAAAATAGCAAGTAATAGGCTTCCCATCTGTGTTTCTGTTGTGTGTTTTTTTAAAAAAAAAACACCACAAGAACTCCATCCCTTGCTTTCTGGAAGCCTGATTTGTTACTTTTGACCCTCATCGTGGTGTGGCACAAATTTTAGCATCCCATTACACAAGTAACAGGAAAAGAGTTATTTCCTGAAGTAGTTTGAGCAATCAGCACAATTCACATCAAGCATAACATACACCCTGGGTGGAAAGGGGTAGAAATTCTTATCAGTCTAAGGTACTACAGTGGTAATTTTCTGTGTGCTATAGGCAGACATGGCTACAGAATTCCATGCAGAGCAAGTGTTTCCATTTAAGAGGGTAGCTCTCCTTGGTTAAGTGTTGACTCCAAGTCTCCCAAAAGGGGAGATGTCTATGGAGATTCTTAGTCATCGAGGTCATGGTTATCTCAAAGATGCTTTTACAAAAGACAACTGGACTTTGGTTTTTTTTTCCCCCTTCTTGAAGATGCTTCACTTCTCATCCAAGAAGCTTCTTCAGTTCTGGAAGGAACAAAGAAAAGAAAAACAAAGAAAGTCCAGTTGCCTTTTGAAAAGCACCTTCAGGCCAAATAAGGAGATTGTCAATGGCTTTTTGTGACTATGTTAATACACCTCTCCTTCTGCTCTTTGCTCCAGTCATTCAGTTGCAGACTCTTATAGAGAAGATATTGACGTAACCAGGACTGGAATCCTGCCTTTCATTTATTGAGTCCATATTTAGTGTATAGTCCACGTGAGAGGAGAATCCACTGTACAAAGAGCACCCAAAGACAGGTATCTAAACTCCAAGAGATTCATTTCTTAAACTGATGAAAAGTCTGAATTTTTGAGCTCTGTGTGATGTCACGTGGAGGAAAGAAAAAGAAGCAAGTTCTCCAGTTGTCTTGTAGGAAACAGGCCAAAGAGGAGAACCATCTTGCCCAATCAGAAGAAAGCAGAGTATAAGCAGTCCTTGACTTACAACAGTTGGTTTAATGACTGTTCAAAGTTACAACAGCATTGAGTAAAGTGACTTATGACCGGTTTTCACACTTAGGGCCCACGCAGTATCCCTATGGTCATGTGATCAAAATCCGGATGCTTGGCAACTGACAGATAGATAGATAGGTAGGTAGATAGATAGATGATAGATAGATAGATAGATAGATAGATAGATAGATAGATAGATAGATAGATAGATAGATATCTGTTGCAGTGTCCCAGGATTACATGATCCCCTTTTGGGACCTTCTGACAAGCAAAGTCAATGGGCAAGTGAGATTCACTTAACATATAAGAAGAGTCCCTTGATGTAATGGTATGCGGAAATGACCTTGGAAGATAGAATGAAGAGCTGCAGATTGGACAACCAGCATATAAAAAATTCTGCAAAAACAAATGGGGTATGGGAGGCATTTCAGATCCCCTCTATTTTTCTAGAGAGAGATACTTTTGGTCTTCTAAGGTTGCATTAACAGAATCATACAAGGTTGATGTTAGCCCTTTGAGATAGTCCAGACAAGATGCACACCCAGGAAAACTAGCTTTATCTCTATTGTAAAGTTACCTTCTATTCTTCTCTCAGGAAGCATCCAGCATTCCATGTGTCAACCCTGAAGCTGACCTCACCGAAGCCGTTTTGAAGCTTCAGTGTTGTCACATTGGAGCTGAGGGATAGGGAGAGGGGATTAGAGATAGCAGGGGATTTTTTTAGCCAAAACAAAATATTGTCTCCTGGAAACCAAGGTCATTCTAATACCTGCTCAGAGAGAGGCTGAGTGAAGTTACCAGGCAACCAGACGGCACCTTGATTGAATTATGTGACTGATTGTTTGGGGAAGGGGGAAACTTTTACTTTTAATTAGGTAAAAACCGTGAGAAGCTTCAGAGCCGGTTTTCACCAAAACTGTGCCAATACAATGTATCCAATAAAACTAATCCTTGAGGAATCTACCAGCCTTTGAGTTCTGTTTGCTATGGGATTATTACTTGGAAAGGCTGACACCATGATGATGACACATTGTCCATCATGATTTGTCTGCTTTAAATTTCTTTCCACTCTTTGGGTTTTTCCCCACTAAATTTATTTGCCCTGAAAACCTTGAGGCCCCAGAATCCTCTGTTATCTTTCCTTTTCTGTGCCAAAGTTTGCATGCCATTGAGGCGTTTAAGATAATCTTTTCACATAAGGTGGAACACATTATTGTACAGTGACATAAACATAGATGTAATAAATATAATAATGATAATATTCTGCCACAACCAATGGATCAACACTTGGCTGATCTGGGAAGAAAACAATCCCTGTGCTTGTGGGAAAATGCCAGGAAGAAGATCAAAATAGTAACAATAAAAGAAATATCCCTACAGGACAATTTACAGATCAAATGACAATAGCATGCTAAGTTAATGTGACTTATTATCTATTCATCCATTCATTTGCAGAGTCTCTCTTTATCTCTGTGCTTGAGGGGAAGAAGTAACTAATTCTTTAAAAATGAGATATATTTATTTGTTCAATTTCTATAGCCACCCCTCTCAATCCAATTGACTCTCTATATTTTCCCTATGATAAGAAAAGATTCACAGAAGCCAATTGCTTTTGTGTTGCATACTCACAAGAGAAAACTGTGCTGGAACTTCACTGAAGTCTGTGCAAAGAGGCAAACTTTGAGGAGATAGAGTTAATCTTAACGCTCCTGTGAAAATTCATTCTGACCCCAGAGAATTGCTGGGAATTTGTCACTACATCATCATAGTCATCTTAAACCGCCATGAGGCCAAATAACATCACTCCACAATTAATCCTGGAATCCTGAAGATGTCTTCAAAGATATGTGCTACACAATAATTCTCTTGCTTCCTCAAGGTCAGAAGGGGATGCGGTTACTCAGCCTTTTGTTTAACTTCAGCAAAACAGGTATCAGACTATGGTGGAATCCAAAAAGAAATATAATGTGGCACCATGATATAAAAAAGATGTTGAGACTCTAGAATGAGAAACAAAGTTGATTAGTGGGTGTTCTGACCAAGGCTTCCCAAGACCATAATTAAGCACACGCTTAGTTAAAACAAATCTTGTTTTATTTCAAAGCTGGGAATTATTTTAATTCCCAGCTGGTAATGAGTCCCAAACAGTCCCTTCAAGATAAGAACCTACCTTTCTTTCCTTTGAATTGCCGCCAACAACTAAACTGCCAAATGAACTATAACAAACCAACCAAAGTACAAAATCTACACAGAGATTCAAGGATTAATCTGAACAGAATGAATGACTTTGCTTCCTGCAAAGGTTTCATCACCTTTGCCTGTCCCTTATACCTTATGGGAGGGGCAATCACCTCCAAGACTTACTCCTGACTCATCCCTTTTGTCTCAACTACTCTTGCCTTCTAGCAGCACTGTACACGCGCACTTGGAACAGGCTCCCTTGTTCCTTGGCTTTGCTGCTGCTAGCCTCCAAAGGCTCCGGAGTCAACACCCCACTCCCAGATGGTCCTGGCCCCAACTCTGCATCAGATGGAGGACTCTCATCTGAGTTTTCTCCAGACTCCCGGACTGGTCCCTGTTCTTCCGCACTGTCCAATTCTGCTGCCATCTGCACAGGCTGCCGGCAAACCACAACAGTGGGCTGGAGGTTAAAACATACTAAGAATGGTTGCAGAAATTGGATATGTCTAGTCTAGTGAAAAGAAGGACTGGGGTGACATGATAGCAGTCTTCCAATATTTGAGGGGCTGCCACAAAGGAGAGGAAATCAAGCTATTCTCCAATGCATCTGAAGCCAGGACAGGAAGCAATGGGTGGAAGCTAATCAAGGAGAGAACCAAATTTCCTGACAGTGAGAACAATTAATCAATGGAACAACTTGTCTCCAGAAGTTGTGGGTGTTCCACCACTGGAGGTTTTTAAGAAGAGATTGGACACCCATTTGCTTGAAATGGTATAGGGTCTCCTGTCTGAGCAGGGGTTGGACTAGAAGACCTCTAATGCCCCTTCCAACTTTGTTATTCTGTTCTATTATGGCAGACACTGAGGGTTACAGGAGAGTGAATTTGTACCTTGTTTATTCACATTCTCAGTGGTCATCTTCAGGGTCAAGGAACAAAAAGAATCCTTGTATTTCCACAGCCAGGGCATGAGAAGATACTCCATCTAATCATATTCTCAAAGTTATTCTCATACCCTTGAAATTGTGGTCACATATGTTGGTGAGTTCTACAGTCCAGGCCAAATACAGTTATTTTGTCAAAATCAATAACCTAAATGTTCATGAATTTGTCTAAAAAAAATGACTAGGGTGCCAAGTGCTTTTTTCTAAGGATAATTGTAGCTTCAGACTTTTTACAAAAAAATATCATGCAATTGGGTGACCAGGTGATCACTTCAATGGTTGCTATTACCCTCTCCCACACCTATTTTAAAATGGCAAAAGATAATATCTAGGAGCTATATAGGGCAATCTGGCAACCACAAGCTGTGCGTCGCTGGCCTTTGGAATAAATAAAAGTTAAAACTCATTTTAACCAGTTTGATTAAATAGCATGGTGTGACAATAAATAAACACCCAGAGAAGAAATGCAGTGGTACATACTTTAATTATAATACAATATTGTAACTATCTGACACTGCTTTCAGGGACAATCCTGAAGCCATTTTGAATGAACACGGCAAGACCAAACTGCTTATTCCATTACCTTGAACATTTCTGTTCCCTTCCTTGTTAAGGCTGTCTAAAGCTATTTGTGCTGAACAGTGGATTCTATGACATTTTAGGAGATAGAAGCGAGAATATGAGCTGAGGAGGCTTGGAAGCAGCACAAAAGGCACGCAGAAGACGAGAGAAAAGAAATGATTGCGACTCAAACAGCTGCGATCAGACAGATGAGATCAGGAAAGCTTGCATGGAACAATGGATTATGGGTGTATCTTAACATATATAATTGGAGCAGTGATTTTTCTTTTCTTTTGAAACCTATCCCACTACTGTCCTGCACTGAGTTGAAGAGAAATGAGTCCTTCCTATTTCAAACTGAATGGAGCATCAATCGGTTGGGTCATCTATTATCAGGGAGATGCACTTCTATAACACAGCAGATTTAAAACAGGCAAGCATATCAACAAAGTACAGAAAGAATGTATTTAATCAGGATATTTTGGAAAAGGAAAACCAAAATGCCCAGCTTGATGAAAACATGGTGAAGTCCCTCCAGAGATATCTCTCAGTGGAAGGGTCAAAAATGTTAGGATGACTGCAATTGAACGATCAAAGTCTATGCCCTTTTTAATGCGTGTGTGATGCATGGTGCATGTTAAAAAGAAGGGGGGTGGTGTATGTGGTGGAATGAAGTCTGGATTCCTAGGAGGGAGGGCCTGCATACTAGACAAACAAGAGATAATTCAGTTCAAATAATTTGTGCGACAAGAAGAGAGTGAAGATGGCTCCTCTCTAACAGTTCCCAGAAAATAGGCTTTGTGTGGGTGGTTGTTTGCTTTACTTTGGTAAGATTATGTCTATGGGTGTGGAATGCTAAATCTGCTTGGAAGAAACACGTATTTTTGTTGGCTTTTGGAATTTGAAAATGAGACTTTGACAACATGTCTGCCAAAAGTTGAGCTGAAACCCACACATCTCCAAGTGGCCAAGGTTGAGAAACATTGCTGTAGGCAAGTCTTTCCTAAACACTCAACAACTGTTGTCCTGAAAATTCTCCAGCTGCAATCCAGATCATGCTTGAAAACTTTGACCCACAAATCAAGTTGTTCTGGATTTGTCATCATCATCATCATCATCATCAATCATCATCATCATCTCATCATCATTACATACATCTCTTCCTTGTTTTTAATCTTTCAATATTACTCAATTTTCTTCAGATACATCGCTTCATTCTTCTGTGTTTCAAATTGCCGTATTCCAACCATCTTCCAGAGTGGCTTGACGCCACTCGTCAACTGGTGTATTTCTTTAAAGAAACGAGATGCCACTCTATTGTATAAATGAGACTCTGCCTAATTCCTCCCCCAAAAAGCACAGCAGTGCTTCATGCTTCCCAACTGCATCACTTTTGGTGACAATGGAGACCTTGGAGATGAATGCTCAAAAGTGCATGACTCTACTAATGCATTGTGAAAATGAAGTGGAATCCTCTAAATAGAATACAGGTGTTTATCCAGGGAAACGTCAAACTTATTTAATGTTGGGCAACAGATATCCTGGAGTAAATTGACAATGGCAGGGTGGAGGAGAAATGATGCATCTTTTGTTCGGAATTCAAAGACCACAAGAAGCTATTTTTTTGCTTGCAAACAAAGTCATCTGTGTTTGGTAATCAAAACATGTTTCTGGTGCCAGATTCCTTTCCAGAAGCAGTCATGCATGACCTTGCTGGCTTATAAATATTAGTTGCTTCATAGGGGGTCCTTGAAGATAGTGTCATTAGCATATGGGAGATTTGATTTGCTTTGAAAGAAACTGTCAAAAACTTCAACTCCCAGCCCAAGACATGCAAGCAAACATCTTGCATAGCAGTCTGCCTTCCACTGCAGTGTTCTACAGTCATTTTTCTTTTCGAAGAGAGACAAATCCAACTCCTTCTTTATTTTAAGTGGGATAAGTCAAAGATGTATGCCACGTATTTCTGCTTTCTGGTCCATAATGCAAATACCTGTAAAAGGAAGGCCTTCACGCCAAGCAGAGATAATGGGATAGTGCCTTTCATATATTCTCTAGGGATTTGAATGCCTACTGATGGAATGGATTTAGGGATTTATTTTGGGGTCCCATCCAGTATTATATCTGAAATGTTCAAGCTGGGACTATCATTGAGTCTTCACCCCAAATAGGCAATAGTTTTGAAGGAACCTAGATTTCTCCAGAGATGATGTTAAACTGATGCTGATGTTGAGGTTGGTTTGACTTTGAGTTGAGTTGAGTTGAGTTGAGTTGAGGTTGAGGTTAAGGTTAAGGTTGAGGTTGAGGTTGAGGTTGAGGTTGAAGATGAGGATAAGGTTAAGGTTAAGGTTAAGGTTGAGGTTAAGGTTGAGGTTAAGATTGAGGTTAAGATTGAGGTTAAGGCTGAGGTTGAGGTTGAGGTTGAAATTGATAGAACAACCCAACGAGGAGTCAGCTATCTGATCAGAGGGGGCAACTGATGCATGTGAAGTCTTAAACTTCAAGCAACCTCATCTGTTGCAAGTCTTGTTTGCTCCTTTATCACAAAATATTTCTACCCTGCTCTTGTGCCTGAGTATGGGACATTTGTGACAAATTACAACCACCTCATGATTACAAACACCCCACAGTTGGTACAGACATTCCGAAGCTCCTTTTGCAACACATCTCAAGATGTGCTGTCTTAAGATGAAGGTGGTGTGCGGTTTCTTGCTACCTGCAGCCCTCCCAGTTCAATAATTATTTAAGAGAGGGAGGGAACAAGAGAGAGAAGGAGAAAAAAGCTATTCAGAGGCACGACACATTTTGTCAATGTGTTCATAGATGATATGCAAATGTACAAAGATAAAATGTGCATGGTTTGCAAACAAAGCATGTGATATTATGGAAGCTCTGACTTCAGAAAAGCTACTAAGGTTTACTAATGAGTTGTCACTTTTGTTCCTGTGTTGCACAGAGGCTGCCTTTCTACCAAGCGGGGTGCCACACACAAGAGAGGAACTACAGGTGAAAACCACCACTGGCAGCTAATGTCCTATCTTCATTGTTGGCAGATAACCGTATTAGTTTTAAAGAGAGCATATGTTACAGTAAGTGGAGCAAAAAAAAACAGCCTGCCCACTAATTCAGTCCTATCTTAGTAGAGAAATGGGCAATAACACGTCTTTGGGGACTGAAAATATATATCGTATGGCTGGATTAAGTTTGATTCTGAATACTAACAAGAAACTGAAGCTTATAAAAAAAAATCACTTTATTTCCTAACATGAACATAAAAATAAGAATATATGAAAGAGCATGTAATCAACAGAACAATATAAATTCTCCTGGTTAACCCAGGTAGAAATATATTCTATAATATTTTGAACATTCAGCCAATGTGTTCACCTTAGTCACCTTTGATGTTTGTAATAAGATTGACTTCCCTGCCTTTAAAGCCATGGAACCCAAACTTTCATTACTTTAGATCTATTTATAGCTTTTTTTTTTTAGCTACCTGGGGATGGTGGCTATTTTTGGCAGGACATGTCAGGATCTGGGCTTAGACCAACTTAATGGAATATGTTCAGCTGTGACTAGTCTTTTCCCAGCATTACATGCTGCTAGAGATGGCTGGTGGATGTTGTAGCTCAACAGTGTGGGCAGACTCACATATTGTGCATCACTCACTTAGAAACCAGAGATATAATTAATTCATATTCTCTCCCTGGGGGAAAAAATCAACCCTATCTTCCTCGTTCATGGAATCTTATGAAATCAGATAAGTTAGTCAAAAAAGAATACCCAATACAAAGATCCAATACAAAATAGATTTATATGAAACCTCAAGATGTTGACAACAGTTCTGGAAATTGTAGTCCTAACTCATATGGAACATACTAGAATGATGATGAGGTAATCCATTCAGTCGTGTCTGACTCTTGGCAATTCTATGGACCAGATCTTTCCACGTTTTCTGATCTTGCATTGCTTCTTCTTTTTTTCTATGCTCTGCCTGGTGTCAGCTTTGATGGTGTCCAGCCACCATGTTCTTTGATGGCCTGGATTTCTTTTGCCATACTAGAGTGGTGATGTCTATCCTAGAACACACCATGATTTCTCAGGCTTGCCACTTATGAATATGAAGATCAGGCTATTCCAGGAGTGAGAGAAAGGGGAAACCATGTCAGCAATTATTTTTATTCCTGTCACAGCCCCCTCAACACTCACCCAGTGTTACTGCCTTTTCAGTTAATTATATCATTGCAATTATATTTCTGAAGCATCAGCAGAGTTTGATTTGATTTCCTGAGTAAACCCTCGTCTTCCCCTTTTGCGCTAATTGAACGCCGTGCTCTTAAGAGGATTTCACCCAGGCAGCTGTACCTTAATGTTTTACAGCAGGATTTACAATTTTGTATGGATTAATCTGGATTATTGTCTACTTGATTGAAACATGACTGAGCGGAAGACAGACGAAAACAGAAGGAACCGTGTCCCAGATTCTGGAGAACCAGAGTAAACATTCCTGTTTAGAAATATGATGAATTAACATTGAAATGAAGCCCCAGGCAAGCTAAGAACTGTGTCACACTTCAAGAGGCACTTGGGTTTTCTAGAAGAAGATTGACGTTTAATTCACATTGAGTATGAAATAGGGCCACAAGGATATTTGTACAAGAGATAAAGTCAGTGGAAGGGGTGTGTGTGTGAGAGAAAAATTAATCACACATTGCATGTGATTCGAAGAGTTTTTTTTAAATAGGTAACCAATGGAGCAGCTCCAGGCTGGACTGTGTGTTTGGGTGTAAGAGAGAGGAAGGGGTGGAATACTCACCAAGCAGGATGGGTTAAAGCTGCACTAGATTTTGCACTTCTTTTTTTTTTTATAAGAAATCCCTAGAACGATGCTGTAATCTGATCAGTTTACCTTTTACAGCCTCTTTAACATAACATTACAGTATTTACTGTAGAAACCCATTAGGTGAAGATCTCCTTCTCTGGAGAAAGTTCTTTTCAAATGTCCCTGTTCTAATTTTATAAGTTGCTTTTGGTAAGATGGCTAGTTGTACAAATTTAATAAATTGACAAATAGCAATGTTCAATGCTCTGTTCTCCATCCCTCTTAGAAGTGTTGCTAGAGAAAGAAAAAAAAAAACAGACAAGATGCAAATGTCTACACCCAACATCTGGTGAAAAAAAAATGTGCAGTTTTTAAAAAAATACTTTACAAGAAAAAAAAATTACAGAATAGACACATTCTTGAATGCTTGCCATGTGAATACAGACCAGATTCAGAGTAATAGGCAAAAACTTAGCCTAGACCCTGACCGGGAAAAGTTAGCAATTGTAAAATTTGCAATCGCTGCAGCCCTGACAGCTGGCAACCACGAGAATCCAAAAAGAATGGAAAAAGAGGGTGGCTTATGTTCCATGTAATGATTTGAACCAACCAGCTAGTTCTTTGGCTGCAAAATGTGACTTTGGTTAATTATACTACAGTCATACTGCTTACTGAGAAGAGAGTTTTGGCTGCTGCCTTCTATTCAGCATGTCCCTGCAAATTTCCATTCCATAAATCATATGGTGAAGGCACCTTCACACTGGAAGCCAAGAGATTTCATCAATGAAGCCAAACCAGACTCATCTGATCAGGTCTCTTTGCCAACAAGTTGTTAGCAAGGCTGCTAAGCTTGTATACACCCCAATTCAAATCCATTCTCAGCCATAAAAGCTCAGTGTGGGCGTATTTTGCCAATCACCAATTCTCCGTACAACCTATTAACCTCATCGTGTTGCTATGGAATGTGATGGAGAAGATCTCGCGCATGGTGCTTTGAATTCCTGGAGGAAAGTTCATTAATTAGGTGTCACTGATTTAGCACCAGCTTCTGGGGAGTGTGTGATACAAAGTTTTGTTTTTTTCTGCAACCTGTTCCTTTGTACAAACTGGAAAATAAATTGGTTGGTAGAAGGGAAGGAAGGAAGAAGAAAAGTAGATTCACTCAATGCTCAGGGTTATCTGAAATAGCAAATGATACTATGAAAATCTTATTCTTAATCTGTTCTTCTAATGAACTTTCAGGAATACAGAGATTGGACCTCACTAGAAGGAGCAGATCTAGATGTAGGTCATCTATAACCTATCCTTTGGAAGATCCATGCCTGATTCTGAACACTTTCTAAATGGTTGCTCTCAAATCGTCATCTTCATCTCCACTGAGTAGAATGAAAGAGTAGAAAAGATATATGTCTGCCTGTATATCAGGCACAAAGAATCAGAACCATTCATAAGGTATAGAAGACTTATTCAAGCCTATAGACAAAAATCTAGTCAAGTAAAGTTGAACGTTGAATTGGCATCAGATAAGGGTCAATGGAATTCAGGAGAGGTTGGACTCTGACACCTTGTAGGAATGCAACGACTCTAAGCTAATGACATGTTTAACTCCATCCCCCAGCACTGCCTGCTTGTCTACACTAAACTGGCTGAAAGTGTCTTTTCTGAGCTTCAGGCAGGATGGGTGTTTTTTTTTTTTTTACCCCACTGGAAATGCTACAAGAGATTGGAGCTGAGATCTTCTGCTAAATTCTTGCATGAAATCTCTCTTGGCTATTCTTGTGGATTTTTTCTTGGAATAAGGGATGAATTTCCTGAAAGTGACATCCATTAAATTATCAATCATTTTAATTTTTGATTGGAAGCTGCCCAGAGCTTGTTATTAGACTGGCGGCTATATAAATGTTGCAAATAAATAAATAAATGAAACAAAAAAAAAAAAGAAAGAAGCTGCAGAACCATTTTTCTAAACACAACATAGAAATAACATCTACTGAGCAGTTGAGAGGTTCTAGAATTTGACAGTCATCTGAACTCTTGTAGATCAATTGAGTAAACTTCCCTTCCAAACTACCTTACCTTAGAGGATATTTTGTGTGTGCTCACATGTATCTCTTTGGGTGTGCATATGTATTTACAAAAATAAACCTAATTTTTAGGAGAAACCCATTGTTCTCCAAATATCTGACAAAACAGTTTTTCTCCATCATACTAGCAATTTTGAGAATGACAAAAACAACACTAAAAGACTTATTTTAGATTCTGTTTCCTTTTTCTTCCTCCTACAAGAAGTCTGTTATTTATACGCATTAACTATGTTATATATTTTATATGAGACCCAAGTCAATTCCTCTTCACTTGATGTAGTCCTGGGCAGCCAAAAGGTTGGATAATCATGCTCTAGAGCTGTGATGGCGAACCTATGGCACATGTGCCACAGGTGGCACGCAGAGCCATTTGTGCGGGCACTCAAGCCCCAGGCAAATTTACCTCACTGCGCATGTGTGCACCTCCCAGCTGATTGTTGGGCCTTTTTCGGCCTGCCAGAAGCTTGAGGGAAGCCTCTGCAGGCTTTGCAGGATAAAAAATAGGCCCATTTTATCACTTCCTGTATTTCCGGAAATACCAGAAGTGATGAAATGGGCCCATTTTTCGGCCTGCAAAGCCTGCAGAGGCTTCTTCCCTCGAGTCTCTGGCAGGCCGAAAAAGGCCTCAAACAGGCCAAAAATCAGCTGGGAGGCAGAGTGCAGGTCAGGGGGTGGGGGGAATCTCATGCACATGTACAGGGGGCATGGGAGGGCATTGCCTTCTGGTGCTGGCACACAAGCGCACGAGTGGAAGTGTGCATACAATGTTTGGCACAGGAATCCAAAAAGGTTAGCCACCACTGCTCTAGAGCCAGTAGAGCAGGCTTAAATTCTAGATATGAGAATTTATCTAGAATTTAAGAACATACCAAGGGAATCTCTCAAAATGGCATCGTTGAAGGAGACTTAACCATTCCCCAAATGAGTAATTCTAGAACACCTGTTTACCTTGAAACATAGGTAATATGGAATAAGCTAGAGTACCTGATCTATTCAATATTGTCTCTCATTTCCCCCCATCGCCTTCAATACTTCTTGCTAAAAACACACAGGGCTATGCCCATAGGTTATTTTTATTTTCTCAAGATGCTGGGAAGAGCTTTGCAGAAAGCTTACCAAAGGCCTTCTTGTCAATTAAAAGGATTCTAGAAGGTGGCACTTTGCATGGCAACTTACCCGCTTCCTGTTTATTTATTTTTAATTGAAGAACAAAGGCTGGAGAACAGGGAACTCCATGGGCACATAAGGGTTATCTTCTGACACCATATTGTGTGTCTTGTTACAGATTGGATGTCTGGGGAGACTGTTCAGCTGAAGAATGAAAGATGATATTGCAAAGGAAAGAAGGAGCGTGGTAATTAAAAATTACTTATTTATACATTGGTAATTCAGCATAAGCTAGAGTAGTTGAAATATTCAATACTATCTTTTATGAAATGCATCAATGGCACTAAACTATCCATTCACATCAGCCAGTTCCAAAAGGTAATCTGCAAAGCCAACAATGTGGTTTATCTTTTTTTAAAAAGAGTGAAATTCAAAATATCCCAGATGATTAATTCAATAATTTCCCAGGACTGGATCATTGCTCTCAATTTCCATTTGTCTAAAGTTTTGTGCCCAGAAATTCTTGCTATGGGCTCACTCCAGACAAAGCGCATCTGTAGTTAGAAGAATGTTTTGAAAAGCTAGTAAACTGAAAGCTGAATCTTCAAAACACCATTTCCTTTTTTCTTTTCTTCCTCCCCCCCCGCTCGAAAAACCCCTACTCTTTAAAGTGCTATTGTTTAGAAAATGAAAAAGTTTGCATTTCATTTGTTCAGACTAGTACATTTTATTTTAGGCCAAGGCATGCACACAGATTCACAATCACAGTGGCTGAAAGTAATGAAACATCATTTTACAAAGGGTAATATCTATATTTATCTATAACTATATCTATCTATTTATCTATCTCTATCTCAATTTCTCTCTCTCCCTATCTATCTTTGTCCCTCTATATATCTATATCAACTATATCTATATCTATCTATCTGTCTATCTATCTATCTCTATCTATCTATCCACACACACACACACACACACACACACAGAGAGAGAGAGAGAGAGAGAGAGAGAGAGAGCTTCGTGCTTTCCTATTCTAAAATGGGATTCAATATTTCTAGAAACCTTTAAGCACTCTGATCAGAATTCAACCATCATAAATTAATACAGTGCAGTGTTGTAATTAAGTTCAATAATCTAATTAAAGCTTTTAATGAAATTGATTAATTTTATAAGGAGTTGGCGGAGGATCTTTTCTAAGCAGAAGAGACAATGCTAGAAGATTACAAGCTATCTTGGTGATTTGGTGCTGAAGGTCTCCATGCTCAGTTTCTCCCAGCGTGTGAATGTACAATTGAAATTTGTAGGGAATGGATGTTTCACTTTTAATATTCCTGTTTGGAAAGTCATGGGGAATACTTTTAAGAAGGCTCAATGTATGCCAGGCACAAGGAAACAGATCCATGCATGCATAGTTATATTCAAACTAACTACTTTATTGTCTTTTGCCTATGATGCAGGAATCCCCTGAGACTGCTTTTCTTCCCTTGGGAACAGAAAGATATCATGGAACTTATGGAGGATTGGATCCTAAGTCTCCTGTGCAGCTGTGAAACCACTCAAGACTAATAAAAAAAAAACAATATTTGTAGCTCAGACTTGAAATGAGGGGTCCTTTGTGCTCTCTGAACTTGCTTGTTTTCTTTCAGATGTTTCATGACCCAAACTAGGTGACATGATTGGTGCTAGTAGCAACTAGTACTGATGATGTTTCCTAGTTTGGGTAATGAAACATCTGCAAGAAAACAAATAAGCTCAGAGAGCTCCAAGAACCCCTTGAAAATAAGATTATCCCAAAAGAGTAGTTTTGCAACCCAATTTTTGATCATGGAACCATCTTTTCAGAGAGCACCAAGGACCCCTCACTCAAGCCTAATAGCAATAGCACTTAGACTTATGTTCCACTTCATAGTTCTTTACAGTCTTCTCTAAGCAGTTTACAGAGTCCATATATTGCTTCCAACAATTCAGGTCCTCATTTTACCCACCTCGGAAGAATGGAAGGATGGGTCCACCTTGACTCGGTGAGAATCAAACTGCTGGCAGTTGGCAGAATTAGCCTTCAATACTGCATTCTAACCACTGCACCACCACAGCTCATTTTATGCTTGAGCCCTCTTCCCTGCCTGTCTGTGCATTTCCCTATAATGTACTTTGTATATTAAAGTAGATATAAAGAATGAGATTGAACTATTTTGAACGAACCATATTACCTATGCAGATAGTCATTCAATGCGTGATAACAGGCTGAGCAAAGCAAACCAGAAGACTAAACAGTCTATTAAGTATTTTGTCTGCGGGCCTGAACATTGGTATATAAAATATTAAGGTCTGGAACTGACACTGTGTTGACATGTTCAGCTGACTCCATCTTTGCTTCAGGTACAACATCCAGCTGAACTCTGCTGTTCTTTTTAAAACCTGCGTGGATACAAGCTGAACGCATGGCGCTGAAGCATATCCTTTGGAGAGAGTAATAATTCGAAAATTGATACAAGTATTCAAGTCACATTTCTCCATTTGTCTCTAATTATCTTACAAATTATTTCTCATGCCAGGGCAGAATCTGGCTCAGTTTCTTATGCCCTGGTGGAAAAGACTAGAGAGGAAACCTCTTTTGTCTGAATACATAAATTTTGGAAACAATTTGAAGGACAGGTCACTTTGCTTTGGTCAATGGGTGGCCACTAGTTCATCAAATGACTTCAAAGAAGCCCTTAGAATACTTCTAGTGGTCAAGAGGCTCTTCTCTCTATAATGCAAATGCTTTTCATCTGTTCATGTGCTATTTTCTTAAATGCATGCAAAGAATTATAATGCTCGGAGCCATTCCCAACTATAGTTCAAGGTCTTCTAGATTCAAGCTTGCTTTGAGAATTCCAGAAAAGAAGAGTATTCCTGAAGGTTGTCTGACTCACTGACTTCACTGTTTAACATAGGTGAATGCTAAATGCTTTTAATAAACTGATGTGGCGAAGTAAAATCATGGGATATAGTCTTTGTGGGGGCAGTATCTAATGCTTTGCCATTTCAACAGCAAAATGGTTTCAGACCATGAATAGCAGCAGCTAAAGAATTTAGGCATAGATACCACCCCTCAGTGCTTTACAGTACTCTCTGGGAAGTTTATAATGTCAGCAACCTTGCCCTCAACAATCCAGGTCCTCGTTTTACCAAACTTTGGAAGGATAGAAGGTTGAGTCAACCTTGAGGCCCATCAGGATGGAATTCTGGCTGTGAGAAGAGTTTGCCTGCAGTATTACACTCTGCCACCTCAGCTGAGTAACTATATGGACATTGATTTGTGTGTGTGTATGTGTGTGAGAGAGAGAGAGAGAGGGAGGGAGGGAGGGACGGAGGGAGGGAGGGAGGGAGAAATGGTGAAGATGTGGGCCTCCCACTTGGAAGCTTGAACGTTGTATGTTTATACAACTCTTTCACTACTGTTCTTTAGCTTCTCTCCAATTCTGTAGCCAGGTAATTTCAAAGCCATGTTCTTATAATGATACCTTCTCCTTTGATGCATGAGAGGGTTGGCTAATGTTTTCCTCTCCCCTCGTTATTTGATATTTTACAACTGTCTGTCTATACACAGGCACCCAACATTATTAAAGGTATTATGGGATTGGTTTATGGCCCAGTGAATCCATGTACCGTATGAGAAGTCCCAATTCAATTATACTTTTTAAAGAACTGTTTAATGGGCGATTAGTTTGCAGCACAGACTTCCCTCTTTGAGGGCTTAATTTGTGTATTTATTTGTTTTGCTATTATAATGACAACTTCTCAACTAATGAATGTGTCTTGGTAGAATCTTATTACACTCAATATAATAAATTTGACAATATTCATCACTATTGCTGCTTATGCGCATAGCTTGTTAGCTTGAATTCCATGCTCTTGGTTTTTAAAAGCTCAGAAGCTTACTGTTACACCAGAAGTGGTCAAATCATAACCCAAATCCACAAGTCTCCAACGGGATCATTTTGTAGCTCTTTTGCTCCCCCAAATTTGATTTCAAAATCTCATTTTTTATAGCTTTAATCATGACTGATTAATAGTCCAAAGGCTCTGTGTCTTTAAAATTACTTATATCTGGAGTGTCCCTTCCAGACCATCTACTTTAATGTCATAGTCACAGTAGTATTTTATTATTTTAAATTTTTGGTGATCTCCTCTACAACCCAGGTCACTTAGCAAGAGCATTTTAAAGCATTAAAAACAAGCAAATTAAAAACAATAAATGTTACAATTAAAACTAGTGATATGAAATAATAGGAAAAAATGTGTGTTAGGTGAGGGCCAGGCGATAAGCATATTATCTAATTTTTATAGGACTTATTTCTACAGGAAATAAAAACGTATAGAGAAATGTCTGCTTTGGACAGAACATCTTTTTTAATCAAAAGGATTCCAAGTGTTGAATGCCCATTAAACAGAATGTCATCCCAGTATGACACTTCTGGAACAGTATCCAGATGAAGTAAATAACACCTTCACAACTGCTTTACAAGTGTTTGGTTAAACCAATGTCCAGCGTACTTTGGTCTCCACAAAGATGAGAAATTGCCCTTCTGAGTACTTACAGACTGTCACCACCTCACATCAATGGAGAAAACCTGAAGAAGGTAGACATTTTTCGGTATCTGGGATCCCATCTGCAAGGCAATGGTGAAATCAATGGCAAGCTGTGAGTAAGAGTGTATTCAGCCTGGATGTGTTGGTGAGAACTCCCCGGTGTGTTATGTGGTGACAGACGAATGCCAACCTGTCTTAAATCTAAGACTTACAAGACAACCATCTGCCCTGTTGCACTGTAAGGCACTGAATGCTGGGCAGCAACAACAGGAAACGAAAGCTCTCTCCACGCCATGGAAATGCGGATTCTCCATTGGGCATCTCCCTTCTTGACCACAACACAAATGACACCATTCGACAACATTTTTGTGTGGCACCAATTATAGAGAAGATGAGAGAAGGGCAGCTCCACTGGTATGGATATATCCTGAGAGTAGCACCTTCCACCATGGCCAAGACTGCCTGCCAACTAGAAGTCAATGGCTGGAGACCTAGCAGGCACCCAAAACGGAGACAGCAAGACACCATCAACAAAGATATACAAACTGTGAGCCTGCACCCTAGAGATGCAGCTGACTGTGCAAAGTGGTGTTCAATGCTCCGAAAAGTGGACCCTGCACTTGTGGGAATATGCTAGGAAGAAGAAGAAGAAGAAGAAGAAGAAGAAGAAGAAGAAGAAGAAGAAGAAGGAGGAGGAGGAGGAGGAGGAGGAGGAGGAGGAGGAGGAGGAGGAGGATGAAGAAGAAGAAGAAGAAGAAGAAGAAGAAGAAGAAGAAGAAGAAGAAGAAGAAGAAGAAGAAGAAGAAGAAGAAGAAGTTGTTTTGCCTTTAGCACATTCTGATAGTCTTGTGCTTTATATTTTTATATTTCTCTTACATTTAAAGCAGAATTATTTTTTCTCCCTACCAACTTCTATCAGTCAGAAAATACTGGATATTAAGACCTTTGGTGAGCCCAGCATTCACTCGGCCACTGAGTTATATTCATTTCTTGTGGAATTACTTATTAGCTTACTAACACAGATATTTTCCAAAGACGTGCTTTTTACAGTTTTGTTCTGCCTGTTGAGCAAGCCATATTTCTCCACATGCCAAAGATCTAGGATGACTATTCTGCTCCATTTGAAATAGCCTGCCAGTGTGAAACAATGATATTTATTTCTCCAAAATACACACTGGCTATTTGCTGTACCCCAACCTAAACACATTTGGAGAAAGGCATCCAAAACTGGGGTCCAGATGCCGTGATTGGAGATTATGGCCTCTGTTCTGAAAGTTAATGACCTTCTCTTAATCCTAACCATCTGTCCTTTGGAAACAGTTGCTTTCACACAAAAGCCGAGTCCAACGGCCTATAGGTAAAAATGAAATTGTTTTCCATCATCACTGATGGGCAATTATTTGCCCTGTCATATTGGCAGGCCTGTGGTCTAGTATGAATTAATAGGAGCTGACAACATGTTATTACATGGCAATAATTAAAATATCGATGGAGATGCAGCTAATTTCATCTGGCATCATCATCTATCACATCACGAAGCAAGTGCAAGATGATCAAATTCTTGGCCGCTCTAGCTTCACAGAAGGCAAGATTCTTTACTCAAAAAGATAGAATAAGGTTGCAGAAACATCAAAAGCAACAACAACTGGATGGTTCCCCCCCCCCCCCGCACCCCTCCTCCCCGGACAATTCAATTCCTCCCTCAGCTTTCAGCAACAGAAATTGGTATGGTCTATTGGTTGGCCAAAATGAAAATTCTTAACTGAAGTTTAAAAAAAAATACAAAACATTATCAGCAAATTGGAATCGAGGGGTTATATTAAGCTAAATTAAAGGAAAAGACACATATCCACCTACTTTGTGTTACCCTTTGGATGGCAAAGTTCCCAAGTTGTTGAAAAGGAATTAGTCACAGATGGTGTCTGAACTTGCTTCAATTCACTTCACATAAGAGCAGATGGATTTCTTTCTTTTCTTATTTGTTTTTTTAAGTGAATATTGAGAGAGGTTGCTCTAGCTCCCTCTTCAAGGGAGACGCAAATTCCTCTGACAATTCAACAGTTTGTTTTATCATTAAGGTAGAAATTTCAAAATGGGGGGTTGCGTTATTCCTATCCATGTATGCCAACATTTTCTTAATCGCTCTGAAAAATGCTTCACATGTACATGCTTATAAGAACCCCACAGATCTCTTGCATCAATTAACTCTGATTTGATTTTCCTCCCCGCACAGAAATGACATAGATGTATCAAGGAAACACCTACAAGCATGCTGGCTGTCAATCATAGGATACAGTCACTGATACTTAGAATCGGAAAAGATCATTAAAGCTCTCAAGTTCAACTCTACAGAAGAATCTAGACTGAAGCATCTCTGACAGCTTTTATTTGAACAGTTCCAGCCAAGGAGAGTCCATTATTTCTCAAAGTAACCAGTCTTACTGTTATGAAGTTTTCCTTATCCTAGTTTTTCTTCTTGCAACTTAAGATCTCCTGTATCCTAAGCTCAGCTTTAACCGACCAATTATAACATTTGTTGGATGACAGCCCTTCAAGTACTCTCTCTCTCTCTCTGTCTCTATCTTTATCTCTGCCTGTCTCTCTCTGTCTCTGTCTCTGTCTCTGCACAATCACTTGACTGCCCTCCATAAAGGAATCAGTTGATAATCTGGGATAAGATTGCATCATGATGTTACATCATTTCTAAGGTCAATTTTAGAAGACAAATGTGCTGTCTGTTGGTCAACATGCAAACATGTTGACCAACATGTTGACCATGATCCTCATGTTGGACAAAATATCCATTTGGGTTCAGTTCCAAGTGGGGAGAAAGACACTGGAGATATGAAGGTTGATTGGAAAGGTGGTTTAATGGAATAGAACCCTTAAGAACATGGTTCTGGTGCAGTTGAACCCATGGAGGAGAGAGAAAGAAAGTGAAAGTTTTATACCCTCTCTTGGGCCTTTCCCTTGAGCTTCCTGTTCCTGTGCAAGAAATGTATTCTATTGGTTGTCAGACTCCCAGGGGACTATGAGGGGGTGGGAGGTCATGGTTAACTTTGTAGGCTATGTCTCAGGCTTGGTTGAATCTTGCTGGATAATGCAATGAAGGGCAATTCCTATCGTGGTTGAATGACTATGGCCTGGACAACAATCCCATCTTCCTGGAGCTGAAGGTCTTTTGCCTTATAGATAAGCTGGCACCCAAATATTCTGCCTTTTTAACATTTCCTAAAATATTTCATTCTTCTAGGAGAGTGGTGGGTGCTAACTTTCTACACTCAAAATGGATACAAAAAGATATTGCATATCTTTGATATATTTCAAAATATATCTGAAATAATGGGAACCTGGACATTCACTATAAATCACTATAGACAACATAGGGGGAAAATGGCCCGACTTATTTTAGGGGGACACAAACCTTTTTTAGATTTTAGCACAATTCTGATCAAATATATTACATTTACAGATAGATCATGGAAAGATTTATCCTATAACTGCACAATTTACCTCAGTCTTGCCCCAGGAATGTCCTTGTTGATATTCTATTAAAGAATGGTCTACAGTCACCAAACTTGTCTACACGTCTCTGGCAAGTACAAAGAAGATGGATGGCAGAAAATATGAAGTTGTAGATTTCAGAAGCAATTTCATCCATTATGGCCCTGGAAATCTTGTCAGGACAAAAATGAAATGTTTGTATTTTATATTTGTAAGGTATACTTCACTGACTGCAGATGACAGGTCTGCTTCTAAGAGTATATAAGATTTGGAGCATCAGCTATATTTATCTGTAATACACTGATATTATTGGAGTATATGTAGAGAATCCTGCCACATAATTTTTTTTTTAGACCAACAAAAGGATCTGTAGCTATTATGCATACTGTCAGCATCATGAGCAAAAGAAGTCTTAGACTTACTTGGGTGTGATTAAACTCCAAATATGAACCATCAGTGTGCTGCAGCTGCCCCAAAAGCTAATGCAGACCTAGGCTGTGTTAACAGAAGGATAGAATCAAGATCACCTGAAGTGTTAGTACCACTTTCTAATGCTTTGGTAAGACCACACCTGGAATACTGCATCCAAGATGACTGGTGACTGGAGGCTAAGGCATATGAAGAATGGTTGCTGGAACTGGGTATGTCTAGTTTGATGAAAAGAAGGCCTAGTGGGTGACATGATAGCAGTGATCCAATATTTGATTGGTTGCCACAAAGAAGAGGGAGCCAAGCTATTCTCCAAAACACCTGAGGGCAGGACAAGAAGCAATGGGTGGAAACTACCCCCATCTATTCTCTGCCTCCCGAGTCCCAGATGATCAGCTGGGTCTTCTTTGGTTGCCCTGCACAGGAGAATGGAGCTGGAAAGCAGGTTTGTGGGGTGGGGGATTTTCCAGGAACTTTCCCCTGCCATGTCCACCAAGCCACGCCCACCAAGCCACACCACACCCACCAAGCCATGCCCGCAGAACCGGTAGTAAAAATGTTTGAATCCCACCACTGTACAAACTGGTCCTTTTTGTGAACGTCTGTCTGGCTTATACTTTATATGAAATGCTACCTTAGATTGGGATTTGATTTCATGGTGTAAACTGGTCAAGGATATTACGAGTTCTGTGGTGATAACATCTACGCTTATAGAGATTTACTGATGGTATCCCTCCTATGTTTCTATTTTTCATCCCCCTTCTCAAAGTGAAAAATAGAGGTGTGGTACTGCGTGCGGCACACGATCCTGTCAAGAAGCACTGCTTGGAATATTGTAGCAACACTCTTTTTCCTAAACATCTTATTTGAAAGGTTAATTGGGAGAGGGAATTTTTTCTTGCAGCAGCAGCTCCCTCTCTCCAAAGATTTTTAAAGGAGATTTTCAATCATAGTTATCCCAAAAGTCTTTTTTCAAGAGGCAGCTGGGCTCTCTGTTTTTCTTCGAAGATGTTTTGCTTCTTATCCAAGAAGCTTCTTCAGCTCTCTCTTTTTAGGAGAAAAAAATAATAACTGACTCTTACGTTGAGATGTGAATAAAAACTAGTTTTTTTTCAATTACCTTCTGGAAACACCGAGCTTCCCAACATAATATGTGAACGATGAGACTGAAGAATCCGAACGTAAATCAGTATTTTCCCACTTCTTAGTTTGAAAACCACTTATCCACAGTACTTTCATTTTATCAGATTTAGTTTGTTTAATCTTCTTTTAGTCTCCTTCATCTGGGGACACGATGGCTCAGTGGCTAAGGTGCTGAGCTTGTCTATCAGAAAAGTCAGCAGTTTGGTGGTTCGAATCCCTAGCATCACGTAATGGAGTGAGCTCCCACTGCTGGTCTCAGCTTCTGCCAAACTAGCAGTTCGAAAGCATGTAAAAATGCAAGTAGAAAAATAGGGACCCCTTTGGTGGGAAGGGAACAGCGTTCCATGCACCTTCACCATTTAGTCATGCTGGAAACATGACCACGGAGACGTCTTTGGACAGCGCTGGCTCTTCGGCTTTGTAGCGGAGAGGAGCACCACCCCCTAGAGCTGGAAATGACTAGCACATATGTGCAAGGGGAACCTTTACCTTTTAGTCTCTTTCATTCTTTTGGTAATTGTCCAAGTTTCTCCTCATTCGGGAAGGAGTTCTATTTTGGGGGGGAATGTATAAAGAATGCTTTTAAAGTTTTAGGTAGCAAAGAGGGGAAGCATTTTTCCCCATTGTCACCACTGCACACTCTGAAAAAAAAAAATCCAACTACCTCCTGAAGGCAATGGCTGATGTACCCAGAAGGACATAACTCTATATTTAGTAGCTCAGGGTAATTAAACATTATTATAGAGGCAGACAAGGAGATAGATGTTTCTCATACCAATCAGAGTAAACAATATATATTGACCCAGAATAAAACAGCTTCTTAAACTGCATAGATTTAATTTTGAAAGGAAAACACGGAATGAAAGGCTCGAGTTTCCTCAAGTGTAATCCAGACTGGCTTTTTTTCCTGCACGCTCACCTTTTGAAAAAGTCAATCTCCCATCTTTTAATTTATCAAAACACACACAAAAAAGGGCCCGAGGCAATATGCTACTCAAACAACTAATGTATTTATTTTATGTTTATTTATTTAAAACAAGTCCCTCTTTACGCTGAGCTCATGGCGGTGCGCATCCAACAATTAAAGCACTATCGCTAATAAAAACAACATGATACCCTATTAAATCTATTAAAAACGTAAACATTAAAAACCTGGCACCAGATTTCAACTTCCAACATAGAGGCCCATATTAAACTCTCTCACCCACCTCGCCCTATTCCTGAGAGGAATTCAGGTTGCATTACATTTCTAATATTTCAGCAAATCAACATCAGGGTTACCCCAATGGTAAAAAACAAAATACAGTCAGTCCTCAATGTACATCCACAACTGAGCTCAACATCGATGTGGCTAAGTGAGAGAAATGTGCTAAACTGAGCTTTGCCCCGTTTTACAACCTTTCTTGCAACGTTTGTTAAGTGAATCACCGCATTTGTGAAATTAGAAACCCCCTTGTTAAGTGAATCCTGTTTCCCCATTGACTTTGCTTGTCAGAAGGTAGACACGAAGCAGAACACATGACCCTGGGATGCTGCAACTGTCATAAATGTGGGTCAGTTTCCAATCATCCGAATGTAACTAATGTGACCAGTGATGGGATTCAGTTTTTTTTTACTACCAGTTCTGTGGGTGGGGCTTGGCTTGGTGGGCGTGGCAGGGGAAGGATATTGCAAAATCCCTATTCCCACCCACTCCTGGGAGAAGGTTACTCCAAAATCCCATTCCCTCCCCACCCCACTAACCTGCTTTCCAGCTCTGTTCTCCTATGCAGGGCAACCAAAAAGACCCAGCTGATCAGCTGGGACTCGGGAGGCAGAGGATAGATGGGGGAGGGGCCAATCAGAGGTGACATTTGCCGGTTCTCCAAACTACTCAAAATTTCCGCTACCAGTTCTCCAGAACTACTCAGAACCTGCTGAATACCACCCCTGCATGTGACCATGGGGATGCCGTAGAGTCCTAAGTGTGAAAAATGGTCATAAGTCACTTTTTTCAATGCTGTTGTAACTTCGTGTAAATGAACTGTTGTAAATCGAGGACTACTTGTATCTAGCTTTCTTCCTTTGATCATATTACAACCTCTCCTTAAATCTCTGCTTAATATTTCAAGTAATTGTGCTTGCTTCCCTTATTTCGATTCTTGCCATTCCGCCATAAGTCTTTGATGTACAGTTCCTCATCTTCACATTTGGATAACAGTGGTGTTGCTAGTATTTGAGTTCCTACCCTAGTTTCTTTTTAAAGTTGTGAACCAGTAAAATGAAGCAAAGTGCAAATTAATCCTTTTTCCCTTTAGGTCACTTTTGCATGCCTTTATCCACAAGCCCATTACCACACATTGCAATTAAAAAACAAAACAAATCCACAGGAATAGAATTCTTTATTGGCCAAGTGTGATTGGACACACAAGGAATTTGTCTTGGTGCAAATGCTCTCAGTGTACATAAAAGAAAAGATACATTCATTGAGAGTCAAGAATCATCAGGTACAATAATTAATAATAGTCACAGGGTACAATAAGCAATCAAACCATACTAGGAAACAGTCAATAAAAATAGTAAGGATACAAGTGACAAAGTTACAGTCCTACAGTCACAAGTGGGAGGGAATGGGTGATAAGGAGTGATGAGAAGATTAATAGTAATAGTAGTGTAGACTTTGTAAATAGTTGGACAGTGTTGAGGGAATTATTTGTTTAGCAGAGTGATGGCATTCAGGAAAAAACTGTCCTTGTCTCTAGTTGTTCTGGTGTGCAGTGCTCTATAGTGTCGTTTTGAGGGAAGGAGTTGAAACAGTTTATGTTCGGGATGTGAATTTTGCATACTTGCATGCACGCAAATTCTACTTGAAATATACAAACCTGTATATTTTTTAATTCTTGAAAAAGTTTTGAAAAATACACGCAAATCCTCTTGATTTTTTCTTGGAATATCCTTTCCTATATTCTCCTGAAAGTGCATAGTACATTTTCTCTAACAGAACACTTTCTGGAATGTTCTGAAAAATGTAATGTTATTTTACATTAATCCATGTTAAACCTTAATATCTAAGGTAGGCAAATGACAAAATCACTGTGAGGCAAATACCTCACGGTACAGCACGATGACTTCCCTTAAAGGATTTTTTTTTTAAAAAACCACAGGTTTTAATGAATGAATCTGCTCTGCACTAAAAGCTAATGAATAAATGGAGTTAAAACCAATAGTAGTCCAATAAAACTTCTTATGAGGAAGTTGTCCCTACCTCCCCCCCATGCTTTCTAAAACCGTGTCTTGAATGCTTTTCTAAAAGCTTATGGTGATATATGTTGGGTCATCTGCATAAAGTAAAAAGAAAAGAAGAAAATGGAAAGTTTCACTTAAAATTAGGAAAAAAAAACCCCAAGTAGAATAGATTAAAACTAGCACGAAGCAACCTTCAGTTTTATTTTCAACCTCACTGCAGTGCAGACCGATAATTTGGAGAGCTGGGAAGAAGAGAGAGATCCGTGACCTGTGCAACAATCCAACTGAGATCTCACACCATTTTTTAGGCTCTCCAAAGCTTAGCTTTGCTTATGCGCATTTGTGTATGTGTTGATGTATCTATCATGACCTCAGAAAATGTAGACTTCTGGCAGGTTCCCTGCAGCTTTGGGATAATATTGGGAGGAGGTGGGGGAAAGAAACCAGGACAATTTTAAGCATTGCCCTAAAATGCATCTTTAGAGTATTTATGATAAATTACAGGGCTTCAACGATGCTACAAATCCTGCACTTCAACGTGTCCAGAAGGAACTATTACATTCCCAACCTAGTATAAAATAATCACAGTAAAATAGGTTGACTTGTCAAATGTTTAAAAGATAACATTGAAATACGCAGCACTTGGGCTTGCAATGCAGTGGTGAAAGGCAGTAAATAAGTAGTGTAGAAATTGGGCAATGAAGAGATGTTGTTGAACACATTTCCTGCCTTTGGAAAAGACAGGAAATTAGCATAAAAAAGTCTAAAAGAATCAGAAGAATCTGAAGATCCGTGTCTCCAGCAGGGATATTGGGAATGTGTTAGGTTTATTAAGAAGGGGAAAAAGTTGGTTCATAACTCATGGAGTAATAACGTAGATCAGAATGTAATTAACTTTCAGGTTCAAATACTTCATAGTATTTATTGGAAAGTAATGCACATGAAAAATTGGGTTGGGGGAATATAACAATCCAAATGCAATTCTCATAGCTGTTTTTATTCATAAAACATGATACAACAAGGACTCAGAATTCACAATTTTAGTATGTTTCCTGAACTGGGATAGATTGATAGATAGCTCTTCATCAGTCTGTTCTTGTCTCCACAATTTGCAATTTCCACTTTTCCCATAAACTGTCATCTACTTCTTCCCTGCTATTGTATCTGGTGCATTGCAGAATTTCATAAGCTGGGCACGTAATTCCTAAGGTTATGACCTTGAATAACAGCTACAACAACAAATACAAAATGGAAGACTCAGAGAGAGTGCACAAACCAAATTCTCTCCAAATGAGCTCTCTACACTCTTACAATTTCCAATGCTCATAAGCAAAAGTGATAAAGTGAAAAGCTAAAAAAGCAACAAACAAAAAAACCCAGAAGGATTCCTTTCAAGTTTTATCCTTTAGAAAGAGGCAGTACAGATGTTAGGAGATATACTGTAGTTTGTCAAGGAATCAAGGCCTGGATGAGCCTTATCAAAGCATGGCCCTTACTTGGCACTATCCATGGTTCTGAAATCTCTCTCTCTCTCTCTCTCTCTCTCTCTCTCTCTCTCTCTCTCTCTCCTCCTCCTCCTCCTCCTCTTCTTTTTCTTCTTCTTTCTCCTTCTCCTCCTTTTCACAAGGCAATACTCCAAAATCAACCACGAGCATAGTACAAGATGTCAAAAAAGCCCAATTTCGACACCAAAAAATAAAATAAAACCAGAGATGTCAAAGTGGTTCCTGAGGTTTTATTACAGAATAATGGAGAAACTGTATTTCTGTACTAAAACAAGAGGGTCATTCTGCCAATATTTCTGGCAGCTCCTCAAGGTTCATTCACAGTGCAAAAGTTTAGTAGCTCTGGAAATCTGACAAGCGGGAACAAAGTTTCCTGCTTATTGTCCCATAAAATTACAAAATCATCCTTTCCAACCAATGGCCATAAATCTCTATGGCACATTATCACAGCCTTGGTTCAAAAACATGAAAGTAGATGAAAAAGAAACAAGGAGTAAAAAAATAATAATAAATGCATTCCTATCTGACCATAGTTAAATCATAAGGTCATAATAGCAGGCATTTATCTACGTCCAACTCCAGTCATTGATATGATCTGATAAAAGCATCATGTCTACAACATCAACTTATAACTGTTTTTTCCATAGCTGATCATTAACATTCAGTGAGGATTGTGTTTTAAGTATGTTTTTCCCCATTTGATTCCTTTCCTTTCCCAACTGCTTCAGAAAGAATCTATCTATCTATTTATCTATCTATCTATAAGCAAAATACCACTCACGCATCATCACAAAATCTCCACAACAGTAAAGCCTACAAACTTGAAATTTGGCATGTTATGTTCCTCTTGGCTTCTAGGTGCTCACTAACAAAGGATTTTTCGAAATGACCATTAATATTTCCTATATTATTATTAACATGCTCTGACGCTAAGGAGTTCTACTCCCCCTCCGCACCTGAAAAGAAATCTGTTCCAAGTGCAAAACACAAGCAGAGGAGTTTCAGTTTCAGTTTTAGTTTCACAGCACCAAGCTGCTTTAGTACCGAACAGTTGAACTAAGCCACGCCCAGGCTCCTTACTGTCTCCTTCTTGCTCACACAGCAAATACTGTTTCAGTTTCCAAACAGCCCTCAACTCTCTCACACACTGACAGGACGTTAGCCAGAGGACTCTAGCCAATGGATGCTGGTAGGCAGAATTTTTTTCCCTTATTTTCCTCCCCCAAAACTAAACCCAACCACATGGTTTTGTAGTGGAACATGGGTATTGAGCTAGAATATTATATTAAAGGCACAGTTAGAGTACAGCTGAACTGCTAATCCTCCAGTGTCACCTTCTGTCTCAACAAAATAGAGACCATGCAAACAATAGGGACATTTGCATTGAAAAGATGTTTATGTTTATAGTTGTATGAACATTGGTTCTACATGTTCATAAACTTGGTGTCATCTGGCTGTGAGATTGTGTGGAAGCTCATCAGGTACAACTGAGCATATAAAAGTTGCATTATGCAAACTTTATTTATATATTCTTTATGTATAGCGGATTTGTTCTGATGAAATATCACAGGCATGTCAGCAGAGAATCAAAATAGTGTGAGTTTGAGAACCCGAATAGCATGCGTGGTGATTTAAATATACAGACACAAACCTACAGATGCACCATTGTTGCACAGTTGAACAGAATCAAAAGCTTTGGACATGAAGAAAAAATGTTGCAGACAGAACTCAGTGTCTGCAAAATGAAAGCCAGGGACTTTATTGCAGGAGCTGAATTACATATTTTAGTCTCATAAACTGGAATTCTGAATATGTACCGTATTTCCCCATGTATAAGCCACCCCTTTTTTCCAAAATTTTCAAGCCCAAAAAGTAGGGGGGTGGCATATACAAAGCAGGTACACTTTTTATACGTGAAAAATGCATAAAATAATAAAGTAGGAATAAACTGGTTTTCCAGCAGTATGCTATACTTTTTTGTAAAAATTGTACGTGATGATACGATTACGAGTGCGAGTATGCGATAGAAATGCATACGCTAGGCATTGGCCTGAATGCTTCGTTCCTACTCTCGTTCCGATGCGTAGATTGCTAGCGTCGCCCGCACCGCTTTCGGCGTCATGACCGAAGTTGTAGATCTAGACGTCGAATTTTGTTTCTTTGTAAATTTTCTTTCTTCATAACTTGTTTCTCTAATAAAATATTTTTTTCAAAACTTCACAGTCCAAAAATTGGGGGGGTGGCTTATACAAAGGGGGTGCTTATACATGGGGAAATACGGTATGTTTTGTGAGAAATCAGTTGTCTTTAATTCACCAGATAAAGCAACTAGACAACATTCCCGTAGTGTGTTCACCCATACATTTATTGCAGAGTTACTCTATAATTAGATAACACGGTAATCTCTCATCTTTTTGAACAGATCAAATGATCTGCTGATATACTGTAAGCAAAGCCAAATCAAACTGGGAATTGGGTCATGTTAAGATACTCGGCATCACACAGACTCCTTAATCTGTGCAATTTATTTTCCATGGATATGCGATATCCTTATTAAACTAGCAGCACGCTGTTCTGGAAAAGAGTCTGCAACGTATGCCACAAACCACTATTTTCCCTCTTGAATCTTTGCTTTCTGCACTCTCAATCCTATTTCTCCACTGAAATTTTAAAAGAGAGTTTGTATTCTGCATTGTTTAGGTGAGACATTGGCAATGGCTGTCATATGCTTCCTATAGAAGTATGACATTTTCAGCTACAATAGCCACCAATCGCTCTTTAAGTCGCTTTGAGAAAAGATGCAGATTTTTTAAAAAAAACATGGGCTGAGATCATCACAGACGATCAGCCATGTTTGATTAACAAGAAATGAATAAATTGGCCTCATGTTTTCTTCTCTTGGCCCTGTTTTTATCACCTGAAGGCATGAATATTTCTGAAGTTCCTTTTCTTGTGTATTTGCTATGCTGTTTGTTTGCATTTTGCCTGTATCCTAAGTTATTTCTGGTTTCCTTTCCTTGCTACTTTTAGTTAGAACATAGAATAATAGGGATGGGACTTCCGGTTTGAAAGGCTTCGGCGATAGACAGAAATCCGCGATCGTGCACGGTTTCTGTCTGGGCTCGCAGCTGGAGTGCCCCGAACCAGCTGGTTTCGGGGCTAAGCCACCCCGTAGAGATGGTGAAGAGCGGGGAGACTGCCAGCAGGGTTGAGGAGAGCCACATCTCTCCTCCTCAGCTGCAATATTTCTAAGTTACTTTTCATGATAAGAATGGGGCTTTTTGATATGAGGTCATTATGACCTTCAGTATCTGAAGAACAAAATAAGATATGGAAATACTGTGGTGTGGTATGTTGTGGTATGGGATGGTATAGGATGGGATGGGATGAGATGAGATGAGATGAGATGAGATGAGATGGGATGGGTTGGGGTGGGGTGGGATGGGATGGGATTCTTGCAAGCCCTCAATTCATTTCAATGGATGCTGAGGACTTTAATCTCAAGAGAAGAGACAATGTCTACTAAACGACACGGTGAATGTTTCCCATGAAGGTAATAGACCATTGATAGTTGCTTTGCTAATAGAACTCTTCAGATAGCAAGATCAAAAATTGGGGGTTAGTACCAAAATCAATAAGAGGCAAAGGGAAAAACCCTCCCCCAAAGGTTTCCTCATCCATATTCCAGCTTATCCTTCACTAACCCACACTGCAATGATTTGTCAAAACCAGCTCTACCATATGATAGAATGAATTCTTCAACAAGAATTGTTCTTCTTCTGTGGTTGATGTTCTAAACCTAAAGACCTAATTCAAGCTTGACTTCTGATAGCAGCACAGATATATCCATGTAGAAGTTTGGATTGCAATTCGGAAATGGTTCAGCAGTATTTTCCAATCAACCTTTAGTTGACGCTATATCAAGTCTTGACAGAATGCTTTTCTGCTTTGCAAGAGGCAGGGCTGAGATACCAATCTAATGATTTATCCTTCCCGCAGTGAAAGATCTTGGGATATAAGGTAAATTACAATTTTTTAAAAACCCATCTGAAGTCTGAGGTAGGAAAAGCAATATCCAACCTGTGAATCTGCCAATCATGCTTTAAATTTAATATGCCTTTAATTGACAAATCATATTACTTTCAGCCCTGTAGAGATACCATGGTAGATTACATTAATCTGGTACTTATTGAAATAGAAATGGTTAAATAGGTTCTTATATAAACCCTAAGTAAGGAAAAAAAGGAGCATCTTTTATTTCTGTATTAAAGTATAGAAGGCCAGGGTTCAGCCCTGAGCAAATTCTACAAGGTAGCTAGAAACCTTTGCTAATAAAGCTTTATAATGGAAGAGTTAGGACAGCTTATGGCATGCCTTAATAGAAAGAGCAAGCATAGCGCAATGTCCAAAAATGGATTTATCCATAACTTGCAAGAAATGGAGCATTAAGGCAATTACAAACATCAGTCTTTTTCTGCTTGTTCTTTGTCTCTTTAAAAAAATGTTTCCATCACATTTTTAAATGTTTTAAATATACTCTTAAATTAGTGTAATCAGTATTATTATATTTAATAATCTATATATTAGTTATAGATTAATAGTATTAATAAAAAGCACTAATAATAATTTATGTGTGTGTGTGTATGTTCATGTATATAATTTTATAATAATATAATAAATTAATAATATTAATAAATTAGTGGAATAGCAAATATTGATATAAGAAGCATTAATAGACTAATAATATTATAAATGCAGTAATACAATAGATTAATAATTTTAATAAATTAGTAGAATAACCAATATTAAAGGAAGAACCATTAATAGATTACTAATATTATATAATTTACAATAAGAGATTGATGATTCTAATAAATTAATATAATAACCACAATTACTATCTTATTATAACCGATATTACTGATTTTCTGCTTCCAGAGAATGGTTTGCTCCTCTTTGTAGGATGCTCATAAACCTTGTGAAGGTCTCTAGAAACATATTCTTCTAACTACAACAGCTATATTTCTGAAATAAATAACCCAGTGCCAAAATTGTCTTCTGTTTCCAGAAAGTTCTCTTCTCCAAGATCCAAGCCATCACTCTTCACACTACTCTGACTCATCTAGAACAGCGAAGGGCGGGGAGGGGGGGTTATTTGAGGATGCTTTTTGTAGATTTTAGTTCTGCATTTAACACAATTCTTCCATGTAGACTAGTGTCTAAACTTCTAGATCTTGGACTTTCTTATTCAATCTGCCTTTGGATTATGGATTTCCTGTCTGGCCAGTCACAGGGGGCGCAGATTAAGTAATCATACTTCTTCAGCTCTTATTCTTAACACTGGTACACCACAGGGTTGTGTGTTGAGTCCCTTACTGCATTTCCACTCACGCTACTAATACTATTACTAAATTTGCAGGTGATACAACAGTGGTGGGACTCATCTCTGGTGGGGGATGAGTCTGCCTACTGAGATGAGGTGGACTGGTTGCTTTTGTGGTGTGGAGACAATAACTTGGTCCTCAACACCAATGAGACCAAGGAGCTTATAGTGGATTATAGAAGGAACAGATCAGACATCCAGACCTTGCTTATCAATGGAGACCGAGTGGAGCAAGTGTCCAGTTTTAAGTTTCTGGGTGTTACCATAAAAGAGGACCTGACCTGGGGGGCTCACATTGCAGCACTGGTCAAAAGGTCCCAGCAGGGATTATACTACCTGAGACTTCTCAGAAAACAACTGAATGAAAAGCTGCTGGTGACCTTCTACTGCTGCATCATAGAGAATATCTTAACTTACTGCACCTGTGTATGGTTTGCCAATTGCACAGTGGCAGATAGGACAGCACTCCAGAGGGTGAACATCATTGCACAGAGGATCATTGGTTGCCCTCTTCCCTCTTTGGAAGAACTTTATAGCACCCACTACCTTAAGAAAGTTCAAAACATTTTCAAAGATCCATCTCACCCATTTTTTGAACTATTACCATCTGGCAGATGGTACAGGATGATAAAAACAAGGACAAGTAGGCTGAAAAGGAGCTTCTATCCCAGGGCAGTAACTCTGTTGAATTCTACTGTATAGTGCAATATTAATGCAATATCAGGGGTTTTCAATTCAATGTGTGGAGTGTGAAGGATGTGTGTTTGTGGTTTATTTTCATGGCCATGATGTGCACTGAAGATTGTATTTAATTTTGTTGTACAATGTGTAATGACAATAAAGTAAACTAAACTAAACTTGAGGTGATAACTTCAAGCTTCTCTCATCATTGTGAGTTGCTGGGAATATCTGGTGTGGTTGACGTTTAGGTTGCTCGCATATTTAAGTTTTAGCTTCTATGGTTCGAAATAGCTGCAAGAGATGAGTTCTTGCGAATGTCTTTTCTTGGGATTTAGTGACAACATGAGTAAAGACTGAGGTAAATGTATTGTGCCAAACATCTCAATTTTCCTTCCCTTTTGTGACGCCCAAAAGACTGTGCTTGAAGCGATTGCTTGCTCTCTGTTCCGTGTTATGTTTGGTTCCTCTGAATCCAGGGCTTTTCAAGTCTTCTTGGATTGGACAGCCTATTTCACCTCTTCTTCTTCAAAGCTGGAAGAAGAACCTTCTCTTTCGGAAACGGGACAACTTGGTGTGGCCAACTCACTGTAGCCAACTTGTTGTGGTCAACTTGCTGCGGCCAAGTCAGCAAAGCCAATTCCTCATGGGACAACTTACTACAGCCAACTCACCATGAGACAACATGTTGCAGGACAATTCAACAATTCAATTTAAGTTTTTAAAATAATTTTAAAAAAATATTTTTAATTTCTGTCATTCACATTTCATTTTGTCCCTCCTTTTGCATCCTTTTTTTAAATGATTCTATGCCGCCATTTCTTTGATATTAGTGTAAATCTTGTCCTGCAGTGAGTTGGCCACAATGAGTTGGTTGCTTCAAGTTGGTTGTGCAGAGTTGTCCTAGACCTTTCTTTTTTGACCGACTATGAGTTCCATTCTATTTTTAAAACCCTGATGTGGGTGAAAAAGTTAACAATAACAACATAATGGCGGCAAAATTCCTTAGGTCCCTGAGTCACTCCCTGGGGAGAATTTGGTTTGCTCTAAGTTGGGATTTGACATGTATTTCCTCTTGCCATTTGCAATCCAAATGACTTTATGCTAATGCTTTGCATCCAATGTTATCCGAGGCACAATTCCACACCTTGCAATAACCTCAGCAAGTGTCATAAAATCAATCTCTAAGTGTTGATAACAAACATGGCTTCCCCCAGTTTCAGGAATATCAACAATGTTCAAAAAGAAACAAGGCACAAAGATCAAAACAAATATTTGCTATATTTCATAGAACTCAGCCAACCTGTTTTATCAAATCCATCTTTCTATCACAGAAAATGGCATCAGGAAAACGGCACGAGGAAACGACAGTACCCAAATACAAGCAACCTCTAAATTCAGTTTTTATTCCCTTTTAAAAAAAACAAAACAAAACCCCAACACCCCACAGGCCTAATCATCTATTTGAAAAAGCTCAGGGTTTCTATAGCAGTTGCCCTATACCCTTTCCTTATGATCTGAATGTTAATGCATGAAAATGGCATTTTACTTCGAAAAGAGGTCATTATGAAGTAGGTAAACTGAATGCAGATTCAATTTTAGATCAAGAACTATAAACCTTGGTGGAAATACATCATGGGGTTTCCCCCCTAGAGGCTCTGAAGAGGGAACTGTACATTTTCCTCAACGCTTCCTAGCACTTATTTTATTCTTCTGTCTTTTTCACAGCCGCCTTTATCTAAAGCCTTCCTCTTTAGATATGTGAGATGGTCACACAGAGTGTTGTGTTTTCTAAGGTAATGTGATTATCAGTTCAACGAAGCCGAGTTATTTTACCGCATTTACTTGTAGCCTAACTTCAGCAAATTGAGTTTGTTGATCTAAATAAATGTAAGCCTTAAGCCATTGTCCTCCTGCAGAAAAGATTCTCTTCGTTGCAGAAGAGGTCAGAAATGGCCAACACAATAATAGTCAACTGGGAATACATTTGCACATAACAGGGGATTTATAGAATTTCATCCCTATTTGTGACAAGACTTGTAACCGTGAGAAGGGAGTGAGGGGCAAGCAGCCCCCCCCCACTCCTTAGGTCCTTTCCGTTCTTCAGTTGGGTGCCACAAATGCTTAATCCGCAGCACACAAAATTGCCTATCTTTATTAGATTCCACTCACGGGCTAGCTTGTTGGATGAATGACACATTCTAATGCATAATTTTAATGTGTTTTCACCCACAAGGGAGCTGCCTTGAATTCCTAAACATCTGCCTCCAGTTCACAAAACTTTTTATAAAATTTTAGTTCAATAAGTATCAATCAGGAACACCGGTGCCAAAAAGCTTCACTTTCTGACAAGTACAAAATTATAACGATTAAGGTTTAAGAGACTGAGAAGTATTTGGTGATCTTTGTACTGTCTCATTTTTGTATCTTTAAAAGACTTCCTGTTCAGTGAAATTGGCTTCCTTTTTTTTTTTTTTTAACGAAACCTTTTTTACAACGTTCTTGGGAAGGTATTTTGAATTTCTCTTTCCAGCTAACTGTATTTCGGGAAGTGGCAAAGGACGCTGTTACGTTGTCCACTCCCCGAACTCGTAGGAAGCATTCCCTTCTAATGTTTTTGCTTCAAATTTAATTGAAACATGAAAAGATAAGGAGGCTGCAATTCACTGGAGAGAGAAACTGTGCAATAGGGAATAGGACATAAGTCTCTTGGCCAAATTTTAGCTAACTGTATACAAAAATACTATATTTTACCCACAAGCAATTCCCTTCTCCTTTAAAATATATTTCAAAAGTAAAATAGCATTCTTGGTGAATAGAAATACCCCCCAATTTGTTATAAAATGAACAGTCTCCAAATAGCAATAGACTTACATACTGCTTTATAGTGCTTTACAGCCCTCTTTAAGAGGGTTTACAGAGTCAGCAAATTGCCCTCAACAATCTGGTTCCTCATTTTACCCACCCTGGAAGGATGGAAGGCTGAGTCAACTTTGAACCTGGTGGGATTTGAACTGCCAAATTGCAGGCAGCCGGTAGTCAGCCGAAGTGGCCTGCAGTACTGCACTCTAACCACTGCACCACCAAGGCTCAATATGTTAAATAAAGTAGAATCTCTTCGTGCAGCCTTTTTTTGGGGTGGGTGGTGGGTGGTGGGTGGAATACCAAACAGGCTGATATCCCAACTTCTATGAGATCCTATGTCATGGAAGCTTTCTGCGCTGACTTCTTCATTTTAGAAGGATTACCATAACGTTCAACCTGGCATCCTTATAAAAGAGACTAACTGATTTATTCAAGGGGCAAGAGGAGCCATTTTAAAGTCACAAAGATTAATATGATCTTTGTTCTAGAAAGTCCAGCAATATTGTTTCATTCATTGTCCTTATAGGGCCACAAAGAGCCTGGGAGAAAGAGAGTATTGTCATTCCCAGTCAATTCAGCGAACCCATTTGAAGAAGTGCATTCTGCAAACCTGCAGTCATTCCGTCGCTAGAAAAACCTATGGGAAAATAGTCTTCTTTCACAGTTCAGTGCCTGTACAATTTGATCAATACTGTTTTTAAATGTGTATGTTTTAAACTTTATTTATGAAGACTTACGATGCCGTGGAGAATGCTATACCCCTCCCCCCACAAAAAAAACTTGGGGCAGGGAACGGGGGAAAAAAAATCAATTTAATCCCACTGTAATACTCGAGGTTATTTGCACTGAAAGTAAAAGTCTCCTTCATGTCAAATTTGACTCCTTGGACAGCTGCATAGTTGTTGGTTTTTTTAGCAGAAATATGGAAAATATTTTTCATTGACTTCTCTTTTTCCCCACCCAGCCTCTGAGTCTAGTGTCTGTCCCTTAAATTCCCATTCAAATTCTAACCAGCCCCAACCTATTTAGTTTTCAAGCCTAGACAAGGGAGAAGTATGCATATGCTTTTGAAAAATATCCAGTAAACTTATCTAGCTAAACAGTCATGCTATCGTTATGGATTTAATTTGCAGAAGGATTTGGACACCTCTGCTTTTTGCTGTTGTTATTCACATTTCTGTGCATTTATCTAAGAGGGAAAAAAAACCTGATGTAGCGAAATAAATCTGTAGATGGGAACACAGCTGTCTTTCGGTGTACGAATGTTTTTGCCTTTTGCAATGGGCTTTTGAAACAACATAAAGATGTGTATCAATACGTGTTGTAGAATGAAATGTTCATTGTATTTTAATTTACCCTGATCTGCCTTTGAAAACAGATTTAAAGGTTTATGTGTTTTTTTACAGAACAAACGTGCACAATGATATAGAAATGGAGTTCTGTAGTTCGAAATGCTTTCAGAATAAGAGAATAACAGAGTTGGAAGGGACCTTGGAGGTCTTCTAGTCCAACCCCCTGCTCAAGCAGGAAAACCTATACAGTGATAGGCAAATGGTTGTCCAATCTCTTTTTAAAGACTTCCAATGTTAAAGCACCTACAATTTTTGGAGGCAAGCTGTCCCACTGATTAATTGTTCTAACTGTCAGGAAATTTCTACTGAGTTCTAGGTTGCTTCCAGGGGTAGGATTCAAATTTCTTAACAACTGGATCTGTGGGCACAGCCTAATTTGTGGGTGTGGCTTGGTTGTCTTGTGACTGGCTGGGTGTGGCTTGTACGTAAATATTGTAAATATATGTATAAAGATTGATTGAGCTGCTTGCAGAATCACAGCTTCACTCCCAAATCTACCTTTCTGCAATCTGCTGCCTGAGTCTGCACTGAAAAATAGAAGCTTCAATCCTAAGGAAGGGTTCAGCTCTGCTCTCAGGCCACTTCTCCCTCTCCCAACCCCCTGAATACCACACCTGACTGAGCCTCAGGGAAGCCTCTTGGGTGGGGTGAGTGGGGAGGAGAGGGGCCAGCCAGTGGTGTGATTTTCCGGTTCTCCAAACTGCACAGAATCATAACAACCGGTTCTATAGAACCTGGTTGCTTCTCTTTCCAATTTCTAAATATGAAGGATCCTAAAGTTGGACTCAAGTCTGCCACCTTATATTCAGGATTCCAAATAAGACATCACCAACAGGTGTTTACTGCCACTAAATTAAAATCCACCAAGGCATACAGTTCTGATCCTATCTTTGTGGAATTTTCTCTTAATATTTACCCAATCCCCACTTCCTTGCTGAATTTGAATTGCTGAAAACAATTTCTCTCCTTGCTTGGAAAGCAAACCCTAAATCCTTTGTAGGGTTGATGATGTTACCTAGTTGGGTACTGAAATGTCTGCAAGACATCAAACAAATTCAGAGAGCAACAAGGACTCCATATTCTCCATCCTCCATGAGGGAATCACCAGAAAACCTCTTGCAAAACTTTCCTTGTTCTTTCAACCTTTCCTCGTAGGATTTAATGTGCGGTTTTCTTGTGGCTCTCCTACAGTTGCCCAGGACACTAGATTCTTGCCTTCCTAAATCAGGATTCCTGTAACTAATTGAAGTCTTCTAAGTATGTCAGCCCTAATTAATAATACTATGACTTAATATAAATATAAAAGTAGTCTGTGTTGATATTAAGTGATATTTGTTCATGAAAAATGGAGGGACAAATAAATGCACTTTTTGCCCTATAGAAAGAGATCCAGCCAAAAATCTATTTGATTAATGTATTAAATTCCCCTTGCCTTGCAATTCATATGAGAGGTCTTTTTATGACTGATGTTTAAAATAGACACACTGACTGCCTATCAGTTACACCTAACGGTTAAATATAGGCTATTGATTCTTGAAAAATCATTTAGACAAGCCGAGAAAATGTGCAAGTACATTTTATAAAGAAACTTTAGGGTAGGATGGAAAAGTACTTTCTTTCTTATTAATTTGCTTTTTATTTGCATATTGATTTGCTGCTTATTTGAGTTTATTGTTCAGGTCAAATATGTAAATAAGTCTAAGAAATACCAAACTTATAATAGTATCTTGGACAGGTCAATAAGTTTTGTCTTCCTTACATAGTTATTACTTTTTTAAAAAGAAAAACTCACATTCTTTCAATTCTTTAGTAAGCTCCTAACAAACTCCCTTCTATCTACTCTGGCCAAATTTAAGAAATACAGCTTGAATCATCAAAAGAATTATATTTACTTATGTCACTCACTTATTTTGTGGTGTTGCTGTTGTTTAAAAAGTAAAAACAAATAAAACACAAATCTCATCTGGTACTCGTCATATCCTGCAAATAAGATTTTACCCATCTGTGCAGAAATAAGACACAACAATGCGCAGTTTGGCAGGAAGCAATTTGGAGAAAATGTGTTACTTTCTTTACCTCAATATAAATTGCAAATCAATTTTTAAAAAAGCAATTTGGGTACCATGTCAAGTTTCTTGACCCCACTTCTCCGGGAAATCATTGACTCTCAGGATTCGTGCAGGTATGGATTTTTTCATGAATGCTAAGTGAATCAATATTTTGTCCACAATAGGACCATAATTGGTCCATATAGATTAAAATTAATGATATATAAATAATTTAACCTTAATTGCGCTCCTGGTGCATACCAATCTTCAATCAATTAACACTTACTTCTTAAATTTACCAAGAACAACTTGGCAGTAGCTCCTAAATCCACAAATTTAACAGCCTCTGTATAACGCCTGAATGTTTTCATGTCAGGAAAAATACATACTATGAGAAATGATGTCCAAAAGACAACTTTTCAGCTATCAAAGTTTTCCAAAGTTGTAGCAAGCAAGATCCATGAGTACTGAGTTCAGATATTTCATCATTTTCAAAGATCACATTCAGCGATGGGCTGCTGGGGCCTCGCAGGGGTTCAGGAGAGCCCCTAGCTAAGATTCTGTGCAGTTCAGTGAACCCCCAAATCCCACTCCTGGCTGGCCCCGCCCACCCTGCCCAGCCCCTCCCAGAAGTCCCCACGCGGCCTGTTTTGGATGCAGATAACTGCAGGGGGTGCACGGAGGCTCGGGGAGGGTGAAAAACAGGCCTCCCAGAAGTTTGGGAAGGCCAGAAATGGGCCCGTTTGTAGCTTCCAGAGGGCCTCCGGAGCCCAGAGAAACCTCCAGAGGCTGGAGCAAAGCCTCAGAACCCTGGGGAAGGCAAAAATGCCTCCCCACCCCCCCGCCATGGTGCAGGAGGCCAACTAGACCACACCCACCATGGCCCTGCCCACCCAGCAACTGGGCAGAGAACTTTTTTCAAAAAATTTTGAAGCCCACCTCTGGTCGTGTTGTGATGTGAATGTAAGCAGCAAAAGGTTTCCTGAGGATTGCAACTGCTGAGTGTAGAACCAGTTGGTGGAGTGGTTAAGGCACCTGGCTTTAAACCAGGAGACCATGAGCTGCAGTCACACTTTAGGGACAAAGCCAGCTGTATGACCTTGGGCCAGTCATTTTCTCTCAGCCCTAGGAAGGAGGTAATGGCAAAGTACTTCTGGAATCTTCCCAAGAAAACTGCAGGGACTTGCAGCTGAATGATCAATAGGATGACCAATATTGCAACCTGATCACCCTAGATGTCCAACAAGCGTTTGTTTGATTGATTTCTACAGTCACCCATCTCAGCAAATGACTCTGGGAGGCTCAAAATTCAAATCATACGTTACAATTAAAATCTTTAAAACATTTTAAAGTAATAAAAACAGTACTTAGCACTTAAACTTACGTACCTCTTTGTAGCAATTTACAGCCCCCCTCTAAGTGGTTTACAGAGGCAGCACACTGCCCCCAGCAATCTGGGTCATCATTTGACTGACCTCAGAAAGATGAAAGTATGAGTCAACTTTGAGCCAGTCAGGATCGAACTCCAGGCTGTGAGCAGAGTTTGCCAGCAATAGTGCTTTACAGCACTTTATGGGTGGTTGACAACATCGGCATATTGTCCCAAACAAGCTGGGTCCTCATTTGACTAACCTTGGAAAGATGGAACGCTGAGTCAACTTTGAACCAGTCAGGACTGAACTCCTGGCAGTGGGCAGAGTTAGCCTGCAATACCGCATTCTCACCACTGCGCCACCATGTCTCCCAAACAGTAAAAACAGTAAGGTAAAAGGTAAAGATTCCCCTCGCATATGTGCTAGTCATTTACGGCTCTAGGGGGCAGTGCTCATCTCCTTTACAAAGCTGAAGAGCCAGCGCTGTCCCAAAACGTCTCCATAGTCATGTGGCCAGCATGACTAAATGCCAAGGCTCATTGCACCTTCCCACCAAAGGGGTCCCTATTTTCCTACTTGCATTTTTACATGCTTTCAAACTGCTAGGTTGGCAGAAGCTGGGACAAGGAACGGGAGCTCACTCGGTTTGCAGCACTAGGGATTCGAGCTGCCAAACTGTTGACTTTTCTGATCAACAAGCTCAGCTTCTTAGCCACTGAACCACCGTGTCTCCCGTCCTTTTTTTGTAAAAACAGTAACAAGCGTTAAAACAATAAAAACATTAACCTATCTAATTTGAAGTGCATACTAAGCAAGATATCAGACATGTTATCAATGTAGCCAGGAGTGGGGCTCTTGGTGCGTGTAACACCCCAGACCTGAGAGCACAACCCAGGTTTTTAAAGCTTTATGGAAGCTTCTTGTGCATTTGTGTTTGTAAGTTTATGTGTTGCAGTCTAATCTCTGAAGTTGGACCCTGGTTTCTCGCTCTTCTTGAAACGTTCTTCTTGATGACTCATTTCTTTGCAACTGCTGTTTCTCTTTGCCTAGACTTGCATAGCCTCTCTCTGTTACCGGGCTAGGCTTATTTATTATTCAAGAGTTGTATCAGGATAACACCACAGCTTCTACTGACAAAACAACTCATTAAGAGATGCTTCAGAATAAGTAAATATATTTGTAACAGACAAGCAAATATTTTTGGCTTCAAATGAAGGATGGTAGTAATGTCATAGATCATCACAGAACATTTCCATATAGTATGGAAATGATTAAGTGAAGGATTGGATCCAGCAGCAAAAGGATATCACGGAGTGCAGAGTGTTTGCATTTGTGTGTGTGTATGTGTGGAATCATCAATAATTCCGGCAATATATTTTTCAAAGCACTTGATGAGAAAGTGGAAGGAGAATATACGTAAGTTAACTCAGGATGTCAATGTGCATCAAAACCTCAAGATTTATACATTATTACAAGTATATACAGTGTTTCCCTCAAAAATAAGACTGGATCTTATATTAATTTTTGCTCCAAAAGATGGACTAGGGCTTATTTTCTGGTTAGGTCTTGTTTTCAGGGAAATTCGGTACTAAATACGTCTGTCTGGCTGACAATCTTAACAGGCATATTTTTGGGATAGGGCTTATATTACGAGCATCCTGAAAAATCATGCTAGGGCTTTTTTTCTGGCTGGGTCTTATTTTCAGGGAAACAGGGTACATTAAAAGGCAAATGCACATGAAATCGATATAAAGGTAGTCCTTGACTTACAACAGTTCATTTACTGACTGCTCAAAGTTACAATCATCATCATCTTCATTTAATGACCCCATAATCCCTAGCGGGAGTGGAGTCTGGGCCACTGAATGGAGCTAGCAGTGTTTAATGGCTGGATGCCCTTCCTGTTGCCAATGTGGAGTTTTGTTCAGCAAATATATTCTCATTGTGCCCAGAGAGAGAAATATCCACCTCTACCTAGGATCAAACTCACAGCTTCCTGCTTGTGAGACAAGAGCTCTACCTCTAGGCCACTGCACTACTCCTACCACTCAAAGTTACAATAGCACGGAAAAAAAGTGGCATGACTATTTTTCACTTCTACGACTGATGCAACATCCCTGTGATCACGTGATCAAATTTCATATGCTTGGCAAGTGGTTCCTATTCATGACGGTTCTGTTCTGACCCAAACCTGTTACCAGCAAGAAAATCCCAAACAAACGCAGCAACTCAAACCTGCACAGCTTTAATCTACAAATAAACTTCTTTGTAAATAAAAGATGGCTTGCAGCCAATTAGTTCAACCAGAAAAGCCTTGACAGAATTCTTCAGGTAAGTCGGAGTCTCCACACATAATGCTGAGTCCTTACAATGTTTTTGCTTTCTACAAAAGCCTTTGAAACCAGGCTTATATTCCCTGGAGGGAGGGGCCATTACATTGCATCCTTGCTCCCGAGTCGCCTGTGCTGCTCCAGCTGTTCTCTTCTACGAATCATCCTGCTCTCACTCGCACTTGGCACAGGCTCCTCGGGAACCTCCTCATCACTGCTGCCAGCCCGCACAATCCCTGAAGGCAGCAGTCCACTCCCTGATGGTCCCGGCCCCTCATCCGAGTCATCGCTCTCCTCAGCCATCTGCACCTGCTGCTGGCTAACCACAACAGGTTCCTACAACCTTCTGATGAACAAAGTCAATGGGGAAAGCCAACTGGGGCAAGAAAAGTCATAAAACTAGGCAAAAGTCACTTAACATACTTAACAAATGTTTCATTTGGCCATTTGGGCTCAAGTCGAGGTTGTAAGTCGAGGACTACCTGTATTAGAGGGAAAAAAGGTACTCCGAGCTAATGGGTGTGTGTGTGTCTGTGTAAAATTGCTTACACAACTGGGGCACATAAGGAAGGGTGGACGTGAAAAGTTACATGGCAATGGGAGACAGATGTATTCGTGCATATTTTTTGGCTGAACATGTAAACCAGGAACTGAATAGGTGCATTGAGCAGTTGAGAAATTCCGTGAAATTAATTCAATTCACTGACCATTCAGCCTCAAACATACTAAGTAATGCTCAAAATTACTTGCTTGGATGAGGCTGGGTCCGATGAGGCTGAATCTGTATGATTTTTCCAGCTTGGGTCGAGGTGCTATGCTAAAAAGCCTGCATGGTTTCTGGTGTATTATTTGAAGAGGTGTTTAAAGCAGGGGAAAAATGCATTAAAGCTGTCTAAATAAGGCTATCTAATTTTAAAATGTACCTAAACATTTACACTGGATTTTTTTTTTTTCTATTGCCCGAAAGGATTGGTAGACAACGGTTATTACAAATGAAACTTTTATCAGTCAGTAAGAATGGCCTGCTTATTGCATCTATTAATTAGAACTTCTGAGAATATAATTGAATCTTCTTTTTAGAGTGGCTTAGACATGCCCACGGCTTTCTATTCAGTTATGTAAGGAACTTCTTTATGTCATTTAATTACACCAGGGCTGCTGGTTAGGTGATGCCAACTTTGTGGCATTAAGTTGGGCTAGCACAGGAAATCTAAGCAAAAGCGACTCTAGTTAATCCTGTCTCGTGAGCACTCGTGAATGGCCCATCCCCCCCTCATCATCTGTCTGGTGTTGCTGAGACCACCATTTAACATCCATGCCAATCAAATTAATACATCTATTTTAATATGCCCCCTTCCCAAAATGTGTTTTCTTATATCCAGTGATGAGATTCAAAAAAATTTACTACCAGTTCTGTGGGCATGGCTTGGTGGACATGTTGTGACTTGGGGGGCATGGCTTGGTGGGTGTAGCAGGGGAAGGATACTATTAAATCTCCATTCCCTCCTCACCCCTGAGGGAAGGATACTGCAAAATCCCATTCTTTCCCCACCCCATTAACCTGCTTTCCAGCTCTGTTCTCCTGTGTAGGGCGAAGACCCAGCCCATCAACTGGGACTCAATGGGAGGCAGAGAATAGATGGGGGCAGGGCCAATCAGAGGTGGGATTGGCCGGTTTCCAAACTACTCAAAATTTCCGCTTCTGGTTCTCCAGAACTGATCAAAACCTGTTGAATACCATCTCTGGGAAGGATACTGCAAAATCCCCGTTCCCTCCCCACCCCACTAACCTGCTTTTCAGCTCCGTTCTCCTGTGCAGGACAACCAAAGAAGACCCAGCCGATCAGCTGGGACTCGGGAGGCAAAGAAGAGATGAGGGCGGGGTCAGTCAGAGATGGTATGTGCTGGTTCTCCAAACTACTCAAAATTTCCGCTACTGGTTCTCTAGAACTGCTCAGAACCTGCTGAATACCACCTCTGCTTATATCTTTATTCCCTATAGAAGGATCCTTTTTTTTTCCACTACATTACCTTTCAACCAATAACATATAGGGGTACTCCAAAAGTAACCTCACCCCACTATCTTGCATTTGTTCTATTTTAATGGGGAAAATAGTAAAGGTTCAGTTTTATAACTAAATACAGTAAGGGGAGAAGATTATCCATATCTCCTTCTCCCAGGCATTTCATCCAGTTTTGGACAATACATTACAAAAATGAGATTTTGGAAAAAGTGCAGAGAAAAGCAACCAAGACGATTAAGGGCCTGGAGACTAAAACTATTTGAAGAACGCTTGCAGGAACTCAGTATGGCTAGTCTAGAGTAAAGAAGGAGGACTGGGGGTGACATGATAGCAGTATTCCCGTATTTGAGAGGCTCTCAAAAGAAGAGGGGATCAACATATTTTCCAAAGCACCAGAAAGCAAGACAAGAAATAATGGATGGAAACTCATCAAGGAGAGATGCAAACTGGAATTAAGGAGAAACTATCTAACAATGAGGACAATTACCCAGTGGAACAGCTTTGCCTCCAGAAGTTGTGGGCGCTTCCACACTGGAGGCTTTTAAGAAGAGCCTGGACAGCCACTTGTCTGAAATGGAATAGGGTCTCCTGCTTGAATGGAGGGTTGGACTAGAAGACCTCCAAGGTCCCTTCTGGCTCTAGTCGGATTGATTCTGATCTTATGCTCAGGAGAAGCCAAGACAGCGAATGACGATCACCTCTTGATACAAACTTCTGACTTGCTACTGGCTTTACCTCCTCTGGCCTAGTCTATACAGTCTAAACATCGCATCCAGATTCAAGACAACTTTGCCAACAAACATACCAGTTGCATCCATCTAATAAAACAGATAAGGACCTTACATTTATCTCCCACCTTACATTTAGTTAGGTTTTTGGATGGTGGTGATGAACCAGTTTCAATATAAAATATGAGCTAACTATTGGGGAAAATGTCTTTAATTAGTGGAGGAAGAATGAAAGGGCAGCTTTTTGATCATTCTCCTGTGTGTTTTTCTCCTGAGTTCAAACTAAAACTAATTGGTTGGCTTGCAGCACTTTTCTTCTAGTGCTGTTTTTAAACAATTTAGCATGTACAAATGTGCATGTACTGTAACAGTAAACAATAAAGATAACCGGATGTTACAAGGTCACATTTAAAAAAAAAAAAAAAAAAATTTCTGGTTGGATTATTATGATTTGCTTGATAATGGTTTGCTGGTTGTACAAGTAAATTTGCCTTTTGTTTTCCAGTCATAGCCTCTTTCCATTCAAATAAATGCAAAATGTCATTTCTTTATAAGGCAGGTGTTTATGTGGGCCACTAAATACTGAGAATAAACAAATCTAATTTTTTAAAAAAAAATAAGAAAAGAAAAATGAGCAGAGTTGTGCACTGCGACTCAGACTTCTTATTTCAAGAACACTCTGGTTTAAATAAAAACATGGCAGGATCATCAATTTCTCCAAGCTTGAAAAACAGCTCCTTTTTAAGAAGAATGGCTCAGTATTAGCTTGCTATTTGCAAACTATCTTTTCTGAATTTTAAACTCTCATTTTCTGACTTGGGCTTGAAATCTTAACGATGTGTTTTGATCACAAAATACCTCTCCGTGTTACCAAAGAAACAGTAATCATTGATGACATATACTAGCAGAAATGGGATTGGGAAGTATTTTTTGCAAACCAAAGCTAGTTTTCCCTGAAATAAATTTTAACCATGTTTTTGGAAGCTCTGCTTTTTGAAAAATTGTGTAGATGTTTTGCCTAAGCAGACTATAGGATATTTAGTTTAATTTTTTTACATTAGACCCAATTTGATGGCAGCTATAAGACCATTATATGTAAAGATTCAAGAAAGCCCTTATGTTAAGATGCAGAAAGACATCTCACTGGTGTGTTTTGCTCTATTTACAACAAATGCAGCTGATGGAAGGATGTGTCAAGATCAGAGAACAGAAATAAATATGCTTATGGGGAGCTGACTGAGTAGCTGCCAACAATTTTATGGTGCAGCCTTTCTGAGCACCGGTGTACACAAAAGTAGGGTGGGAATGGCGTTGATACCACTGATTTCAAGATTGAAAGGTTTTCCCTTAAATCCCAGTGTGGGGGAAATGGGGAAAGAGGAAATAGGGACCTTTGTGGCTGTAAGCTTATTCCACTATATAAAATGAGACAGAACCCCACTCTCTACCAGCACTGATGATGTTGACTAGTTTGGTAATCAAATGTCTGCAACAAAACAACCAAGCTTAGAAAACACCAAGGACCCCACAGTTATTCCACTTCATTAAGCTAACCCAGAAGATCTCTGGGTCCTTAAGTGAGGTTAAAGGTGGACTTTTGTAGCCAGACCAGTGGCTTCTGTTATTCTTTATACTGGAGCAGAACAATTACAGCATACAGACAGTTTTGGCCAGCAATAATATGCTTGCATTTCTGATAGCTGCCATTTTCCCCCTCCATATCACTCTTGGAAAAAGTCTTCAAACTTGACAAGCTTCAGATTTGTGAACTTCAACTCCCAGAATTCCTGAGCTAACATGATTGGAGGAGGAATTCTGAGAGTTGAAGTCCACAAGTCTTAAAGCTGTCAAGTTTGAAGACCTCTACTCTTGGCAATAACCATGTTCAGAAATGGCAGCAGTTAGTTCAAGTTTCACCCTAAACACAGAGCAGATTGGGTGAGTGTTGAAGTAACATGTGTGTGAACCTCGTGTCTTGTGTTAAACTATCAGTATTGATATAAACTCATCTTCATAGGAGGCATTGCAATTAAAAGGAAGGATCTTCTGTCAGAATGCTACTTGCTTTGAAAATTGAACATTAAGTGCTCCTTGACTTTCTTGTGGTAGCATCTAATGGGTGCTATGCATGCCATGCTATTAAAGCTGAACTTAACTCCTCAAAGGCCACAAAAAGGGAGTAGCTTTCCCTCTTCTGCACCTCAGGCAAACCAACAAATCAATAAATAGAAAGTACATTGACAGAAGACTAGCCTCATCCAGAAAATTCACCATGCAGCAGTAAGAGTGCATAGTCATTTGTGCAAAATCTAGACAAATAGTACAACATGAGGCAGAACAGCTGTCCAATGACAGAAGGAATCATTTTTCCTGCTATCCAGGCAAAGCCATTGCAGAAGTAGCCAAACTGACCATTAGGCATCAAAGATGACTTATGAACCATTAGGCAAATATGTATTTGAGGAAATGCCATGTGGACTAGCTGTTATATGACAAAACAGATCCTGAGATTGTATGCTAAGCTTCACTCGTGTAAACGTTTGGTTCAACGTGGCTTCTTAGAAACCCTTCACTTCAACAAAGGTTGGGTCGAAGTATCCTTTCTCATTTCTCAGCAGCATCACTAAACATTTTGCATCACTCACAAGGCATGGTTTCTGTGCATACATGTGTGTGGGACCTACTTTTCTCAGAGCCCTGGTGGCACAGTGGTTAGGATATAGTATTGCAGTCTAACTCTGCCCATGGCCAGAGTTCAATCCTGGCAGGCTCAAGATTGGTCCAGCCTCCATCCTTCCCAGGTCAGTAAAACGAGCAGCCAGATTGTTGCGGGAAATATGCCAACATTATAAACCACCCAGAGAGTGCTGTAAACAAGTATGGAGGGTTATATATGTCTAAGTGCTATTGCTATTGCTCAAGCCAGATCAGTCCTTGTAATTGACAACCTCAGTCCTTGTAATTGAGGTACCTCTTTGAAGTAGGTCAACAAGATGGGAGTTCAGTGGCTTCATACCCCTCTGGAAATGTCCGTCATCTTAACCAGTAAAGTGACTTTCTTCTTTTGGGGAAGCCATTTTATACTATTACAGAACGCAATGGTGGTGATGCTGTCTATTCTGACACACACTCATCACATTTCATTTGCAGTGATTTTAAAACCACATCACTGGAAACCTCGATGTTCATCACAGGAAACTGTGGCACAAAACACTCCTATGATCCAAACCCAACTGAACCTCTGATGTTAAGCTCTTATAGAAGATAGAAAATAAAATAATTTAGTTGAAAGATTCCTTGGAGGCCTTCTAATCTAACTCCCTCCTTCAGCAGGAGACCCTATGCCATTCAAGACTGTCTAGTTTCTTCTTGAAAACCTCCAGTGATGGGGCATCCACAACTTCCTGAAGTAAATTATTCCACTGAGTAATTGTGCTCACTGTCAGGAAATTTCTTCTTTGTTCTAGGATGGATCTCTCTTTCATAATCTTCCACATGTTGCTTCTTGTCCTGTCCTGAGATGCTTAAGTACAAGGATAATCGAGGAAAGCTGGCAAACATTTGTTCCCCTCCTTGAAATGCAGTTGAAAACATCTGGGTCAACCTGTTGGTTAAGTCAACACTCAGGATCATTTCCCATTCCTTGTAAAAAAAATTTACTCAGGCTGCAGAAGTGTCAACATCTGCTCTTGGAAAGTTATGATTGGGCTGCATTGTCTCTTGTAATCATTTATTCTATTAACATCCTAGCACTGTGGGAAACAACCATCTTAAACAAGAGTAAATGAAACTCTTCACCTTGCAGTAAAGTTTGCATTTTAGATTCTTGTTCTCATTCCAGCAGACCTGCTGGGGGAAGGGAGGAGACAGGAGGATTAAATCATCAATGTTGACACAGCATTCCCATTGCCATACAGAAAGCAAGATGCGGGGTTTATTGTAATAGCTTTTGATTTCAAGGCAAAGGAATGCATAATGAATAAAGATTATTTTAAAGGATGGCATGGCACAATGAATTTTTTAGAGGGGAAAAAAGGACTTGAGAAAGTATTTAAAAATACATGAATTTCATATTTGATTATAAGTCAAGAAGCAGCAAAAATGATTAAAAAAAGAAAGAGAATGGGGTGGGGTGAGAGCCAAAAGAGAGAGTGATAAAAATGGCACCAGGCATCAGGCATTCTGTCTTGAATTAATGAGGTTCTTCATAATAGGAAGGGAGTGACATAGTGATTAGTTAATTACTGTGCAGAAACATATAATTAATGCACAACTGAAATTGGTGTACAATGAATTAAACTGCCACATAATGTCGGCTACAAAAATGGAGAAGCAAACCTTGATTGCTGGTAGAAGTTGTTATTACAGCAGCTAAAGTATTGTGATTTTAATAGACTTGCTATCAAACAACATGCTATTTAGCTGGCACAATTGGAATATGACACTGCTAATAGCAATAAATATGCTGGGTAGAAATAATAACATTGGAATGTCATCCTCTTTGGAGTGGAAAAAGTCAAAACAGTGTCCTCTTTTGGGGTGGTGCAGAAGAAATTAAAAATGAGAAGTCAACTCTGTTTCAACTAGAAGTCTTCCATAAAAGGTAACAGTTGTGGTTATTGATCTGTCAGCCTTCAAAAACCAAGAAAGACACATTGTGATTCTTCCAAACATATTTCTTTATTGATCCTCACCCATAGATGGAATCTTGCCAAACTAAAGCAAACAATCATCTCCAGAAATCATATACTCTGGAAACTAGTAGGGAGGAGCCGTCTTCATCTTCTTTCTCTCACATAAACTATCTGAACTGAGTTGTCTCTTGCTCCTCTGGGAATCTCTACAACATTCCATCATAGTCATCATAGTCACATTGTCTGAGTAGTGATGAACATCCTTTCCGAGTGGACTCAAAAGCAACTTTCTCCTTCATAAACAACATTGGTTGCTCTCTCCTACTTCACCATCTGTTTTCCTGTCAAGCACCGAGGAAAAGTCACACAACCCCCTTATCACTACGTGGTAACTCCAGATATAAATGGAGAATGGAACGTGCAGGCAAATTCTAGAAAATTCTTTCAAAATTGCTCCAGGGGAATCATTACATTGAATTATGAGAGTTCATCATTTGTATAATAATTCAGTATTGACTCATACTCTTACCCAGTGATGCGCATTAGGTCCTCCTTGGATATTTGGGACAACACTTTCCACAGTTATCTCAAATTAGAGGCAGCTCAACAGTTAAAGGCACTGATTTTGTCAGCTGGAAAGCTGACAGCCCAGTAGTGGGATTCAAATTTTTTTACTATCAGTTCTGTGGGTGTGGCTTGGTGGGCATGGCATGGCTTAGTGGGCGTGACTTGGTGGGTGTGGCAGGGGAAGGTTACTGCAAAATCCCCATTCCCTCCCCACTCCACCAACCTGTTTTCCAGCTCCGTTCTCCTGTGTAGGGCAACAAAAGAAAAGCCAGATGATTAGCTAGGACTCAGGAGGCAGAGAATAGATGGGGGCAGGGCCAGTCAAAAGTGGCACTTGCGGGTTCTCCAAACTACTCAAAATTTCTTCTACCGGTTCTCCAGAACTGGTCAGAACCTGCTGACTACCACCCATGACAGCCCTTGTTCGAGACCCGAGTGCCATGTCTTGTTACATGCCCTACCTCCTGCCAACTTAGCAGTTCGAAAGCATGCAATTGTGAGTAGATAAATGGTACCACTTTGATGGGAAGATAACAGTGTTCCATGCACCTTGGTGTATAGTCATGCTGGCTACATTGACCACAAAAATGTCTTTGGAAAATGCTAGCTCCCTCAGCTAAGAAACAGACATAAGCACTGTATCCTAACATCAGACACGACCGGACAGGGGAGTCCATTATCTTTCTCTCCAAATATTATTATTTTGAGACAAACACAGAGAGAAAATGAGAGAGTTATGATTCTGCTTCCTTAACTTTATGGAATGGCAACGGTGTATCTTGTCCCTTTTATAATTTATTATTTTGCTGGAGGATAAAAGCAGTCCAAAACTGGAAATTATGCCAGTGACAGTAAGTATTTTCTTCTACATGCTGTCTAGAGACAAAGGTTTCTTGATTTACCTGGTAATTGTTTCATTCCATTTCTCCCTCTTTCTATGTGTTCCTTTAAAAAGAAAGTAAACCAAAAGAGAGAGAAAAAGCCAGTGGAGCAAACCTTAGTCCATTGTATGTCCCTTTTAAGGGTTCAGATCTTCACAAGAAATCCAAAAATATTCAGTTTTCTCAGTTACTGAGTTCTTATTAAAGGAAGCAGCTGATCAGATAATATAATACATAGACAAACACACTCAGGGATCATTAATGTAAATTATATCTGAAAAGACATAGTCAATTATCTATTGAGTGGTCATACCCTAGTGGGCTCAAAATCACCATAATCAACACATTTGAAGTATTACAATTTCAACTGTCATTGTAATTCTAGGAAATAGAAGGAGGCCAACAATGGATCAGAGATAGACAAGGGTTCTGTTGTTGTTGTTTTTAATTGTAGAGTGGAGTCAGAGATATGAGAGAATATCATTGACTAATCCCATCCTTCTAGCACCCTCATCTATCATGTTAATTCAATGTTCTGCTCAGTTAGGTAGGTATGAACCTCACAATCGTTTTTCCTTGCCTCCACCAACTTTGCTAGAAGTGGAATATGAAAGATAATTCTGCATTAAGATTTAAAAGGAAATGAGAGCAAGCATTCTATTTTAAAAAATAAGAAAAATCCTTGGGTTAATAGTCTCTACAAATGTACCCATGTTTGTTTTCAGCTTTCTAAGAAATGTGGGCTGAAGTCTTTGGAAGTCTTGCAAGATCTCTCTGAAGCCAAAATTGAACCAAGAGAGAAAAGAAATTGTGGACTAGGTGACACAGATTCCATATAAAACAGCACTGCTTAAATGCATTATCCAGCTGTGGTCTTCATTTCATGGTAGTTTCATTTTTTTTCTGAACTTCTGGTGTGCTAATCAAGACCTAAAATGAACACCTAACATCAAAAATGTCATCAAAAAAGCACAATAAAGAATGGGGATTAGGTGGGTGGGCTTTAATTCAGTGGGTGGCAAAACAGATTGATGGATGTTTGTCCCGACTCTTTTGGATGTGTAAAAAGTGATGTACTGATTGCATTAAGTTTTATTTCTGAAATGGAGCTAATGCACGATTTGCATTTCCTCAGTGAGTAGGAGTTACATCTGGATCTTTCAAAAGTATTAATAGCACCATGGTTTTGTATAAAATACTAACTTTTAAAGAGAAAACTCTTTTTTAAAAAGGAGAAAGATTCCGATGTTTTTATAAGCTAGTTTTACAAGATGCAGACCATCTGTTACTGTTAGTGCCCAAGGCTGGATTTAACAAGGAATGTCCTGCAGATTTGAAGGAAAAAGTTGTGGGCACCTAAGCATGGTAGCAATTGTTGTCATTCATACTTCAGACTACACCAGCTGTTTTTCTTAGACCTTGTCCCAAGATATTCTCAGCAGCAGATGATGAAACCTACACCATACTCAAGATGATGTTCCACATCAGGAATTCATTTTCGGGTGTCAGAAGTAATTCTGTGTAGGAAACTCATCCTTCCATTTTGTCCCATGGGCTTTAATCATGAGAAAATTCTTTTTATGAATGTTTTCTAAGAAGAACAACTAGGACAGCAATAGAGTAAGGCTGAGATATGTTACATTTCACCACAATGAAGTCAATAAACACCCATCTAGACAGATCCACCTAGAAAGGGATTCTAGAGTATTTGTAAAATGTAGTAGAAGAACAAAATCTGTGAGGCGATGAAGGAAAGAATTTTGGAGGCATTGGAAATCCACTTTTCTTAGTGCCGATCAGAAAAGGCAACCTTGGAAATTAACAGAGAGGAAAGGAAAAGAATTTGTTCACAGATTTCCTCAAGGGGTGTCTAAAAATCAGGACTGTATCCATAACCATGTAACTGAAACCATAGGTTGGAGCTTCTATTGTAGTTGTAGCTTAGTTGTAGTGACTCTCTTGACTTTTTAAATTTTTTTAACCCCCTCCCAAAAAAACCACATGTGGGATTCATCCTTGCAAGGTCGTGAAAGTTGAAAAGATAACATCCCAAATCCTGTGATACCCAGGACCGCATGCTAAATAAAATAAATAATTAAAAATGACTGCCCATGGGTTTGTAGTAAATGAATCAATTGCCATGGATGCCATGGTGCTGTATGAGGCCACCAAATTCTTAAGCAACTGCACTGAGATAAATGGATTTTGCTCAAAAGTAAGTGTGTGTGATGACCCAGGGTGGGATAAAAAAGCAACAAAGTCACAAAAACAGGTGAAGTCCCTTTAATTTCTTCAACTTGGCTTCAAAGATCCAAATATCATTGACTGGAGAAAAAACTCCCCCACAAACAGTCTGAAAAGGAACAACTTCTATTCAAACTCAAAATGCATATAAATTATAAATAGGAAAAAAAAAAAAACCACACTGAAGCAATTAAGGAGACGAGGCAGGATAAGGGCTTGAAGACGTCCACAGCTATCAAAATACACACACTGGGAAGGACACCAGAACTCAGATAAGAACAGACAGACTAGAAATATTTTCACGCTTTGCTTCCGGCATTGGCCCATGTGTAGTTTGTCCTTTTAAACAGTCCTCACAGCTGCAGCCCACGAAGGGGATCAAGGCCCTTTCCTGCCCCGCAGACCATGCCATTCACGTTTCTCCATTATCCACTCCTCCTTGCGTGTCCTAGGATGAAGAGGAGGTGGGCCTGAGTCTTCCTCTTAATGCCCAGCTGGCCTGTTTCCCTTCCCCAGTTTCCTCCACAACCTCCAGACCCACACTCCCACTCCCTGTCAGCTGTTCAACCTCCCCCTCAGAGTCAGATTCTAACAGGGGCATGACACTGTGTGAAGATTGGAGCCGGGGGTATGATTGTGTGTGTCCATTCCAAAGAAGGCTGCATTCGTATTTAACAAATTCACAGAGTTGGAAAGAGAGCATGGAAGTCTTCTAGTTCAAACCCCTGCTCATCTCTATACCATTTCAGATAAATGGTTGTTCAATCTCTTCTTAAATACCCTCCTGTGTTGGACCACCCGCAACCTCTGGAGACAAGTTGTTCCACTGGTTAATTGTTCTAACTGTCAGGAAATTTTTCCTTAGTTCCAAGTTGCTTCTCTCCTTGATTAGTTTCCATCCATTGATTAGTTGATCAGTTTCCATCAATTTCTTCTTTTGCCTTCAGGTGCTTTGGATAATAGTTTGACTCCATCTTCTTTATTGAAACCCTTTAGATATTGGAAGACTGCTATCATGTCATCCCTAACCCTTCTTTAACTAAACTAGACATATCCAATTGTTGCAACCATTCTTCTCCTGTCCCCTAATTATCTTTGTTGCTCTTCTCTGCACTCTTTCCAGAGTCGCAACATCTTTTTTTTTACATTTCAAGAATGATCTCTGGAAAAACATTGACAAGAGACACCGAACATTTGGCAACTCAAAAGTTAGCTGTTCCCGTTGTGTGTAGGTTGGCATCTGAATCTCAAAAATATTTCTTGCAATCCCATGTGTTTTAACATTGTAACAGCTTGTCATAAATAGAATCTGGCAACGCACAGCAGTACAAGACAGACAGACAGACAGACAGAGAGAGACTATGACTCATTACCCCTGGTGGATGTCAACTCACATCAATTGTGCCTTCTTTTTTCCTTTTTTCTTTTTTGGCACGAAGAAATACACCGAGCAGAAAAGTAGCCCCACTCTCTGCCACCTGAAGGAGAGGTCTATTGATGCAAAACTAAAGAAGCATTACTCTTTTTGGTGAATTCTTCATTGACGGTTTTCCACAAGATCAATGCCGGATGCTCATCTAGGGATCTATTCATCTTCTTCGGTTCAATACCGTTGTGTGTGTTGCAGCTAATTGCTTTTACAAAATATACACAACCCAGTCATTTGATCTCCTACCATCTGTCACAATCATGCTCGCTAACAGAATTGTGTCATATCACCAAAAGACCATGAGGCAAAAGGGAAATGGCCTACCCTCACGGCACCATTATTCCAAATTTGGCAAATGATCAAATGATACGACGATCCAATCTCTGTGATAGTGATGGCCAACTTTTGTTCTTTTCCATTTCTGACACCCGTCTTTGCACGCTTTCTGTTTCTAATAAGTTGGATTGCTTTCTCTTCTGTGTTTTGTTGTTTCTGGCACTCATTCTTTCTCTGTACTTCTCTTTCGTTGTTTCATATACCTCAACTTACAACATTTCCATTAGTGAACATTCAAAGTTACAACAGCACTGAAAAAAAGTGATTTAGGATCATTTTTCACACTTATGACCACTGCCGCATCCCCGTAATCAAAATTAATCTGCTTGGCAACTGATTCACATTTATGACGGTTGCAGCATCCCAGGAGCTCATGTGGTCATCTTTTGCAACCTTCTGACAAGCAAAAGTCAATGGGGAATCCAGATTCACTTAACAACCATGTTGCTAATTTAATGACTGCAATAATTCCCCTAACAAGGGAAGGGGCAAGAACGGTCATAAAATGGGACAGACCTCATTTAACAAATGTTTCACTCAGCAACATAAATTTTGGGCCTGATTGTGGTGGCAAGTCAAGGACCACCTATACTAGGGCCATTGCAATGGGTGCACAGAGAGACCTTTCTGCCATCTAGCAGTCCAAACACTTGACCCCACTCACTATTGAGGTCATCTATCCCAACCCAAATACTTGGGGGGAACACCCAGGTTTTGAATGTCTTGGAGACAAGTGAATATGATTGGGCCATCCAAATCTCCAGGAGATGCTGTTCCACAGAGCAGAAGGCATGATTCCAAACTCCAACAAGATTACATTGTTTAGTAGAAGAGATTCCAAGAGCCCTCTCTACTAAATAAAGTATGACTAAATAAAGTATGTCTAGTCTAATGAAAAGAAGGCTCAGGGGAAGGCTCAGGGTTAATATCTCAGGGGCTGCCACAAAAAAGAGCTATTCTCCAAAGCACCTGAGGGAAGGACAAGAAAGCAATGGGTGGGAACTCATCAAGGAGAGAAGCAACTTAGAACTAAGGAGAAATTTCCTGACAGTTAAAACAATTAACTAGTGGAACAACTTGCCTCCAGAAGTTGTAAATGCTCCAACACTGGAAGTTTTTAAGAAAAGATTGGATAGCCATTGTCTGAAATGCTGTAGGGTTTCCTGCCTAAGCAGGGGGTTGGACTAGAAGACCTCCAAGGTCCCTTCCAATTCTGTTATTCTATTCTATTCTATTCTATTCTATTCTATTCTATTCTATTCTAAAAGCTGGTGGGATGGGCAGAAACAGTAGGAAAAATGCAGCTCCACAAGTAGTTTTGGAAGTTAAACTGAAACCCACATCCAATTAAGCTAAGAACCACTTTCTTCTTCTTGGCCTGAGTAGAATCTTCCAGAATCTAGGGTTAAGTACTTTGGGGACTGGTCAAATATGTAGTTCCAGAAATTGCTGTAATTTGTTATGATCAGGCCACAGAATTTGGGTTTCTCTTCCTTTATTGGTTTTTTAAAAAATCCTCTTATTACCATACTGGAACCAGCTTCTCCCAGTTTATGCCTGTTCCTAAAAGAAATAAACCTTGATCTCCCACTGTCACCCGAATGAAGGATGTTATTTGATGTCATTTTTATTTCTTTTTTATCAGCATGCATTAACCTTTAATTTTCTTTTAATGCTTCTAGACATTTGGTCACTGAAGCACAAACATTTGTATTAAGCATTTGGTTGTAACACCCAGAAAGACATTTAAAGTTGCCTTTTTAATACATTTCTATTTCCCTTAGTTATCAGTTTACTGCCAACAGAGCTCCCAGTGCAGCGATGCTGTCCCAACTTAAATCCAGAGGTTCTTCTTACTTCGGCTGTGAACCTATCAAGACTCTTTGAAGGATCAAATGCAGCTGAATTAGATCCACAGAGGAACGGCTTCCTTTCTCCTGGACAGACATCTCTAATTCAAACAATGTTGAGAGGTTACTTTAAGATCGACTTCTCCAGTCAGATTCCCCCAGATGCCCAACTCCCGTCAATTCCAACCAACTGAGCAAAAGGCCAGGCTGGCTCTGTATCCCTGAAAAAAAATAGCAGAAGCAGAAAATTACCTGGAAAGAACGTCCAATTATGTAGAGGTATGCTTATTTTTAAGGATCCAATCCGTGTTGGTCCTGTGTTGGGACCAATGGTTTTGTCTTCCAAACTTTCAGACTCATGCTGGCGCCCATCCTCAGGGAATTTAACTGTCTGCTCTGAGCTGTTCTGTGTGATGACCCGGAGTGTAACACAAATGTAACAAAATCCAAAATGTAAATAAATGTCCTTTAATGCCTCCAACTTGGCCCCACTGTTCAATAATTCTCAGTTGGAGATAAAACGTACTCAAAAAATAGTCTTCAAAAGAAAGCAATACAGTCCGAATTTAATGAGCAGATAGAGGTGAAAATAAAAACCAAACAAACTACAGTGATGAAATTTCCACAACGGAACAGGAGAAGTATTTACCAAATTCAAGGAGATAACAAGGCACAGTCTGTTGGAAGAACATCAGCCAAGATGACCTCAAACCAAAATAAAACACACTTTGTCTCCAGCATTTGCCTGAATGCAGGTCCAAAATTTTACGCAGTTCTCACACCTGCAGCCCATGAAGAGAATCTATGCCCTCTCCTCCCGAGTAGACCATGTCTCTCCCTTATCCTCTCCTCCTTGCATGCCCTAGGATGGATAGGGGATGGGCCTGGGTCCTCCTCTGACTGTCCAGCCGGCCTCTGCCCTTCCCCAGCCTCCTCCACAACCTCAGGAGCCACACCTCCACTCCCTGTCAGCTGTTCCTCCTCTCCCTCAGAGTCAATCTCCACCAGGGGTATGACATTCTGTGTGTAGTATTTATATGATCGCTGTTGTGTGTAGCTTTTTAGATGTAGGTTGGGCTGTTGATAGTTGGCTGTTGTTTCCTTGTGCTGCCAAGCCCCCACCCTCTAAGTCCGTGATGGTGAACCTATGGCACATGTGCCGGAAGCAGCACACAGAGCCATTTCTGCTGGCATGTGAACCATCACCCGGAACTGATCCACTGTGCATGTGCGCACATCCCCCACCAGCAGCTGATTGTCGGGTATCTACCGTGCATGCGTGGGGGCAATGCATGTGGGGGGGGTCATGCATGCATGCACAGAGGTGTGCGGTGTGCACAGGGGGGTCACTAGTGCATGCACAGGGGGCCAGGCGGATCATGCATGCATTGCATTATGGGTGCAGGCACAGGTGTGCGTGCACACTCTTTCGGCACGCAACGACGAAAAGGTTAGCCATCACTGTTCTAAGTACTTGAGAAACTGGGGGTAAATCAGCACTCCTGATGGTTGATGAGGGGCCCGTTTCCCAGGCTTCAATCACCTCCCTGGCTGTTTTTGTTCCTGCTCGTCCAACAATCTTAGTAGCTGCAATGTGAGGCTACCAGTGAGTTTGGGTCTCCTCGTCTGACCACTCGTTTGTGAGTGCTGATTTATCCGCAACTTATAAAATACCACACACAGAACAGCCCAGAGCACTCAGGGAAGCTTCCTGAGGATGGGCTCCACCATGAGTCCAAAAGCTCAGAAGACAAAACTTCTGATTGGATCCTGCAACATTATCCTGGGACATTTATGTCCACATGCAAAAGAGCACTGCATTACTGATTAGGGATTCTGGGGCTTGAATTTAGAATGTCTGAATCTCAGCTTTTCCTAGTCAGCTACCCCATTCTTCAGCCTGAAGAAAATCATGGGATGTCACATATTGTCGGACTTCATCCCACAGACAGGGGTGAACTTAGAAAAAAAATCCAAGAATTTAACATTGGTAATTGTCAGGAGTCAGAGACCAGATCCACGAATAGAATTCAAGTTAACTATTCTAATATATTCGGCCTATAATACAGGAATCTTTCCAGATTGCTTGCCTTCCCTTAAGAACAGATAGTTAAGGTTCCACGGAGCTTAGGAGGAGTCAGTCTTGGTTCTCTTGTGGCTGCATAATGATTCAAGGCTAATTCCCTGCTTGAGGCCTCCTCCCTTCCTGGCTAGGAGTTTCCCAGTAGTAACAGCTATTAAAGAAAGGAGCCATAACCAGCAAGTGCTCTAACTCAGAAACAAACCCTAGACACCAAAACAACTCAAGCTATTATGTCATTGTGTGTTTCCTTCCTGCCCTACACAAGACTACTTGGCCTCCTCTTTTGAAATGTCTAGCTTGATTCTCTAAGATCTTTATTTTTGCCAGGATTAAATTTGTTCTTATCTTGTTTTCACTGATTGAACTAACTGTTAACACCTCTGTGATCCTGAGTTGAGGAGCAAAACACATTCAGTCTTCTCTAGTTTGGACTCTTTCCATTCCTTTGACCCATCTTCTGTATCTTTTTATACACAGATAATAATGCACATTTTACATGGCTTGTTTGCACACTGTCCCAGTTGTCTATGCAGACGTACTGCCTTTCATTTTCTGTTTGCTATTGTGCTTGCTTTGATTGTCTTTGTGACTAAGCAAAGCAATTCCTTGCAGAATAGCCTTTGATGCCAGCTTGAAGGTTTCTATTAATCTTACAAATCTTAAATGACATCCGAGTTCCAGGAAACAAGTTTATAAGATTCTTTAGAGACTGCATGCCCAGAAATTCAAAACCCAAAGTAACTTCCACCAGTTGCTGCTGGTGGGCCTGATTCCTACCGCACCTATTATTGCCAATACTTTGAATGGAGAGGGAAACGGGAGGACAATCAGAATGATCTTACGAGCTTTAATTCATTTTATCTTGGCAGAGGTCTTCTCTTTAGTCTCAAGGTGCACGATGGATGAGGAAACTGATTTGTGAGTCATGTCAAACAGATCCCCAGGGCTTTCAAAATTCTCTGCTTTTAAGGAACAGAATGAGAGGAGGCTGGCCTTTTATCATTCAGGGTGGAAAAAATAATTGGCTGGTTCATAATACTCCTTTAAATAAATTGTCGCGATGCCTGCTTCAGCAACATCCAGCAAGTTCAGGTGATCCAATCCTATACCGACCCACTCACAAATGAGATCCTGTTTTGAATTCCATGAGTTAACACAGATAGTATTCCAGCAGTGGTGGGATTCAAATGTTTTTACGACCGGTTTGGTGGGCGTGGCTTGGCGGGTGTGCTTTGCATGCATGCACACACTTTGTGGGTGTGTGTGGGTGTGTGTGCCAAACACGGACTTTGCACAGGCGCAGAGGCATTCCAACTCACCTCCTGAAAGCCTGCATGATCCCAGTTACTTCAGCAACAGCCGCATGGCACTCCGCTACGCCGCGCAAAGCAGCCGCACTTCAGAAGCGGAGGATGAAGGTGAGCCTGAGTGGGTGGGTGGGCCCAACAGCAGAGCGGTGGAGAGAATTGGTTCGGTCTCTGCTGCTCATTGCTGCTACTGCCTCTGCAGAACTGGGCCAAACCAGTAGAATACCACCACTGGATTCCGGTCGGGAAGATAGAATGGGATTCGTTAAATGTCTGTGGAGATTCTCAGTCAATCCAGGTCATGGTAGTCCCAAAAGAGCTTTTATTTTTATTTTTCAAAAGAAAACTGGGCTTTCTTTGTTTTTTTTTCCTTGAAGATGTTTTGCTTCTCACCTTTCAGAACTGAAGATGCTCCCTGGATGAGAAGGATGAAAAACAAAGAAAAGTCTTTTTTGGGGAAAAAAAAACCTTGGGGACAACAGGATTAGTTGCTTCTGTTTGTAGCTCTCTTCTGCTCCTTCAAGTCTCAATTTCCACACCTTTGTTTAGCAATCATTTGAAGATATAACAGCACTGAAATAATTGACTTATGACGAACCCTCACATTTACAACTGGAGTAGCATCCCCGTGGTCATGTGATTGACATTCAGGCACTTGACGAGCGGCATATATTTTGGATGGTTGCAGCACCCTAGGGTCATAGGCTCATCACTTTCACCTTTCCCAGCCAACATCCAGCAAGCAAAACCAATGGGAGAAGCTAGATTAATGACTGCACGATTCACATAACAACTGCAGTGATTCACTTAAGTATGAGCCTTGGTGGCGCAGTGGTTAGAGCTACTTCTGCTGCCTGCCGGCTGCCTGCAATTTGGCAGTTCAAGTCCCACCAGGCTCAAGGTTGACTCAGCCTTTCGTCCTTCCGAGGTGGGTAAGTCTTAAGTGTGAACAATGGCCGTAAGTCACTTTTTCAATGCCATTGTAACTTTGAACGGTCACTAAATAAACTGTCGTAAGTCAAGGACTACCTGTACTGAGTTTTTCCACCCTAAAGTTTATGCGGGGTGCTTTGTTTTTCTTTCTTGTTTTTATGAAACTGAAATTATGATCAGAAACATCGTTATATTCGGGTTGCCTATGCACTTAATGCAGTTTGAACCAGGGTGGTGCAGTGGTTAGATTGCAGTGCTGCAGACTACTTCTGCTGACTGCTGGCTGCCTGCAATTTGGCAGTTCAATTCTCACCAGGCTCAAGGTTGACTCAGCTTTCCATCCTTCCGAGGTGGGTAAAATGAGGACCCAGATTGTTGTGGGGCAATATGCTGACTCTGTAAACCGCTTAGAGAGGGCTGTCAAGCCCTGTGAAGCAGTATATAAGTCTGCAGGCTACTGCTATTGCTATCATTGCAGAAAAAAGTTGCAAAAGTGGGCAGGACAACCTTCTTATTTAGCAATGGTTCCAAAGGAGGTCATAAGTTGAGGACTTCCTGCAATATTTACGTCAGACTGGCCACAGCTTATTCCCTAGGAAAGAACAACCTGTGTCTCCGTAGAGATTAGACAAAAGTTACTTTTACTAGAGATCCTGAGTGCAGCATGAGTGAGGCAAGCTCTGAAGAAAAACCACACAAAAATCATATATTGAAAGCAATCCCCAATGTCCAAAATCTTCCTCCCTGGGAGAGTCAGATCCTCTTCTGACGTTTTGGGAAACCCGGTGCCTCCGGCGCCATGGGAAATTCCTTTCCCAGGGTCGGTGTCCTTAAAGGCAGGAAGATGGCTCAGTTTGGCACCTCTGGTTCCTGTTAAGTGTCCATACTCTCCAATTTTCCCACAATATTCTTTTCACGCTTCCAGCACTCTTGCCCCTTACAACCCGTGGTTATGGCAGTTGCTAGTGAGCTTCAGAGAAAACGAAGATAGGCAGCTGACAATTTTCCTTGGAAATAAATATTTGGAAAGTTCAATTGAGCTTTCTTAAGGGTAGACATTACCTAGGAGATTCATTCGAAGCCAGTGGCGAGCCAGGCAGACAGATGGCAAGTGTTCAATGAGCCACATAGATGGGAACTCAATGTATGTCACTGCAGCAATTACATGACTACCCGTGATAAGCAGTGATCCTCTGGCTAATGCACTTGTAGCATGGAGCAGCGCTGTCTTCGTGATCAAAATTAATTCTGCTTGAGGACAAAAAGGTTTTAAAAGGGAAAACTATTCTCAGGATCCCAAAATGTCATCTCAGGTCACCCAGATATGCTACATGTCGATAAATGCAAGAAACCATCTCTTTCTTTGAATAATGTCCAGCCTCTCACTGTTCTATTTGTCAACGATAAACAACAGCAATTTCACTTATCATTTTTCCCTACGGAAACTCTCAAGAACATCGGCAAGTAGTTCCTGAGAACTTTTCTTCTTCCTGGTCCTAGTTCGGCTTTCCCCCCCATGGTATTTTTTTTTTTTTTTTGAAGTCCAGAATATGGAACCCATGCAGGTCCTAGACAGAGGTGGTATTAAGCCAGTTCTGACAGGTTCTGGAGAACCGGTAGTGGAAATGTTGAGTAGTTCGGAGAAACAGTAAATACCACCTCTGTTTGGCCCTGCCCCCGTCTCTTCACTGCCCCCTGAGTCACAGCTTTAAGGTATTGAATGCTACATGGACTGCAATTCACATTTATTTTTCCAGTCTAAGCACAGCCTTCATCTATACAGCTAGTTGAGTGATTTTGCTGCCTTATTTCTTACAGTTGCTATTTGCATTAACACTGCCTGTGCCTTATCTTTGCCTAAGTTAAAAACAAAACAAAACTATTTTTCCCCATGACAGCTGTACATTCAAGGTGCGCCTGGAATCTCCCTGTCTTTGCTTCAACAGCAAGTACATGGAAGAACCTTGATTTGCACTGAAAACTAATATCAACTAATGTCTCGAATTAAGTAATGTCTGGAGGTTATTGTTACAGGTAGTTCTCATACAGTGATTGCCTTCTTTAATCATCATCATCCACCCCCATAATCCCTTGCGGTGTGGAGTCTGGCAACTGAATGGAGCTGAGTGTTGAATGGCCGGATGCCCTCCCTGTTGCCAATGTGGAGTTTTGTTCAACAGAAATATTCTCATTGGGCCCAGAGAGAGAGAAATATCTGCCTCTACCTAGGATCAAACTCACAGCCTCCTGATTGTGAGGTGAGAGCTCCACCTCTAGGCCACCATACCACTCAACTGCCTCCTTTAATGCCCCCTCACAATTACAACGGTGATGAAGTATGGCCAACGCCTGTATATATAACCTTCACAGGGCTGTAAAGCACAGGAAAACTGAAGATCATGACCACAGGGATGGTTTCACTCAGTGACCACTTTGCTTGACCACTGAATTCGCCAGTCACGATTGTGGTTGCTAAACAAGGACTACCTGTACAACCATCTGGGATGAAGGGCTTTCAAATGAGTTGTGTTGAGCTTTATGGATACCATAATACCTTACTGCGAATGTATAGGCTTCCTGTAATCTGCAGTTGCAAATCCCACCAAAAAAATGTACAAAATAATTCTGAAGAATAGAGAAGCTTATTAGGAAGGCTTGGATTCCAAATTTAAGTGCCAGCATTGTCCTCTTGCAAACCTCGAGTCCTGTTTTCCTCTCTTTCGTCATGAAAATTTAATGTGTTGAAGTCAGGCCATTCTTAGTTAACCCTTCTCTGATCTTGAGGCCTCTAATTGGCTACAATTCTCATTATTTTCAACCAGAAAAGAACAAGGACGGTTTTTTTTTTCCCCATGCCATCACTCTGCTAATTCCCACAACACTGTCAAACTAACTAGTAAGGCTGCATTTCTATTATTCTGTCTCCTTATCTTCTTACCACTATAACTTGTTGTTTGCATCTTATGATTTATATTGCTTTATTTAATATCCTAGTATGATTTATGTTGATTGCTTATTTAGGATCCCATGACTATCACTAAGTCTTATATATGATGGTCTATGATGAATGTTTTTTATGATTATTATGACGATGATTTATCATTTGTTATTTGTATGTACACTAAGAGCTTATGCGCCAGAGACAAATTCCTTATGTGTCCAGTCACACTAGGCCAATAAAGACTTCTGTTCCCTTCCCTTCCCTTCCCTTCCCTTCCAATCCATTCCAATCCATTCTATTCTAAATGCATTGGCAGAATTGCTACACTACACATAGGCCCTGAGCAAACCTGCCAGCAGATCCGATCAAGCGCTCTAGTAGACTTTATAAATCTGAAGGGACAATTTTCAGATGTGCTACATGTGAAAACTTTTGTGTTCTTTTAATTGGAGGAGCCATTGCAGCATCTTTTAACTTCTCCCAAGGTCTCCTAAGGAGCTGTGCTTAAGGGAAGCTGTCCCCAAAGCCTGAATATGTTTTGAGATTTATATATTTAAATGACTTCTTCTGTTCTCAAAACATATTTACCACAATCCCCCAAGATATCCAAAATCATCTGTCTATGCTTAAAGTAGTACCCAATAGTACCCAAAATTGCCAAGTGGATTGTTTTCTGTTCTTAGCTGGAAGGGCTAACAGAACAAGTTTTGAAAGTTCAGGTATTTTGAATTAACGTGATTGGGATTTTGTTTCCCATTAAAATCCCCTTCACAAATAAAATTGCAATCTCTAACCATCCATGGACTTTTTGCTTGTAGGTAATACAGTAGTTGATTTCCTCCTAAGTTTCCCACCCGATTAGTTTTTCTTCGCTGTACTAAAGAAGAGTGTAGCCTTTGAGCCAACAAAAGTTGCGTCTTCTTCTGTGGCTACCTGCACAGGGGAAAGGATGGGAAAATAATAGCAACAGCAATAACATTTTTTAACAGCCATTTACAGCACTCTCTGGGTGGTTTGCAATGTAGAAGCATTATTTGTATATTGCCCTCAACAATCTGGGCCCTCATTTTACCAACCTTGGAAGGATGGAAGGTTAAGTCAACCTTGAGCCGGTCAGGATCGAACTCCTGGCAGTGGACAGAGTTTGCCTGCAACACTGCAATCTAACCACTGCCCCACCAGGGTTCCTGATATGTTCGTGATGATCTTATTCAGGGCTGAGATTCAATTTTTTTTTTAACAACCGGTTCTGTGGGTGTGGCTAAGTTGGTGGGCATAGCTTGGTGGTCATGTTATTGGCTGGGCGTGGCCAACTCAATACCACTCACATCGAGGCATGCATCTCCTCGCTTGGCCTCTCATGACTGTGGGGATGCTGCAACAGTCGTAAGTGTGAAAAATGGTCATAAGTCACTTTTTTCAGTGCCATTGGAACTTTGAATGGTCCCTCCGCACAAGCAAAGTACCAGCAAAGGAGGGGAAAAAAACTCCAGAGAAGTTCCTGAGACAGGAAGTCTAGACCTGCCAAGAATGTAATAAGGGTTAATGGAGAGGCAGTTTCTGTAAGCAACACCAGAATGTTTCCTTACTGCCTTCCTTACAGGATTAGGCCAATAATTTCTTCTAACAGCCGGTTCTCCAAACTGCTTAGAATGTTAACAACTAATTCTAGCAAATAGGTGCAAACTGGTAGAATCCCAGCCCTGATCTGATTGTGAAAATGCCATCAGATGCAACTGATGTGTGGATGCAAGTATATAGGGTGTTGGTTGTTAGTTTTAAGCCCGTTATGCCATGGGTTGAGGATATCTGTGGCACCATTTGGCCTCAGTGAAATTGGCCTCCCCACTTTTCTGGCAGAAGAGACTTGCTTTGGATCCCATCAGCTAAGGAATTTAATTTGGAAGAGTCTAGGAAAAGAGTTTTCTGCTGTGGCCCCAGCCTTTCGAAACATCTTGCCACTGGATGCAGAGGTGATATTCAGCAGGTTCTGAGCGGTGCTGGAGAACCAGTAGAGGAAATTTTGAGTAGTTCAAAGAACCGGTAGCAGAAATTTTGAGTAGTTCGGAGAACTGGCAAATCCCACTTCTGACTGGCCCTGCTCCGATCTAGTCTCTGCCTCCCGAGTCCCAGGTGATCAGCTGGATCTTCTTTTGTTGCCATGCACAGGAGAATGGAGCTGGAAAGCAGGTTAACGGGATGGAGAGGGAATGGGGATTTTAGAGTAACTTTACCCTGGAGTGGGGGGGGGGAATGGAGATTTTACAGTATCCTTCCCCTGCCACGCCCACCAAGCCACACCCCACCCACCAAGCTACACCATGCCCACCAAGCCATGCCCATAGAACCGGTAGTAAAAAAAGTTGAATACCACCATTGACTGGATCGTTTGATCCGCCCCACTTTCTGGCCTTCCAGAGGACCTTGAAACATTGTCAGTTGGCTTCAGGCCCCAGTGGGAGCCCTCGAGGCTGGAGATAGTTGGTGCAATGATAGAGAAGGCACCATCTAAGCTCTGAATTTTCAACTTATTTTTCTAATTTATAATTGTTCTTATATTTATAATTTTAATTGCATTGTAAGCCTCCACAATCTCTCTGGATAAACAAACCAACAAATAAACAAATAAAGACAGTGTCGTTTACCATCCTTGTTCTTTGCTCCAGATGCTACGCACTCCTTCCTTGTGCTCCAAAGGAAGGTCATCCAGTTATACATAGATGGCAAAGCAGGCTTCGTTTTGTGAGCAAGATGTCATCAGCTAAAGTTTTACTGTTCCTCCTGACCTCCTCTTGACATTTTTTTTTCCCTGCAGCTGGATTGCCTCCAATAATTCATAATTAATTAAATGTGAAAATCAATTGGCTCCATTTGCACAATTAAATTAGACTGAAGGCATGCAAGCATGCATAAATGGGTGGCCATCTTTTCCCATTGCCCCTGTACCATAACCCCTTTATCCAAACTCATTAAAATAAGATTGGCAGGCTGGGGAAACACCTCTAGAAACCACTATGGTCTTATTGTTCAGGAAGATGGATACTCCGGAGCCTGGGGATGTGGGGAAATTGGAAATAGTACTTAAAGTACAAGATACTAGGTGACTGTTACTTCAGCTTTCTAGAGAAGTCATTTGCTTATAGCGGTAATTCTCAAATTCTGACCAGTGGTGGGATTCAAAAAATTTTACTACAGGTTCTGTGGGCATGGCTTGGTGGGTGTGGCATGGCTTGGTGGGTGTGGCATGGCTTGGTGGGTGTGGCATGGCTTGGTGGGTGTGGCATGGCTTGGTGGGTGTGGCAGGGAAGGATACTTCATAATTCCCATTCTCTCCCCACCCCACTAACCTGCTTTCCTGCTCTGTTCTCTCTGTTCTCCTGTGAAGAAGACCGAGTGTCAGGGCTCCAACAAATCCACCTTCATTCAAATCAAAAGTCTCTAGCCGCATCTCAGACAAAAGTACATTGATTTATTAGGAGTGGCCATGTTGGCATAAGCTGGATGCAGCCGATACTAAATTACATCATATATTCACCCTTGACCCTGGTCTTCTCCCCACCCCCTGGGTGTGACTTCTCCAATGGGACACATCCATCTCCATGAATCATCCATCATGCTCTCCAATAACCTTCTTATGCTCCAACAACTTTGGGCTACCGAGGTGATTATCTAGGCATTAAAGGAATGCCTTGTTTTCCCCCACTCCCTTTTTCTAGTAGCTAAAAAGACCAAAGGAGTATCTTTTTAGTTGACACCCAGCTGATCACCTGGGATTCAGGAAGCAGAGAATAGATGGGGGCAGGACCTGTCAGAGACGGTATTTGCCGATTCTCCAAACAACTCAAAATTTCTACTACCGGTTCTCTAGAACTGGTATTCAGAACTTGCTGAAGACCACCTCTGATTCTGACCACAATGGAGCCTGCCTATTAGGGGCATTAGTTATAAAGGTTTGTAAAACAGGCCAGCCACATGACCAACCCAAATTTCTTACCTTTAAGCAGGCTCTGTTAAGCAAAACACTGCCATTAAGCGAACCCGCTGTATGCTATGGCACAGCTGTGTTGAAAACTGAAAGGAAGTCCCAGTTTTCAGCAAAACCATCATACAACCTAGTCCCCTGCTCATGGGACACTGCAAAAAGCCACGAAAGGAGTTGTGTTGCTACACATCCAGAATTGCAGCCCTGCGATTATGAGTGGAAGAGCTTTGGTCATAAATCCTCTTTGTTGGGGTAGATCCTACTTTCTAACAGTCACTAAGCATTTCTGTTGCTAAGCAAGATGTTCGTTAGTTGCATTTTGCCCTCATTTTACGGCCCTTCCTGCTGCAGTCATTAAGCGAATCAGTGCAGGTGTTTAAGTTGATAACACAGTTAAGTTAGTAACACAGTCATTAAGCGGCTTCCCCGTTGATGCTGCTGGTCACAAGGTTGCAAAAGGGGATCATATGACCCTGGGACCAGTGGTGGGATTCAAAAAATTTTACTACCGGTTCTGTGGGTGTGGCTTGGTGAGTGTGGTCATGTGACTGGGTGGGCATGGCTTTTTTTTTTTGCTTTTTTGCAGCCCCTTCCCATTTGGGGGGCCTTCTGGGCCTCAGAGGAGCTTCTTGAGCAGAATTTTTGCTCCCCTAAATCTCTTCTGAGGCTTAGGAAGGCAAAAAATGGAGGGAAGGGCTGAGACACTTTTTGCCTTCCTGGGCCTCAGCCAAGGGGAATCCTGGCACAACTGATCTATGTACAGCTGATTGTCAGGAGGGGAAAAAAGAAAGAAAGAAAGAAAGAAAGAAAGAAAGAAAGAAAGAAAGAAA